>OY744605.1:86819538-86898588 GCA_963556255.1 Allolobophora icterica | reverse complement strand
ATAGCCTTCCTATTGTTGACTGACAGACAGACGGACGGACGGAAGGACAGAGAGACATTTATAAGTAGCCATCCAGTTGTTGGCTATGCTTGGAGAGAGGGGAGGGGAGATAGAGAGGGGGAGGGAGATAGAGAGGGGAGGGAGGGAGGGAGGGTGAATTATTTGCCGGATCTGTTGGTTTGCTTTTCCTTATTCCGAAGCTAATTGGTCGTTTGAATTGACGGATGGATGGATGGATCGTTAGATGGGGCACGATGGGTGTTTGTCTGGCCCTTCATCTGTCAACTTGCTATTATCTGGCCATGTCTCTCTTTCTGTCTGTCTGGCTGTCTGTCTCTCTGTTTTGTGTGTGTCTGTCTCTCTGCCCCTTTCTCGTTTTTTTCCTACGATTCATCAGCTCCACCCTTTTCTCGTTATTCGGGGTCATTGACTGGGGTTCGATGACCGTCGCCCGCCAGATGGGTGAACGGATGGCGATGATGTAGTTGAGGATTTGTCATAACGTTCTCTGTCCATTGCTTTATCTTCTGCTGAGTCTCGTTCCCTTTGACCTCTACGGGCGGCGGTGGCGTTGGTCTCTGGTCGTCTGCGCTGCTCAGTGCTCAGGCCAGACATCTGTACCTCTGTTAGTCAGTGAGTCAGACATCGTCTGTCTGACTCACTGACTAACACAGACCTGTATAGATGTTCTTCTGCTCAGTTTTTCGTTCGTCTGTCGATTGAAATTGGCCGAGAATTGTGAATTTGAAGAGGAGCTGAGATGTTGCAGTCGGAGGAATGTGTTTGTGTTTGCGACCCATACGAAGCAGCAGAAGAGGAAGAACAGTCTATGGAGGACGAGGCTTCTGTTGACGGCGCTCTCTGGCTCGTTTGCGTAATAAGCAGAGGCAGAGAGCGAGATACAGGGAGGGCAGGAGGCGGAGGCAGAGAGAGGGAGGCATAGAGGGAGGTGGGGAGGCTCAGAGAGAGAGAGAGAGAGAGAGAGAGAGAGAGAGAGAGAGAGAGAGAGAGAGAGAGAGAGAGAGAGAGAGAGAGAGAGAGAGTAGCATCGTCTATTGGGAGACAGACGACGAGAATTTGATCGGCTGTTGAAATCGAATTTATTAGTTGGATGTTCGTCTGCGGCCGAACATCTGCGCTGCTCCGACCTTCAGATGGAGTCTTCTGGTTAACACCAGCCAACAGCAGCACCACCCAGCAGCAGCACCAGCCAAAAGGAGCACCAACCAACAGCAGCACCAGCCAAAAGGAGCACCAACCAACAGCAGCACCAACCAAAAGGAGCACCAACCAACAGCAGCACCAACCAAAAGGAGCACCAACCAACAGCAGCACCAACCAAAAGGAGCACCAACCAACAGCAGCACCAACCAAAAGGAGCACCAACCAACAGCAGCACCAACCAAAAGGAGCACCAACCAACAGCAGCACCAGCCAAAAGGAGCACCAACCAACAGCAGCACCAACCAAAAGGAGCACCAACCAACAGCAGCACCAATCAAAAGGAGCACCAACCAACAGCAGCACCAACCAAAAGGAGCACCAACCAAAAGGAGCACCAACCAAAAGGAGCACCAACCAACAGCAGCACCAGCCAAAGGGAGCACCAACCAACAGCAGCACCAACCAACAGCAGCACCAGCCAAAAGGAGCACCAACCAACAGCAGCACCAACCAACAGGAGCACCAACCAAAAGGAGCACCAACCAACAGCAGCACCAACCAACAGCAGCACCAACCAACAGCAGCACCAGCCAAAAGGAGCACCAACCAAAAGGAGCACCAACCAACAGCAGCACCAACCAAAAGGAGCACCAACCAAAAGGAGCACCAACCAACAGCAGCACCAACCAAAAGGAGCACCAACCAAGAGCAGCACCAGCCAAAGGGAGCACCAACCAACAGCAGCACCAACCAAAAGCAGCACCAAGCAACAGCAGCACCAACCAAAAGGAGCACCAGCCAACAGCAGCACCAACCAAAAGGAGCACCAACCAACAGCAGCACCAACCAACAGCAGCACCAGCCAAAAGGAGCACCAACCAAAAGGAGCACAAACCAACAGCAGCACCAACCAAAAGGAGCACCAACCAAAAGGAGCACCAACCAACAGCAGCACCAACCAAAAGGAGCACCAACCAAAAGGAGCACCAACCAACAGCAGCACCAACCAACAGCAGCACCAACCAACAGCAGCACCAACCAACAGCTGCACCAACCAACACCACCCAACAGCAGCACCAGCCAACAACACCACCCAGCAGCAGCTGAGGCTACGGTGGTGGCGTATTATTTGTCGTGTGCGTCTGTCGTACGTATGATCTGACGTGTGTTGCTGTTTAATTTGGCTCTACGTGTCTGCTGGACGACTATTAGGAGGACATCGCCGTCAGTATTATTAGGGAATTTCCGTCTCTATTATTTTTATCGGACCCACTCGAGGGGTTGAAACGCCGAGGCACGGACGCCGGAGGAGGACGAGGAGGGTTTGTTTGCCCGGGTGAAGAGGAGGTGGAGGAGGAGGAGGAGGAGAAGGGTGTGTTTGCCGATTGAAGAGGAGGAGGAGGAGGAGAACCGTGAAAGATTTTCGACGCTCAGATGTCAGAGGCTCGTTTAACTTTGGACATTGAATATTAAATGGATTGAGTGGTAGGTAGTAAGCGCGAATGAGGAGACTTCTGTTCAGCCTATTTGCTACAGACGTGTCTTTAGTGTGTTCATTCTGCGGTTAACAACTCGTAGTGTCCGAGAACTGCTGCGAATGGGTCGAGGATTACTCTGGTCAAGTCTTTCTGTAGCTTTGCTGAGATAGGTGAGCTTTGAAGACCGAGACCGACCGTTCGTAGGGCGGCGGTGGCGGTGGCGGTCTCTTGCAGGACTGGGTCTGGCCTCCGCTCCTCCTCCTCCCAAGTCTGGCTTTGATGCTTTCAATGTGTTTGCATTCGGCCGAGTGTATAATTAACCTGAAGTCGACGTATATATCGTTCAGTGATCCTGTCCGTGTGTATGAGCTACACATGGACGCAGTAGCTCTCTGCTTCCTTCCGCCTCCTGTTGCTTCTGCGGCTGCTGCTGCTGCTGCTGCTGACCAGTTGGCAGCCATCTTAACGGTCTGTTCCACAAGGTGTATACAATACATACATCTGTCAAGTGGCATCGCATTTTTCACAAGTGTCTAATAAATGAGGAACTGCGTAGATGAACGAACTGAGCTGTATCGTGTCTGACGAGCGGTGTCTGATGACGGGTGGGTTACACCCATAACTTACAGGACATGTGTCGGGTGATGAGATATCCTGCCTTCAATCAATCGTTTAAAAATTGTGAGCAGGTGATTATACTTCTTCGGATTATATGTAGTCTATTGATTGTCATTGGAGCGTTGATAGGCAGCAGAGGAGATGACGATTGACGATGGATTATGGATTTCTTGTGCATTGGATTAGTGGCATTCATATGAAAACGATGAGATGTAGCATCTTGTGAAAGGCTACTGATGAGATAAGTTGTTAGGAAGACATTTCCAGCCTGAAGTGAAGAGTTGAGCCTACTGAACTGTTTGCTTTCTCAAAAGCACGTCTCTCATACCTTCAACGACGGTTCGTCTGTTTACTCATCGTGACTACATACTGCACAAACTGGTCCTAGTACGATGAGTACTTAGATATCTCGATTGGTGACTGATACCTGAGACAGTTAGTTGCACTCGGTGAACTCAAAGTAAGAGGGCAAGGACATGGATTGAGTCGGTGAAAGTAGACTGTGATTTTGGCACTGAGGTAGGTAAGAGAGTATACTTTGTGGAAATGGGTTTACATGTGAGAGAGATTGATGTCAAAGCGGCTGAAGTGGCTTTGTCGATCGGAGCTTCAGCGCCTCTGTTGCTTGACACGGATTGGCTGCAGATGCAGTATTCGAAGAAGCTCTTTGTCTTCAACATTCTCTGTATAGGTAAATGATTGTCATGATCATGTCTAAATGCTCGTCTTCTTTGTCAAGTATTTCTCAAAATGGTCAATGTGTATACTTAGCTTCATAACCATCTGCCTCTTGTTGGTCTTAACATCCAGGTATGCACACATACATTTACAGGGTGGGCCATAAAAGTAACCCGTATAGGGTTTTGCTAATATTTCAGCCAAAAGTAAGAATTTTTAAATCAAGTTTTACCGGCTTAAAAGTAATTCATACTTACGTGTAACAGCCAAATTTCACCAAAATATTTAAAACAGAACCAAATTTATATCACTTTTACTGAGTCCACCCACTGTTTTTTGATGGTCCAAAAACATGTAACGCAACAAGAGTAACAAAAAAATGATTTTATTAAGTCATATTTCAAATAATTGGTAATATTTCGGCCAAAAGTATAAATTTTTTAAATCATTAAATGTAATTATTATTATTGTTATTATTTAGAATAGAAACGGGGCACCAGCATAGCTGCACGTCACTGTGACGTCATTTAGCAAGACCTCATTTTGCTTGATCGTTGAGCGCGAGAAGTTCACTTCACATGTTATGGTATCGTCTGGTATTTGTTTTGGTGGCAAAGGTCGACTGCATTTTGTTGATAAAAAGGCGAAGGTGAATCCCGCATATTACGTTTCTCGCCTGCTTCCAGAATTATTTTCAGATTGCAAGCGTCTGCTGCCAGCTGGATTCATCTTTCAGCAAGATGGCGCACCAGCGCATACTGCTCGTCTAACGCAAGATTGGCTCAATGTCAGTTGCCCTGGTTTCATTGAGAAGGACCAATGGCCCCATACACTCTCTGGATTTGAACCCACTGAATTATCATGTGTGTGGAGCTATGCTGGAGAAATACCACAATTTGCGACCAAAGCCAAAAACGATAAGAGAATTGAAGGTCGCATTGGAGTCAATATTGGAAGATTTACCTCTGGAACATAGCTATCAACAAGGCCATGAAAAACTTTACAAAGAGACTCAGAACATGTGTGGGTACTGGTGGTGGACACATTGAACATAAGTTGTGAAACAATATCAGGTTTATTTGATACCAATTATTTTAGGTGTGACGTAGTAATAAAATTGTTTTTTGTTACTTTTTGTTGCGTTATATGTTTTTGGACCATCAAAAAACAGTGGGTGAACTCAGTAAAAGTGATATAACTTTGGTTCTGTGTGAAATATTTTGGTGAAATTTGGCTGTTATGCGTAAGTATGAATTACTTTTAAACCAGTAAACTTGATTTAAAAATTTTTACTTTTTGGCCGAAATATTGACAAAATCTGTAGGGGGTTACTTTTTTGGCCCACCCTGTATATGCTAGTGATGGGCAGTAAACTATTTTTTTAGTTAAACTAAAACTTTTTTCCAACTAAAGGAAATAGTTAAAACTAAAGCTGACAGCTGATTTTGGAAATTAGTTAACCAAACTAAAAAAAGTAGTTAAACTTTTCCAACTTTTTATGACAAACATTTTCACAATAACAGGTTAAGTGAACTGTAATAATACAGAGTGTCAATGACAATTTCACCTTCAAACTATGCAATGTGTACTGTTCTAGCATACAGTTCCAGACATACTGTAAGTATTGTATGAATTCAAAAACATAGGCTGTTAATGCTAAAACCATGCAGTGTTAATAATTAATGACTTTTTTCAGAACCATCTCACGGACCCTCCATATCCTTTGTTAACTCCTCTTGGTCTGTGGATCACAGTTTAAAAACACTGGACTAATTGACTATTTAGTAATGATTAATAATGAATGACATGTTACCTTGATCAGGCTTGATGTGGTTGAGAAAGTTGGTTGTAGACATAATTTTTCCAGAGACCTTTTATTCATACAAAATCGACATTTTGCAGTGAAGTTCTTACACTTGCTTTTGTCTTCTTTCAGTTTTACCTCCGTGATGCAAGTAGTGACTAATAAACTATTCATTTTTACTGATGTAGCCTTTAATTCAAATCTTTGCTACAGACTCGGCTCACATATTATGAAGAATAATAAATACAAAGAACAATGTTGTTATTGACACTGTGCCTTACTACAAACTGTATTCTATGCAGAGGCAACACCAGTGTTAATAAGTAAGTAAACGTCACGTTGAGTTGTTGACAGTGTTCAATGTTCATTGCAGACAAATAGTTGCATATTGCTGATTTTTTAAGTTAAACTTTTTAGTTAGCAACTAAAAAAATGTAGTTAAATTATGGTTTTAACTAAACTATATTTTTAGTTAAACTTCATCCTTAACTAAAAATTTTTTAGTTAAACTAAACGTTAGCAACTTTTTAGTTAACTATTGCCCATCACTCGTATATACGCATTTAGTATCGCTATATATAGTATCATGTGCATGTAGCGTGTTATTTATGTGTTTGTATGCTGGGCTTTTGATGCTTTTGTTGTAAAGGTTGATTGCTGGTCATGTGATATTCTTCTGTGACTATTGTTTACTAATTAAGTTGACTTTTTATGTAAAACACGGTCGTCACGGCAGGAGTTTTTGCGATTTATTGTCGATTTGCAGAGCACTAATTGTATTGTATTGTATTGTATTGTATATGGGCATTTATAAAGTGCCTCTCGCGGTATAGACCATTCAGAGGCGCTCCCAGTGCGCGAGACCCCGAAAGAAAAAGCAGGATTTAAGGTGAGAAAAGGAAGAAGCAACGCTACCAGAGAGAATGGTAGTGCGGACAGAAGGAGAAAGTCGGTTCCAAAGTGAGGGACCTATGCAGGGAAAGGATCTGGACTGAGCCATAGTAGTCCTGACACGAGGAACTAAGAGGTCAAGACGATCAGAAGATCGGAGAGGATGCAGTGAAGCAGCAGAATGAGGCCGTTGAATTAGATCACATAAGTACTGTGGAGCAAGACCCAGTTGAGACTTGAGCACAAGAATAAGCACTTTGAATTGCATACGGGCAGAGAGAGGGAGCCATTGGAGTTGTTCAACCATGAAGGTGGAGATATGAGATAACCGAGGGAGGCGGGCAATGAGTCTAGCAGCAGCATTGAGTACGGATTGGAGAGGAGAAAGACGGATCTTGGGAAGGCCAATAAGGAGAGAATTACAGTAGTCAATCCGAGAGTACACGAATGCATGAACAATTGAGGTGAAAGTTGAGGATGAGACAGACCGCCGAATAGCCCGGAGACGCCTTAAGTGGAAGTAAGAGGAGCGGGTGAGGTTGGAAATGTGCTCAGCAAAAGTAAGCGACCTATCCAGAGTGACACCTAAGTCACGAACACTGGACGAGAAAGTGAAGTGAGGAAACTTATCAGACAGGAGCACGAAATCAAGCTTTTGGAGTTGCTGGGGGGTGCCAAACCAGATGAATTGAGTTTTGGAAGAGTTTAGAGAAAGGCGGTTTGAAGACATCCAGCAATGAAGATCTTGAGAGAGAGCTTCAATGAAACCAGTTAGAAGCAGTTGAGCAGATGGAGGCCCATGGACAAAGGCCTGAACATCGTCAGCGAAAAGGTGACCAGCGGCCCCGTGTTTAGAGAGTAGGGAAGGGATGTCAGCCGTATAGAGAATGAAGAGAAGCGGGCCAAGGACCGAACCCTGAGGAACACCAAGTTTTACCGAGACCCACCGAGTTCTAGTCTCGCCGGAGATGATCATTTAAGAGCGTTCAGACAGGTAAGACCGAAACCAAAGGAGAGGAATGCCCTTAAGACCAAAAGAAATCTCAAGGCGCTGGAGCAGGATATCATGGTCGACCATGTCAAAGGCTGAAGAAACTAATGATCTGGTTTTAAGTTCCAGGCAATAAAGATCTATGATCGGTAATTAAGTTGAGGCTTAGCGCCGACATGTGTATATTCAGTGTTTGTGAGGTTGGTGAATGTTGGGTTGCTTATGTGACTGATGAGCGGGTGAGGTTATGAAGTGCAGAGGTTGTCTGAGGAATTCTTAGTCTCTTTCAGCAGATCTAAGAACACCGTCTCTTTCTCCTATTAATACCCATATTTTATAATGTTGATTGTCCTGATTGTGAGCTGATGGTCTTGTTCGATGGACTTTTTAACAGAAGATGGCGGTTGACTGTGTGCAGTTGTCTATGATGATGCTATGTTTCTCTGGTTCTCATAGGGGAAGAAACTTTTTGATCGGGGCTGTTAGCAGTTGTCAAGAGGAGTTGCTGTGTGTGTGTGTGTGTGTGTGTGTGTGTGTGTGTGTGTGTGTGTGTGTGTGTGTGTGTGTGTGTGTGTGTGTGTGTGTGTGTGTGTGTGTGTGTGTGTGTGTGTGTGTGTGTGTGTGTGTGTGTGTGTGTGTGTGTGTGTGTGTGTGTGTGTGTGTGTGTGTGTGTGTGTGTGTGTGTGTGTGTGTGTGTGTGTGTGTGTGTGTGTGTGTGTGTGTGTGTGTGTGTGTGTGTGTGTGTGTGTGTGTGTGTGTGTGTGTGTGTGTGTGTGTGTGAAATGTGTGAAATGTGTCTGTTGTTTGTTTTTAGGTGAGACAGGCATTGGAAAGTCAACGTTGATTGATACACTCTTCAATACTCAGTTTGATTCAGTGCCAGCCAGTCATGATCTGCCAAGTGTTCGACTTAAAGCACACACATACGGTATGTAGATTGAGCAAATGAGAGAGGGACAGTCAGACAGACAGACAGACAGACAGACAGAGATTTAGTCCAGTACCTGGCAGGAGGTCCCGTATGCAAAATGGTGTTGGGGGGATTTCTCACTTCCACTTAGTCAATGGGCCCCTAGACATGAAAAATCACCGAGGTGCTTGTCTGACACAGTGGCACTAATGACGCTATGGCCGAATCAAAAATGGCCGCCGTCGGCCATATTGGAAAAATCATGTTTTTTGTTTTTTTAGAGTATATGCACGTGTAATATCTCTAATCTGACTAATTTCGGTATGCGGAATTCATTTCTGATATTGTTTTCACCATTAGAGGTCATCTTCACCTTGAAAGGTCACAGTCAAGGTCATTTTGCTACATCGAAGATTTCCATTATAAATTAGCCAAATTTAGCAGTAGAAACAGGTGTAGTATCTCTAATTCAACTAATTTTGGTATGTGGAATTCATTTCTGATATTGTTTTCGCCATTCGGGGGTCATCTTCACCTTGAAAGGTCAAGGTCATTTGTATACATCAACGATTTCGATTATAAATTAGCCGAATTTAGCAGTATAAACAGGTGTAATATCTCTAAATAAACTAATTTCGGCATGAGGAATTCATTTCTGATATTGTTTTCGCCATTCGGGATCATCTTCACCTTGAAAGGTCACGGTCAAGGTCATTTAGTTACATCGAAGATTTCGATTATAAATTAGCCGAATTTAGCAGTAGAAACAGGTGTAATATCTCTAAATAAACTAATTTCGGTATGAGGAATTCATTTCTGATATTGTTTTCGCCATTCGGGATCATCTTCACCTTGAAAGGTCACGGTCAAGGTCATTTAGTTACATCGAAGATTTCGATTATAAATTAGCCGAATTTAGCAGTAGAAACAGGTGTAGTATCTCTAATTTTGGTATGTGAAATTTATTTCTTTTGTGTGGGCCATTGGGTTGTTTCGGATCGCCCAGGATGGTGCTGCGCTGTCGGAGGTGACACGAAGGTCGAGCAGATCATCCAGCGAGTGTCGAAGGGTTCTGGAGGTCATTATGTGGTAGGCGCCACACGCAGTGCCACTGCTGTTGCAGAGTTCGAGCTCTTGTTCCACGAGATCGGGTCTATCACCAGCCTCCTCAACTTCCTCACCTCTCATGAGCCACTCAGAATGCCATCTACAGCATGCACTGAGCACCACTCGCCGTCTCACATTTAACCATAACGTGTCTAAGCTGTTAGACTTTGTGCTTGAATGGCAGAATAAATACTCAGTGACAGTCAGTGTATCCGTACCTCTACACAACCTGCTCACAATGGTGGATTTTGATCGGAAGGTGGCTACGCATCTGCTCAAATTTTCATACAGGAGGGAGAGAATAATTGAGAAGACCAAGAAAATTAGCATGACCATATCAAAGTCCAAACTGCCACGGTTCACCGTTCATCCTCAGAAGTCACCATCAACAATGGAGAAGGAGAAGAACGACCTCTCATCCAAGGACATGGCAGATGCACATAGAAACATGGACATTGCTAAGGAGCGGGGCATGGACCTCAGGCAGATACTCACTCACAATTTGCTCTTAACGTCTCCACTGTTCGATGGTGATCTTCCAGCTCACACCAACAAGTCACTACTTGTTGGGGAGATTGAGCCTAGACTGCACCTCACTCAATGGCATCAGGAGTCTACTATTGCCACTCACGTTGTGGTAGACTCCTTGTCTAAGATGCGGCAGATGCCAATAGCACAATTCTTGGTACGTGTCTGGGCAGGGGCCAGGTCAATCACAATCCCTGAGATGTTCGACCAGCAGAAATTTGAAAATTAAATCAGCGCCAGTGTTGGAATTGACGCTGTCCCTCCTACAAGGAGTGATATCAGAGGTCACATTCAACGAGGAGCCTTCCTGGTGCACAGGGCATGCAAACTACTTGTGACACCAGACGAACGCGAGACAAGACTACCACCCTTAGAGCATGGATGGGAGGAACACTTCGGTGCACTGCTCCCATCAAAATGTCTGAATTCCTTGCCACAGATTCTGCTCACAATATGCAAGTGTGCAGGCAAGTGTGAAACTCGTCGCTATGGTTGCCGTTCTGCTGCAGTTTTGTGCGTCATATTCTGCCATGGGAAGACCGAACAATCGTCCTGTAAAAACCTCCAACGCAAAGACTAACTTCCGCGCACACATTCCAGAAAATCTTGACTAACATTTCTGAATACAATATTAGTATCGAATGTAACAAGTCATAATTAATCCAATTAATTAGCTGAGAAAAGATTATTGCACCTGTTTCTACTGCTAAATTGGGCCAAGTTTTTATTTATGTTCAAATTAGTTGATTATTATGTTGAATTAGAGATATTACACCTATTTGTTTTACATTTACCGAATGGTGGAAAGTTTGCTTCATGGTGTCATCGATGTAACAAAATGACCTTGACCGGACCTTTCAAGGTGAAGATGATCCCGAATGGCGAAAACAATATCATAAATGAATTCCTCATACCGAAATTAGTTTATTCAGAGATATTACACCTGTTTCTACTGCTAAATTCGGCTAATTTATAATCGAAATCTTCGATGTAACTAAATGACCTTGACCGTGACCTTTCAAGGTGAAGATGATCCCGAATGGCGAAAACAATATCAGAAATGAATTCCTCATGCCGAAATTAGTTTATTTAGAGATATTACACCTGTTTATACTGCTAAATTCGGCTAATTTATAATCGAAATCGTTGATGTAACCAAATGACCGTGACCTTTCAAGGTGAAGATGACCCCCGAATGGCGAAAACAATATCAGAAATGAATTCCGCATACCAAAATTAGTTGAATTAGAGATACTACACCTGTTTCTACTGCTAAATTCGGCTAATTTATAATGGAAATCTTCGATGTAGCAAAATGACCTTGACCGTGACCTTTCAAGGTGAAGATGACCTAGAGTCTAATGGCGAATTGTAATTGTAATTGTAATCGAGGATTTATATAGCGCCACTCATAAACAGAGGCGCTCCCGACCCGTGTCAGTGTCTTCACTGACAAAGAGAAATGTTTTCAGGCGCTTGCGAGACTGGGCAGGAGACAGAGAGAGGAGGACAAGCCTAAAGCCCTGAGGGAGGCTGTTCCAACTGGAAGGGCCCACAACCGCAAAACTACAGAAAACAATATCAGAAATTAATTCCGCATACCGAAATTAGTCAGATTAGAGGTATGACACGTGCATATACTCTAAAAAAACATGATTTTTCCAATACGGCCGACGGCGGCCATTTTTGATTTGGCCATAGCGTCATTAGTGCCACTGTGTCAGACAAGCACCTCGGTGATTTTTCATGTCTAGGGGCCCATTGACTAAGTGGAAGTGAGATATCCCCCAACACCATTTTGCATATGGGACCTCAGGCCAGGTCCTGTACTAATTGTTGTTCACACAGATTCAGAGATGCTGTCTGTAGGCAATCTTGGACAGGAAATATGCCTCTTGTCATCACATGTGACAACTGTAACATGTTCTGTCTGGCACTGTCACATAGGGTGGTCCAAAAATATAAAGTTTGGAAATTCAATTATCCACAAGGTTGTTCTTGTTCCATATGCTATTATGATTTATTTGCCAAGTTTGAACAAAATTAAACAATGTTTACTGGTTGCAACTTTCTGCAACATTTTTATTTAAACATCGAAAAAAATCTTTTTTTAATTGCTTTTCGTCATATGTAGAGTACAATTATCAGCTTTAAACAGAAGAAATGACCCATCAGCTGAAAAGAAGACTTGTTGATTAGTGACTACTGCCTCTCATGTGGTAACACAAGCTCGTTTAATTGTGCTTCGAGACAAGGAATCATCTTCCAATTCCACACCGCCATAGCCCTGATGATGAACATGGCACCACGGTTCGGAACCTTTACTCTATCCAGGGCAGAGGCTAATTCTCTTGTGACAGATGGCTTTCTTTCTCTTTATTGGAACTAGAATAGATTGACTTTAGGACGGTGCTTTGAATTGTCATCAGAATCTGAAGATGAAGGGTTAACGGAGTCAAGGAACAGATTGGAAGTAGGTTGAATGAACATGGAAGTCTCTTGTGTGCTGTGCTCTTAACACACATTTACCTTCTAGCCGCTTGCTGGGCATTTCTGATGTTTTTCCGTGTCTCTGTATTCATCAAACATCTGTTTATGCCAGACATGCTGGAAGTTGATGTGTCATCTTTTTGCATCTGGAGAAATATTTTGTCTTCCTCATTTTCATGGAATGAAGAGCATCTTTTGTGGAGATATTGTCCAGATCAGCCTTAACCATATCTTCTTTGTATCTGCAAAAGTCTTTTGGCGTCAAACAGTGCTTTTTAAGCGCACAATACTCGTACATTTTGCGGAGCTTTCTTACACCAAAGTCTACTTGCCTGGTTGGAATGCGAGCCTTTGCCCAGATGGCTGGGGCAGCTCATCCATTGTCACTTTAGCACTTTGTGCAATTGTTAGTCCCTCTTCTAGATGGTGAAACATAAAGTTTTTCAAAATAGCTACAAGATCCAGATCCAAGGATATCCATTTCAGGCTTCCATATTAACCATTCTTGTGGTGACTGATTGTCGAACAAATCTAAATGTAAAAAGAATTAAAAATTTCTATGATCTAAATATTATTTAAAACTTTAAAACTACTAACTAGAATAATTCAAATATATATTGCATTACTTAGAACAGTCACTCAGTCAGTCATGCCATTAATGTCAAATTTTTTCAGTATTTATTGCAAAGGCGCAGTGGCACATGAAAAAAATTATTATTGATCTTAGTTCATACACCTCTTAGTGAAGAATCAAGATCAATATCATAGTATATTACTAATTGATTTAATAAATCAATTATATTTACCTCAGATGACTGAATAACACAGCTACACCTTCACAAACTTTATACGTTTATTTCACGTAGAATTTTAATACTTTGAATTTACCAATAATTGTTTCATTTCTAATATTTACTGTTAACTACAATGTGGTAGCTACTAGCAAGCTTTTGTTATTTAAATTACAGTTGTTTACATTTCATATTAAATTGTTTATTTAAATCTAAGTCTCTGTGTCTCTTTGAGTATAATTATTATTGTGATTGCAAACAGAGTTGCCATCTGGTGACTGAATATTTTGTTGCTTATTCATCATGAATATACGAAACATTAAACATCAAAATTATATTCATGAAACAGTCCACATTCACCTCAAGTCTACCCAGTAGGTAAATAATTATTGTGCACTGTGCAGATATAAAGTGAGAATCCTTTATAATTTGAAAACTAAAAATCAAACATTGATAAATGAGACGTGTGCTATTTGGTTGCTACCCCTAAGCATGTTCCGATTCAGTTCAAATTTTGCATGTGGATGCCTACAACCATATGGAATAAGGACAGCCTTGTGGAGCAGTATTATTTTAAAGAAATTGTTACTTGTAATCTTTGACCACCCGACAGCTGAAGACAGTGACAGTCTGTACGCAATGATTAATCACTGATAAGCAGAACTGCTACAACATAACTGAAATTATTATGTGTGATGAACTGCATTGCCTTCGCCAGACCTATCAAATGAAGCAGAAATAATGGAATTACAGCCTCCTGGCTCCTGCTCCATTTGGCCCCATACTACCTCATCAGATTGTTCATACCAATTTCTTCATCCTACAACTGGCATCATTTGCATTCAGCAACTTGCGGTGATCTCCATATTCCAGCTAAGACAACTAGTTGATACAAATACTTATTGCAGAGGCACTTATTGATAAGGTTCAAGAAGTGTCATCATTGCTGGACTATCTGCCTGGCACAGCCTACAACCTGGCATCCTCAAACACAGCCTACCACCTGGCATCCTCAAACACAGCCTACCACCTGGCATCCTCAAACACAAGATGTCAATCAATCAGTTCAGAATAGGACAAGTTTATAAGAGCAATGCTGCTTGAAGCATAATCACGTGATTGAACGAGTCCATGATAGCTGAGGCTTTGAGGGCTTGTGGAAATAAAAGGCCTATAGATATAATAATGATAATTTAGTCTTTGATGTGTATTGTTGCAGAGAGGTTTTCTACTTAGTTTCCGTGTTTTTCATTTGGAATGAGGGACTCACACTGGTGAGGCTGTGATTGAGTGGAAGACGAAGATGTGTTGAGTGGTGTTATTACGTCATCTTCATTCATTTAGCTCATTTGTCTCTGCCTTTCAGAACTCAAGGAGAGCAACGTTCGCCTCAAGCTTACCGTCGTCGATACAGTGGGATTCGGAGATCAGATCGACAAGTCCGACAGGTAACTGTGCTTCACGTGAAGTGACATAGGGTGCGACATATATCACAGGCAATGTCCAGTTGGTCACAGATCTGGTCAAGGCAGTTTATGTGTAGACAAATCTATTTGTTACTGACATTCAATATCATATTCAACAGCTGGAGAAAGTGCTTTTACTCTTTTTGAGTGGTGCTACCTAGCTGTCCAACTGCAGTTCTCTCTCTGTCTCTGTCTGTCCGTCTGTCTGTCTGTCTGTCTGTCTGTCTGTCTGTCTCTCTCTCTCTCTCTCTCTCTCTCTCTCTCTCTCTCTCTCTCTCTCTCTCATCCGTATTTCTTCTGATCTTCTGCAACTTGGTCATTGTGTCTTCTATCTGGCTACTAAGTGTGGGATTTGGGGACGTTTTGTCAACGGACGATTCTTCACGGACTGTTCATCAAGGACTATTCATCAAGTGGAGGTTTTGACGAAAATAAAATAGTAAAACTTAAACTAGAAGTTGGAAGATTGATGAAAATAATATTGACACTAGAAACTGGATGATCGATGAAAATATTGGATGACTCAGTTGAGTCTCTCAAGTCAAGACTCAAGTCTTATCTCTTTTCCAAGGCGTATCTCCCACTGATTGCGTGTGTGTTGTTGCTTGTCAAGGCGCCCTTGTAACGGCATGAGCTGTGTTATGGCGCCGTAGAAATTGTCGTCATTATTATTATTATTATTATTATTATTATTATTATTACTATTATTATTATTATTATTACATAATAAAACTTAAACTAGAAGTTGGAATTACCATGACAATCTATCGTTTTAGTGCCTATTTTATTTCCATTGATGAGTGATTGAAACATTTTATAGTAAACTTTAACTAGAAGTAGGAAGATTATTTTACCTGGTGGTAGAATGAAATAGTTTGAGAACCCCTGCTGTAGGTTACTTTGTAGACAGTGTTTATGCCATGATACAATCAACCAAAATTGGAATCTGTCCATTAGGGTGGTCCTTAAAAAATGAAAGTTGGAAATTTTGAACTCTTACCCCTCTATATTGTTATATGTGTTAAGAAAATATTATACAAATTTTTTTGGATTAATTGGATGTTTTAGACAGGTGCCGCAAGCTGCTAGAACTTTGTAAGGAGTTGTTGAATTTAAGTCAAATTCGGGTTCACCGTTAACATTACTTTTTTTGCAAGAAAAGTGATATACCTTGTAACAAATACTGTTTTTAATAGGTATTTATCATAACAAGAAACTGTAAACTCCCTAATTGACTATGTACAAAATAGATTTAAACAAATTTGTGCTGTTTCACAATACGAAGTCTGCATACAGCAGCCGCCAGTCTTGGATGTGATGCACAAGAATTTGCTATCAACTGTAGCACTGTTCGTAGAACGCGAGTAGACACAAGGAGGCGCATTGCAGCTGACATTAAACAGTCATTCAATCCTCAGATTCCACTAACTGTCCATTGGGATGGCAAAATTTTACCTGAATTATCTTGAGGTGACAAAGTTGAAAGATTACCAGTGATTATTTCTGGAGCTGGAAAAACAAAACTCCTCGGTGTTCCCAAGCTGCCAGCAGGAACAGGTGAGGCAATGGCCAAAGCAGTGAATGACTGCTTGGAAGACTGGAATATCAAAGACCGTGTTCAGGCAATGTCATTTGATACAACCAGTAGCAATACTGGCATTAATCTTGGAGCTTGTACACTCATCGAGTTAAAGATTGGGAGAAACTTACTCAATCTTGCATGCCGCCATCACATAATGGAAATTGTTGCAGAAAAGGCTTTTGCTGCATGTGACATCACTGACATGCAGTCAACTGGTCCTGACATTCTGCTCTTTAAGCGTTTCCAGCAACAATGGCAATGTGTAGACAAGGAACAGTACACAACTCTTGGTGATGGTGTGGCAGACAATGAAGATATTATAGTGTTTTGCAAACAGCAGTCGGCGATAACGCAAGCACGTGATGACTATCGGGAGCTGCTGGAACTGACAGTCTACCTTGATGGCATCCTTCCATGAGGAATCAGGTTCATGCAGCCAGGAGCACTCCATCGAGCCAGGTGGATGGCTCGTGTCATCTATGCAATCAAAATAACTCTCTTCCACGCACAGTTTGTCATGAGTAAACGCGAGCAAGCTGGTATGCAGAGATTTGCTATCTTTGCGGTCAAGGTTTATGTCCGCTACTGGTTTATGGCTCCGCTTGCAGCTGCAGCTCCTGCCAACGACTTGTCATTCCTCGCCAAGCTTCTAAATTATGGAGACAAAGCTATCTCAAAAGCGGCTAGCAGTGCTTTTTCAAGACACCTTTGGTACCTGAGTGAAACACTTATATCACTGTCATTTTTTGATCCTGACATCTCTGTTGCAGTCAAGCGCGAGATGGTGAAGGCCTTGGAAACAGAAGGTTCAGAGCACCCTCCGAAACGGATAACTGTTGAGGTTGCTGCAACAACTATCAGTGAAAAGAGTGTTTCTAACTTCGTAACAAAATCTTCACGCCGTTTCTTTGAAGTGTTGAGTCTTCCAACAGAGTTTCTGCTAGTTGATCCACTCGAATGGGAAAAGCGACCTGACTACCAAGGTGCCATGGAGTTTGTTCAAGCAATGAAGATCGTTAACGACTGTGCGGAAAGGGGAGTTGCGCTGATGCAGAATTTCAACAGTATTCTCACAAAGAATGAGGACCAAAAGCAGTTCCTACTGCAGTTAGCAGAGCAACATCAGCAAAAGTATCCAAATGCACTGAAGCAGACAATAAGTCAATAACTAAGAACTTGCGACCGTAGCAAATATCAATGCGTGATTGACTGTAAATCTGTATGCAGACTTCGTATTGTGAAACAGCACAAATTTGTTTAAATCTATTTTGTACATAGTCAATTAGGGAGTTTACAGTTTCTTGTTATGATAAATACCTATTAAAAACAGTATTTGTTACAAGGTATATCACTTTTCTTGCAAAAAAAGTAATGTTAACGGTGAACCCGAATTTGACTTAAATTCAACAACTCCTTACAAAGTTCTAGCAGCTTGCGGCACCTGTTTAAAACATCCAATTAATCCCAAAAAATTTGTATAATATTTTCTTAACACATATAACAAAATAGAGGGGTAAGAGTTCAAAATTTCCAACTTTCATTTTTTAAGGACCACCCTACTGTCCATTTATTTTTGAAGACGTGCTATTGTGTTTCAGCTACAAGGCAATTGTTGACTACATTGACGCCCAGTATGAGGCCTACCTTCAGGAGGAGCTGAAAGTGAAGAGAGCTCTGCATTCCTACCACGACACTCGCATTCACGTCTGCCTCTACTTTGTTGCTCCAACTGGACACTCGTACGTTGTGTAGAAATATACTCTAGAACTTCACTTCTAATTCTTTGCAAATCTTCTGCTTGTTTCACTTCAGAGAATTTCTTTCGTTTAAGTGTCTTTCTTCCTGTCAGGTGTCTATAGTTATTCATAGATGGGTATTTGTAAATTCGTAATTTTCAGATTTCCTGTTATCTAGAAGTTATTTTAGTAAACATTGTCAAATTTTCTATCTGATACTTGTGCCAAACGAGAGCAGGGCAGCATCATTTCTCACTTAACTCTGATACAGTTATGTAGGTTGATAACGGTTGTTATTGTTGTTTCAGTCTGAAGTCGTTAGACTTGGTAACAATGAAGAAATTGGACACCAAAGTGAACATAATTCCAGTTATTGCCAAATCTGACACAATCACGAAAGCGGAGCTTCTAAAGTTCAAACAGAAGGTTGGATGTGACAAATCTCATGATCTTTGTCATTGTTTGATAAACAGCATAGTTTATGAGTCGACTAAAACCCAGTAAGAATTTATTACCTGATGTAGAATGTGCAAGTATCTTTTCTGTTTGTGATTTGTTTCTCAATAGATTATGGCGGAACTGATGACAAATGGTGTCCAACTCTACCAATTTCCCACAGATGATGAAACTGTTGCAGAAATCAACAGCACTATGAATGTAAGTACTAAACAAATTCATGAATATAAACTTGAGCTAAACAAAGTTGTGAATGCTACTACTAAATGGAGCCATGAATGTAAGTACTAAATTGAGCCATGAATTTAAGTGCTAAACAAAGTCGTGAATGTTACTACTAAATTGAGCCATGAATGTAAGTACTAAATTGAGCCATGAATGTAAGTGCTAAACAAAGTCGTGAAAGTTACTATTAAAATGAGCCATGAATGTAAGTGCTATACATAGTCATGAATGTTGCTACTAAATGGGGCCATGAACATAAGTGCTAAAGAAAGCTGTTGTCTGCTCTCTTTGATGAGGTACATACAGTCTTGGATGGTGCCAATAAGCTCCTCCTTAACCGATCCAAGACTGAATTTCTGCTACTGGGCACTCCACAGCAACTTAAGAAATTTGATCAGCTTCACCTTGTCACCTTGTGCTGTCAACTTCTGGAGCTCTAGCGATCGCCATGACACATATTCTCCATTGCTTCTGCGACTATCGGTGCTTTTGGTTTGGTGTGTCTCATGACGATTTTCTTGGCATGTTAACAGGGGTGGTTTGCCATTGCCTTCCCCTGGTTTTGCCTGCCGTGCCCGTTCGTTCCCCTTCCCATGGAAGGGTATTAACGGTCTGCACCACGTGAAGGTGGGCACGGAGGACTTTGGTTCATCAGCCCAGGTCGGATCCGAGTCTACTCTCTTAAGAGACGTCGGTCAGGTCGCCTCCCTGCTTTACTCTGAACCAGAGTGACTGATGAACCTTTGCGGACCGCTTAATCAGCTTAAGTCATTGAAACTGGGTTACCCAATTGTTGAGCTGGCAGATGCTACTCGTAACTTTTTGTTTTCAATTCTACCATGTCTCTCTCTGGCCATGTAAATAGTATTTGTAAGTCATCATATATGTTCATTCGTGACATGCGCAGATTTAGGCATTATGTGGACATAACTGCAAGCTCTGGCAAATGCATTGGTTTCCAGATTGAGGTAACTCACTTCTTACTGGCATCAATAAGTCAAACATGCGGCAGCTGCAGAGAGTTCATAACTCTTTGGCTAGAGTCAATTAATTCATCCAAATTTGAACAGAAAACCCCTGTGCTTAAATCTTTGCATTGGCGTTCTGTTCAGCTAAGAATTAGTTTCAAATTGGGGCTCATAGTTTATACAACTCTGAACTCTTGCCAACCAAAAATCAGTTGATATTCCCTAGATTTGTCATTTTTTAATAAGGTCATCTGCATATCTTTGACTGGTCGTACCTAAATCAAGAACTGTTCTTGGTGAACAGGCTTTTATGGTTGCTGTTTTAGAACTCTCCCTGTTTCTGTGCGCTCTGCTCAGTTACTTGTGTCGTTTTGTTCTGGACTTAAAACATGTCTTATCCACCATTAGCTGCCTCTCTGTCTTAGCGGACTGATCTTCTGGATATTGACCTAATTACGGCTTGGTTTTGGTGTGCCATCGGTTGATGCCTTGTGCATTAGACACCAGCGCAATAACGGTTACTAATTACAATTACTAAATAGAACCATGAATGTTTGTGTTAATTGGAGCCCTGAATGTAATGTTAAATTGAGATATGACTGTAATTGCCAAAGAAAGCCACAAGTGTTACTGCTGAATGAAGCCACGAATTATTACAGAGGTTTTATATAGCACCCCTTAAGGTTATCTAGTCAGGAGCAGATGTGAGTGCTAAATGGAGCCATGAATGTAAGTGCTAAATGGAGCCATGAATGTAAGTGCTAAAATGGAGCCATGATTGTGTGTTAAATGGAGCCATGAATGTAAGTGCTCAAGTGGAGCAATAATTGTGTGCTAAATGGAGCCATGAATGTAAGTGCTAAATGGGGCCATGAATGTAAGTGCTAAATGGAGCTATGAGTGTAAGTGCTAAATGGGGCCATGAATGTAAGGGAAAATGGAGCTATGAGTTTAAGTTGTTTTGTGTTTGTAGGCGCATCTTCCTTTCGCGGTTGTTGGCAGCATGGATGAGATTAAGGTTGGCAACAAAATGGTGAAGGCGAGACAGTATCCGTGGGGAACTGTGCAAGGTATGCACGGATCGTCTAATGCAGCTGATGATGATAGATTCGTTATATTGGATGCATCTATGAGACATTTGATTTACGACTATAATGTTCTATTTTTTGATAGACAGATAATATGTTGTTAAAGCTGTGGTGGTGCATTCTTTGATCAGATGACGGTTGAAAACTGAGCATAACCTCAATGTACAATGTTGTAATTGTAATTGTAATTGTAATTGAACATTTATATAGCGCCACTCAAATCAGCGGCGCTCTCGACCCGCATCACTGCCAAAACCGGCAAAAAGAAAGGTTGTCAAGCGTCTACGGAACTGAAGAGGAGAGAGGACAAGAAGCTCTTGGCGGAGGGTCTGGGGAAGACTGTTCCAGGCTGAAGGACCCACATAGGCAAAGCTCCTGGATTGGGCCGTAGAAGAGTGCATACGCGGAACAACCATAAGGCCACGGGCCGAGGATTGCAAGGAGGCCCTCTCAGGCAGGGAAGAAACCGGGGTGCAGAAATTCATTAGGTAAGACGGAGCAGACCCAGTGAGGCAGTTGCGCACGAGGGTGATGGTTTTGAACTGAATTCTCTGTTGGGCAGGAAGCCAGTGGAGGGAGTCACGAATAAAGGCAGAGATGTGGGCAAACTTAGGAATATCACCTATAAGCCGAGCAGAAGCATTGAGGATAGACTGAAGTTTGTGCATATTGGAGGAGGAAAGGCCAGTGTACACAGCATTACCAAAGTCAACCCGTGTGCAGATCAAGGCGTGGACCAGTGTAGAGACAGCATGGACCGAAAGACACCTGCGGATGTTGTTGGCTGCTTGCTGTACTTTGCAAAGTCTTCTCTATGAACAACCATTTCTCTGCTCTTCCATTTGGGTATTGCATGGTTTGTCAAAGTGTTAAACGATTGCTGTCTGGGTAACAAAATGACCAGCTGACTGAAAAACGGTTTTTGTGATGTTCTGTAGTTGAGAATGAGAATCACTGTGACTTTGTGCGTCTGCGTGAGATGTTACTTCGGACAAACATGGAGGATCTGCGTGAGACGACTCACTCTAAACACTACGAACTCTACAGACGCTGCAAACTACAGGAAATGGGATTCACAGACAACGAAGCAATGAGGTATCTGCGCAGCATCTTACATTCCATGCAGGGAAAATAAAAGACCATCTGACAAACTGTCTATGGACGCAAACAGCCGTCTTTTTTGGAGTTACCTCTGATTTACTGAGAAGACATTTTCAAATTACTTCAATATGCAAATGTTTTTGTGGCTTCCTGTAGCATTGTAGGCTGAGTTAAACTTTTCTGATGTTGAGTAAATTGATCCACATGGAACCTTCATCAGAGAACTCTGTGGATTATTGTAAACTGGCTTCCATAGAAATTTCTGTTGTTGATGAGATGGTGCTATATTTAGGAGAATGGTTGATTTGAGATGATGAATGCAACAGATCATTCGATGATGATCTCTTTTGTTTAAACAGTGTTTGTGTGTTTTGAAATGATGTGCTCAGCCTTCAGGAGACGTACGAGCAGAAGAGGAGCCAGCATTTGGCCGAACTTCAGAGGAAGGAGGACGAAATGAGACAGATGTTTGTTGTTCGAGTCAAAGAAAAAGAGTCGGAGCTGAAGGAGGCAGAGAAGGAGGTCAGTTGCCATTGGAATTGCTTTCTCTTCTCTTGTCCTATGCTTTTGCTTGGAGTAAAGCTGGGTCTAGTGCAATGTATATATAAATCGGAACACATCCAGAAATGTTTGTCTGCAAGTAGCTCCAAAATGTTATCTTTTTTGCTTTTGTCTTCCAACTAATTTGTGTTGCTGGTGTTTCTTCATTGTCTCAATCTTTGTCTGTCTTGTCTTCTTTCTTCATTTCCTGTCTGCTGCATTCCTAACATTTGCATTCTTTTACATGATGTGCTAGGTAACAGGCTGTGAATTAATCTTTGTCACACATTCTGATCTTGATCTCATCTCAGATTTCGTTTAATGGGATCTTCTGAGATGAATTCTGCAATGCCAGTGATCATCTGAGTGATGGCTGTTTTGGAATGAAACCTAATGACAGAAAGCAAAGGAGAGAGAGAGAGACAGAGGGAGCGAGAGGATGGGTCGGGTGGAGTCTTTTCGTGGCCAATGATTCTTTGTGTTCTGTTAGTGTTGGGAAGAGTGTCTAGAGGTTGGGTGGTTGATTGTAGTTGTCTTTTCTCTTGGCTGTCTATAGCTGCAGACGAAATTTGAGAATCTGAAGAAGTTACACGCAGATGAGAAGAAGAAGATTGACGACAAACGACGGATGTTGGAGGAAGAGATTGGCGCATTTCAAAGACGCAAGGCTGCATTCGTCAACAACCAAACGTCAACAATCAGCAAAAAGAAGAAGTAGGAGATTGATTCGATTTGATCAGGTGCTGCTCGGCCCGAGACAGAGGCGCTTCTGCTGCGGAGGAGGACGAGGCATCATCGCCAGAGCTCATCATCTCGGGACTTCGCCGAAATCAACACTTAAGTAATTCAGAGTTCAATAAGGAACCTTTTTCAATATTGCTTTTAACGTTTTACAAATGAAGACAATTAGCTTTGTATTATTCTTCATCCGTGCTGCACCTGAGGAAGAGTCTCGTAGAAATTGCACTTCTTGTATGAAGCTATATTTTACTGTGTTCAGCCAGAGCAAGGTTTTGTTTTTCTGGTCAGAACTGCTGATGTAAGGAAGCGGTTGTCAGGTTAGAAAAGAGTTGGTTGATCTGTGTGTAGTTGTGTTTCTCTGGCTAACCATCGACTCTGCTGGTGTTTGATGATGTCTGGCTTCTTTCAATCTCCACATGAGACAACTTTGTCTGGTTGTCTGATTAAGAAAACTGATACATTCTCCAAATGTTTTAAGAAATTTTCAAATGTTTGAAGTTGTCATTTTGAACGGATTACAATGTTACATTCAGTTGATTACGTTGATCAAATATCTCAATGTGCTTAGCAAAAACTGTTTCTTTTTCATTGAGAGTTCACTTTCACCAGATTTTGTTTTGAAAGACGCCTTTGTATTTTTATATAGGCTTCAGAAACTTTTTACTTCGTGATGGCGTTTGTGCAAACAATGTGCTTTTTATTTTAATTTTTAAGACTTTAGAATCTCTTATAATGAGTTTAGCTTGTATGGTTATGTTGTAAGTAGCGTACTAATTACATAGGATTTTTAATTGAATATTATGTAAAAGGTTACAAATTGGTCAAGGTTAAAAACAGTTGAAGGTAAGAAGCATGTAAAGATAAGAACACGCACGTGGTTTGCACTGAGCAAGTAGTTAAGTAAACATGAGAGAGTTAGCAGCTGTCTATAAATGATTGGAAAAAGTTGCTGTAATTTAGCATCATGTTTGTGTTGCCTCCAGCTGTGCAGCGGGTGATGTTAAATGTAGTTGGATTCAGTCGAGGTTTAGCTTTTTTGGTGCTCTTGCGTCTGTAATGTCAAATGACGTTTGAATCCATTGGCAGATTAGATGCAGTTTCGTTTTTTAGTTTGTTCATTGGGTGCTGGTGTGTGTTGCATACAAACCATGCCACTATTGTCTTCAAGCAACGTTTTTAGCGACTCTGGCATCGGAAGAGATGGAGGAGGAGAAGGAAGAGCAGTGGTCTTTCTGGCATTTTAGGATGAGAAGAGACGTCGTTTCTGATCAGGATCATGTGAATGACTTCCTGCGATGGGAAGCAGAATGTTCGGACGAATTTGACTCTGGTGCTGGGGAAACAACTTCTGACCGAAAGAATAGGGTATTGGTGTTCTACTCCAGGGGCTGGTCTGGTTGCAACACCCACTAAAACTGTTACATTGTCTTCTGCAAACCTTCCAATCTTAGCTAAGTTTATTAGCGCATCATCTTTGAGTAATTAAACATTTCTTAATTGCCGATATTTGCTGTCTTTTTGTATTGTGTAATTAGGGTAGTTTTTGCATTTATCAAAATATGATGCCTTTAATGTGATCGTTACATGAGAGTTGTGTTCTGTTGAAGACCGACCGTTGTTTTCCCAGCTCCTCATCTCAATCATCGGATTTGATGCTCCTACGTAATTCAATTAAAACCTGATATAAGGTCATATCTGATGTTGGACGTTTGAACCTGCCTGAAGGCAGAGAACCAGAAGAAGATGGGGTCATCCA
Organism: Allolobophora icterica; assembly: GCA_963556255.1. Classification (NCBI taxonomy): domain Eukaryota; kingdom Metazoa; phylum Annelida; class Clitellata; order Crassiclitellata; family Lumbricidae; genus Allolobophora; species Allolobophora icterica. The sequence goes on along the minus strand of OY744605.1, from coordinate 86,873,479 downwards.
GAGGCGTAGCGACCGCCCTCCGTACCCTCCGACCGGAGGGGGCCCCGCAAGGAAGGGGGCCCCTAAAAGTGGCAAAAGTAACCGTGAACGGCGTGAAGTCATTATGATACTGTTTTGATACATCACATAATGCTATTAGCTACGCATTAAATAACCAATTTGAGGAGAACAAGGCTCGAAAGAAGCGCTTTGCGCAAATACGGAAATGGAATACATGTACACTGTAGGCGTAGGCCTATGTATACATAATATCAACCCTGTATATTGTATATTACCGCATTCCAGTTTACGCATTGTAAGGGGCCCCTAACGTATGTTCGGAGGGGGCCACATTCTTTGTTGCTACGGCTCTGGGGTCATCCATAAAAGGATCTGCAAATGCAGAGGATTCACTCAAATGCCTAGAAGGTGGAGGGGTGCAGTTACTTAGTCTGTTCCTTAAACAACCACTTCAGTCAGTCTGTATACTGCGTTGGATCTCATCGGAGTTCCTTTGCTAGATGTGGCATTATCAGGTACCCCACCAGGGATCATAGTTAGCCCAAGAAGAACAATATTCTATCACGTGTCCACTGGTGCTGAATGCGCACGAAATTTTTGAGGCACCCTCGCATAACCCCATTGCTCATATTGTTTCGCTGACTTCTAGTTCCTCATTGTATCCCTGCTATGAATTTGCATCACTTACCTGTATTAATCTGCTCTTCAGACTTCTTAACCATCTTACTCTCACCAACTATTCACTTGCCAACCGCCCCCACACTGCCTCCCCGGCTTCAACCTATTTCCAGTTTCTGACAGAGCACAGAATCTGACCAAGCAAGGTACGGGCCGACAGTGTTGGGTACTATTTAAATAGTATTTCAATAGTTTGACTATTGACGGCACTATATAAAATAGTCATGTAAAAGGTCCTATTGAAATAGTGTACACCTATTTATTATTTAATAAAAAGTTAGGCCTAATGGTGAACCACCAGTCTGCAAAAATAAATTTAACTTTGTAATTTCTTACTATTATTAACCTTAATTAAGCTAATGTCTAAAGCTTTGGCTAATATGGAACACGACTAGTCGCAGCTGATGCTGCATTTGATATTGTTGGACACAGATTTAGCATGCCTTGGAATTCGTACTATGACTGAGATGTACCTATTTACTCTCTGCTGAATTGAGCGTGCACTGCAGTATCACTACCTGCTTTTCTGCAGCATGAGTTGCATTTCTGCATGAATATGTGGCACTTAAGGGAACAGTAATTGCAGCTGCATTAGATGTCCTCCAAAGTGACAAGGAGTCGTGTCTTGGGTTTGTGCTGTCAACACTGCACAAGCTCAAAATCAAGTTACACGTATATGCAGTGCCACTTAACACTGACTAAACCTCTTCATGGTGCACTGTTGACGTGAATCAATAAACGAGTGCGATGCCTTTTTTGACGACAGTGAATTCTACACAGCAGCAGTTTGTCATCCAAAGTTCAAACTCAGTTGGATTGAAAACCAGGAATTGAAAAAGTCAGATGTTCTTTGCTACTGCAGAAAGTAATAGAGAACGTGCATGATGGGAGTATTTCTGCTCACTGTGACAAAGCTGTGACATCCAATTCGGCTTGTAACAATTATCTCTTTTTCGATGATTTATCGACTGCAGGAAGAGGATCCTCATTTGAAGTATCCAGCATTTCTACTTCACGTGACGTATCAACGTCACTTGAAGTAGAATGCTGGACTATCATCCACGGATCAAGTCAGTGTTTCTGCGCTCCAACACAACCATTCTCTCCAGTGTTCCAGTAGAGAGACTGTTTAGTAATACAGCACTAATTCTCACCAAGAAAAGGAATCGCTTATCTAATGAAACTTTTGAGCAGTTGCTCTTACTCAAAGTTAACAGGAACTACTTCCGTTACTACATTAGAAAATTTCAAGTTTTCTCTTACGCTGCCTCACCGCCCATGGTCTCGAGGGGCCCCGTCTGCACGATGTAGTCCGAGCAACCACGCTGCAAGGCTGCTATATGCCTCACCGGCCTGGTGGAGCTTTCGAAAATGTTGAACAGCGCTCCCGCCTCAGCGCGCGCGTCAGGAGACTGGTGCGACTTGGGTATCTACCGGCAGGCTCCGAATCGTTTGATGCTCTATGTGCGAGGGCTGATAGAGCCCTCTTCACTGCGGTGCTGCATAGCCCTGGTCATGTTCTCCATGCTCTGCTTCCCCCAACAAAAATCTGCACCTATGAGCTCCGCCCCCGCTCGCATAATCGGGAAATTCCCAGGGCCGATGCGCTTACTCGCAAGAGTTTCATAACCAGGATGTTATAGGCCTACCTCTAAATTATTGTAGGCCTATAGGCCCTCATTTTTGGTCTCTATCCAGCACTAACATTAGGCCTAGTAACATAACTTTCACTCACTTATTTGAACAATTGACCGAAATTAGGCCTAAGTCTATCTTTCTGTATGCTAATATCTTTTTTCAGTTTCATATGCATCTATTTTATAACCTGTATTGTTAACGACAGTGCGTTTGCAGGTGGTATAATAAAGAATATACTTACTTATACTTACTTAGCCTACTTATGTGTAACTGACACTAAATAGTCTAGTCGTGGCCGGTATGTGCAATAGTCAGGAACTATTTACTATTTTAAATACTATTTCAATAGTTTTCTACAGTTACGGCCTACTATTTATTATTCTATTTAAATAGTCAACTCTGACTACCCCAACACTGCGGTCCAGGTTGCCGATTGGTTAAAGCGCTCGACTCGTAGGCCTACGGGTTTGAGCCTCCATCTTTAAAGCGACCAATGTGTAGGGACTCCCGAGCAAGTCCTTCGCTCGCATTTGCTCAGTGCCATCGATTTTTAGTAGCATTGCCAGGTTGAGCGATGAGCCAGAGGCAACCTAAGCAGTCTTGGGGCATGACGAGAAAATGCACAATGTCATATAAAATGACAATAACCGTGAATAGCGCCGTGATATAGGCCCTAAGCTGGTCTATGATTCGGCTTTTGTGTGGTGCTAAGAAATTTCTGGCATTTACAATACAATATATTATACATGGAATGTCATTTCAAAGCGCTGGTCAGGTATTGCAAATGACGATTCGAGCGTCGAGTTGAGAAGGAAGGTGTGCTGTAGAGGAGAGTTGCCCCAAATGGATCGTTGCCTTAATTGGACCGCAGCCTATTTACACCCTGGATACCCATTTAACCTCGTTTTCAACTGTTGTATTCTTGCGTAGTTGAATATTGATCGTATCGATGTATATATAGTAGGCAGTTTTACGGAATAGTCTACTAAGCATTTATCAAATTGCGGTTAAAACTCTATTTCAAGTAGTTCTGATCTATTTTTAGTCGTACCTGACATCGAGGACATTCACTTTAAATCAGCTTTTAAAAATGCAATCATGTTTGTTTTAATTGTACCCAGGTTTCATGTTTGAGCGACAATAAGTGATTTTACCCTAAGACTGATGCGTGTTGAACTATCACATTATCCGAAATGTTACAAATTTCGTCACCGAAAAACAAAAAGAAATTTCCCCCAAAATTGGTTGCAAGTGTTTTCTATAGTCATGTACATAGTTAAATTTAATTACTATAATTTTAAAGAATTCCACTATATTTTAATCATAGGGGCCTAAGTTAATTTTTTTCAGAATTTATAAAGTCAAAACTCCTTTTTTGGCATTACCGTCCGCCCTTTTTGTGTAGGCCCTAATCGTATTTAATCACAGGGACCTGAAATATTCCTCTGATGCTTACAAAATGGCAATTTCTTAAAAGTAGAAGATACCAGCATTAAGTAGGAATACAGCAGGCCTTTCCTTCCCTTCACATAATGTATTAGTCTGGTGTCAAGAAATTAAAACATTTGTGGAAATTATTAAGAAAAAGCTATAGTATTTTCAGCTACAGAAAATATTTGTGCAGCATTAACTATAACTTTATGTTATATGCATTATATACAAGTTTAACAACATTTTAAGAGTTGCTAATAAATTTACTTAAATTACTTGCAATTTATTTTTTATATCAAACAATTCACATGGGGATGGTAATTACCTTTAAAACATACATGTAATTTACTCTTAACAATGCGTCATTACCATCCGTGACAAGATGGAACTGTCATGAGAAAATAGAAATCTGATGGTAATGATTAAAAACAACCGCGTATGGTAATGACATAATGATGAAATTAATAATTGCCGTCAAAACTTTTCACGTGAATTACTCTATCAGATAAGCAATGTCAATCAATTCAACAAAAGCGGTAAATAAAATAAGTTATCAGTGCTGTGATCTACCTAAACCAGGAAATACAACACTAGACGGCAATGAAACAGAATTTTACTTTTCTTGTACTTTGGAACACACAAACTGAAATTAAAACTAAAACATTAGGAATTTAAGCACAAATCTGCGTGATGCCATAATAGTTGACAATATCTTGGTCCTGGTGTTTTCTTGTAGTAAGTAAGCACGTTCTCTAAAAGTTATAGGGTTCCCAGAAATTGAGATGGCTATGCTGCTTATTTCTATGGACAGAATAAATAGGCTCAAAAAGAAGAAAAAAATATTCCGCGAATGAGTCTAAATGTTTCATTATTGCATATGCTAGCTACTAATTAATCAAAATAATATACCTTTGTTATAGGTTGTAATGGCATAAATTTGCGTAAAAGCTGAATTTAATGCATTCTACAGCGTGTCGAACAGAGGATAGTAATGATATTTTGTATACATTTATTAATTTTTTCTTCTTCTAAATTTCAAAATTCTAGCAGCTGCAACAATTACGAGAAATGTTAATCTGTTCATTCTTTGAAGAAATTATCGCAAAAACTCAAAAAACCCTCATGGGGCATCAGTTCTGCACTTTTCGGATAATGACCCAAGTAGAGTAGTCCGTGTTGCCTGAAACGGAACGCATTTAGTATCCTGAATTGGACCGATAATTTGGGCGTGGTCCATTTAAGGACACCGGCACTTGCAATGTTATACTGTGCTTGAAGTGCTTCTTTAAATAATAATAAGTTCCATTGGCTTGTATTATGTCGAACAATATTTTCTTTCAGTTGTATATTATGTAGATGTCTACGAGTAAAAGCAAATTCTGGGACTGCTTGATGATGATATTTTCCTCTGTGCGAACTGTAGGCTATGTAGGCCTAATTCCTCTAAGTATGCCCCATTGCCCCTATTAGGCCTAAGTGTTAAGTGTTAGACTTAAATAGTAGTAACGAAGCATTAATAAAAAGACTTAACTAATCATTTAATCGTAATTAATTAGTCTATAGTCAACTATGTACAGTCTATATTTAACTAGTGATTCTGACAAAGTATAACTAATTAGTTTACTGGCAGCGGTTAGGCCCTATGTTAGTCATATATTAAGTTGATTTCTACTACTTTTATATGAGTTTGACAGTTTGATAGAGACGCCTTTATTGCACGTTTTAGGCAATAATTGTTTTAAAACGTTTTAAGTGTTTCCTTGCAAATTATCTTTAAAAACGTCTTTAAAATAATATGTCCCATTCAGGGTAACTGGTCCAATCAAGGACACCATGTGGTCCATTTAAGGAAAACGTTTGCTTTGACTGGACCTATTGGAGCTCAAGTTGCTTTAGTTATTTTTCATAAATGCATGAATACTATGTGTCCTTTGATTATTAACAACATACATGCAGGGACGTCATTTGGGGGGGGTAAGGGGGACATTTGTCCCCCTGATTTAAAAAAATGAGAAAGCTGGAACAAGAAAAGGAGGAAGAAGACAGAGGTGAAAAAGAAAAAAGATACTAAAATTCATGGAATTGTTATATACTATTAACAAAACTAGAGTCTGCATAGGCTTTTTCACAAGACCACACCTCTTTGACAGTGGGGGAGGGGCACATTATGGAGTTTCCTCCCGAAAATTTTGAAGAAAGACCCAAAAACTGTGAAATTCCTTCGCGCAGAGCGCGAAAAAATTTCTTACCTCTTTTTTGACGTCCTTGCCCCCCCCCCCGGAGAAAGCTGAAATGACGTCCCTGCATACATGTACTTGAACAATCATCCCATCATTTGGCATAATTTCCTTTTAGAAATTCGGTAACATTCATTCAGCAAACCTCGGTTTGCCTTAGGTGGTCCATTCATGGCGACTCTCCCCTAAATTGGTCAGAGAGAAAACAAGACAACTCAAATGGAATTGAACGACTGATTATAAATATCGTTTGTTTTAATTCTAATTAGCAGATTAAGCAAATCGTGTCAACTTGTTTGAGCAGATTATTTTCTACGAGAGAAAAGATTGCGCGTTAGGCCTACTTTGGCTCTCGTCTCTTGCCAAGCAGTCTATAGGCCTATTATCTCTAGACGAGTGATGATTACATTGTTGCTGTCCAGGTCTCTTACTGAACCGATTTTTACAGCCTGAAACATTGCGGAATGACAGCAACAAGAAACTATAAGGCTTAAGAATTGAAGAGAGAAATGGTTGCGTCGATGTTGGACCGTATACACGATGGTTGGATGTGACTGCATTCGATAGATGGCACCTCGATCGCCGTGGGCTTTCACAAAAGACCGCCGCAGTTCAAATGCCTCAAACGTACTCGTAATATCGAGCTTTCAGCAACGAGGGAAATACTTGTTAACAGCGCTTGTTTAAAAAATCGAAAGGCAGCTTTAAGGTAAGAATCGGTTCCAGGTCAAAATCCACCATCCAGGGGCGTCTACACCATAGAAACCTTGGAGCAAATGCTCGATCAAAAAAATGGGGGGCAGATCTGTCAGTGTGTGTGCCACCATTTTAGGGGGGGAGGAAGGGGAAGAATGGGGAAAGGGGAAGTTGCTCCAATGACTTAGGGGGGATAGACGCCTCTACCACCATCCAACGGTAAGACAAGTAGGCTGTTGTGATGGATTCATGGTGGATCATATAGTTCGAGAATTAGTATTTTAAGAATTTTAAGAATTTTAATATTTCACAAAGTTTAACGAATTTTAAAACTGGCAACGAATTATATTATTTGTTTACTTTTCAACTTTTTAAGCAAGTAAATGTCAGTGTAATTATAGGCAATCAGTCAATCAGCCGTCAAAGATAGGTGACTAGCAGCACAATAATACTGATATTCAGTTACTGTTCTACTTGGATTCTTGAACTTCGAATTCTATCATAGTTGGGGCGCGTGACTGTGTCCAGTGTGACCAGTCAATCACTGAAACAGCTTGCAACCAAATATGGTTAAGGGTTGGCAAGGTTCGCTGAGCTGTGTCTTCTTCTTCATCGTCCTCAGCAACAGCTCATTGGTCTCACTCGACTGTAATTTCTGTATTTTCGCCATGCAAATGCTCCTGAATTCGGGCAGAACATAAAAATTCCTTGTCACAAAAAAAACACTATTTTCGGATTACCTTTCCTTCTCCGGTCCATGTTCTTTCATCTTTGAGAAATTGGGTTTTAACTAAATTAACTCGTTACATGATAAACTTTTATACTGAATTTTATATTAAATTCTAAGCAAAGGCTTAGCACAACAAATCATGATGTCTTCACATTTGTTGTTGTTGCTTAGGCCTATGCTGATTTTTACAAAACGCCACTGTCAATGTAAAAAAGGCCCAACAATGGCCCAACGAATCTTAACGATTTTTTAACGAATTTAAAAATAGTCCAAAATTCACGAATATTTTCGAATTTTAAAACCGAAAGTCACGAATTCTCGAACTTTGTGGTGGATGGAACTGGAGCAGCGAGAGAGGAGAGGGAAGAGGCGGTAAGATTTGTCGAAACGGACAATATTTAGTTTTGATGAAAGACCTGTGGAGAGATAGCATGAGGTGAGGTTTTGGTGAGTTCATAGGATGGATCAGATAATTTCTGTAATTCTGGCGGGAGTTAATTCCAAAGGAAGGTCAGCCGTGGCTGTGGAGCGATTTCAAAATGTAAGGATTGGTGACGGAATGGCGGAGAAGTGTTAAGGCGGAAGAGGAGCGAGTGGAGAGGATTGGTTGGACCGTGAACAGCTGACGAAGATAGGAGGATTGGAAGGATTGGAAGGATTGGAGTGTGTTGTGGGTAAGCGATAAGACTCGGTCGGCTCTTCTATTCGTTCGAGTGGTTTAAACGAAGAGAAAAGAGAAGTGATGAAGAGATGGAGTTCGTGGGTTTAAGTAACAGCTGCAAGGAAAGCATTCCGAATATAAAATGAAGGCTGTTTATAGGACTGATGCAGTCTGCTATATACAGGAAAAGCGAATTGCTGTGGCCTAATGTCATAGACCGTGGTCTAACAGATAGGCCGTGGTCTAACAGATAGGCCGTGGTCTAACAGATAGGCCGTGGTCTAACAGATAGGCCGTGGTCTAACAGATAGGCCGTGGTCTAACAGATAGGCCGTGGTCTAACAGATAGGCCGTGGTCTAACAGATAGGCCGTGGTCTAACAGATAGGCCGTGGTCTAACAGATAGGCCGTGGTCTAACAGATAAGCTGTGGTCTAACAGATAGGCCGTGGTCTAAAAGATAGGCTGTGGTCTAACAGATCGGCCGTGGTCTAACAGATATCAAGTGTGTATCGATCTTCTTTGTACATGAGATGTGCATTGACTCTTGCTTCGATGTCTTTCATTTCATTGAGCCTTAAATGAATCAATTGAATTCCACTGCTAATCGATCTCTATGATTGTGAAGACGTGAAACAGAAGCAGCAGAGGTCAAAAGTAAAACTCTCACATTGTAATCGTAAATTCCAAATTTCTATAGCGCCACTTGAAAGCTAAGCGCAGGGCCCCAGCTTATTCACGAGCGCTGCACGATGTCTGACTCTTCGTAGATGTCGCTGCACGGAATCTGTCAACCCTGTGAGGAGGAGAGGACATAATCGAGGTCGGAGTCATCTGTCTGTCTGTCTGTCTGTCTGTCTGTCTGTCTGTCTGTCTGTCTGTCTGTCTGTCTGTCTGTCTGTCTGTCTGTCTGTCTGTCTGTCTGTCTGTCTGTCTGTCTGTCTGTCTGTCTGTCTGTCTGTCTGTCTGTCTGTCTGTCTGTCTGTCTGTCTGTCTGTCTGTCTGTCTGTCTGTCTGTCTGTCTGTCTGTCTGTCTGTCTGTCTGTCTGTCTGTCTGTCTGTCTGTCTGTCTGTCTGTCTGTCTGTCTGTCTGTCTGTCTGTCTGTCTGTCTGTTCTAGAGCGACGATCGGGTCGTCGTAATACTGCTGTCGATCGATTGGACTTGTACTCCAAACAGAAGACTACTTAATAAGACTTGTAAAGGGAGCGTGTGTGTGTGTGTGTGTGTGTGTGTGTGTGTGTGTGTGTGTGTGTGTGTGTGTGTGTGTGTGTGTGTGTGTGTGTGTGTGTGTGTGTGTGTGTGTGTGTGTGTGTGTGTGTGTGTGTGTGTGTGTGTGTGTGTGTGTGTGTGTGTGTGTGTGTGTGTGTGTGTGTGTGTGTGTGTGTGTGTGTGTGTGTGTGTGTGTGTGTGTGTGTGTGTGTGTGTGTGTGTGTGTGTGTGTGTGTGTGTGTGTGTGTGTGTGTGTGTGTGTGTGTGTGTGTGTGTGTGTGTGTGTGTGTGTGTGTGTGTGTGTGTGTGTGTGTGTGTGTGTGTGTGTGTGTGTGTGTGTGTGTGTGTGTGTGTGTGTGTGTGTGTCATCGACATCCGCACTCCTCGACGACCATGTCCTCGTAGTTCTTAAGGACGACCTTGGCGGCGCTGTCGACGTACAGCATTGGGATTGAGCTGAGTTTCGTCGGAACACAGCAAGGCCTTGGAACCGTCCTTGGATTGGCAGAGTGAACGAAAGACTGGATGACGGCGTGGTTTGTGTAGTTCACGTATTCGTGGAGAAACGTTGGACATTCGCCGTGACAATAGTAAGCCATGTAGCCAACTGGAGCAACGATCCAATCGTCCCATCCTATGTCACTGAAATCGATATAGAGAGATCGTCGACGACAGTATCCTCCCGTCCTCAGTCCCTGCTGCCTGGCTGCTGCAGCTGACGACGGAGGAGGAGGAGGAGTAGGAGTATGCTGAGACGGTGGCTGACGCTGCGTCTTCGACCATTTGCCAGTCGTAGATCGCTTGCGGTGTCGAGGGGACGAACGCGATGAAGCGTGACGTTGCGCATCACTGGATCTGTCTGTGGTGTAGGTGATGAGGATGGGTGCGCTGGTCTTTGGCGGTGAATGACCACCGATGACGACAGGTGGCCAGAGAAGGGCGAATTGCGTCAGAGGAAGAGCCTCTGTCTGTGTCAATGACGGATGCATCGGTTGAGATGGAAGTGCATCAGTGGAAGAGGAGGTCTTCCTCCTTCGACTTCGAATGATCGCCCAGCGAAGGATTAATCCAGAGTTACTCGTTCGATTCTGCGTCCACTGATCGACGGCCAACCGGACGTCCAGTGACTCCCACTGACCACACATCGGTCCACTGACCAGACGATCATCCAACAGACGCTCGTGTCGGTGGAGGACCTGGAAGACGGAGAGACGGAAACGCACAAGGAAGAGGGAGTTGTTCGTTGCTAAGCAACGGTGATGGACGATCAACTGGGCACGACGCAAAGTCTCGTCCTTTGAGATGTCGGCGACATCAAAGAAGAGCGCGGCTTCTTTGTCGGCCTCTCTGATGTCTGCCTTTACGATACCTGTAAAACCATTGAAACGCAACTGTTGTATACCTGCTCTTACCTGTCTGCCCTGCAGACGCTAAACAGAACACAAGAAAGCGATTTATTCGACGAGGTTTCTCTTTAAACGAGCCAAGGATTTTAGGCGGAAAGGTAAATTTCAAATGCAATAGTACGTCAAATGAATGCGTAAATGGTAAGTGCCCTGCGAGCATACACCTACTGACCCACACTTACTGACCCACATATACTGTCCCACTAATACTCACCCACACATACTGACCCACACATACTGACCCACATATACTGTCCCACTAATACTCACCCACACATACTGACCCACATATACTGCCCACTAATACTGACCCACACATATATGTGTTTCCTACTTCCACTTAAGGCGTCTCAGAGCTGTTCGACGATCTGTTTCATCCTCTGTTTTCACAACGCTGTTCCATGCTTTCATTTGCTCCCGATTCGACTACTGCAATTCGCTTCTAATCGGTCTTCCTAAGGTCCGTCTCATGCCTCAGCAGTCAGTTCTAAATGCAGCTGCTAGATTAATAGCACGTCTGCCACGCTACTCACGCATTTTCGTCCTTCATGTTTGACCAACTGCACTGGCTTCCTCTGTCTGCACGTATTAAGTTCAAAATCCTCATTCTGGTGTCCAAGACACAGCAGGCTATCGCCCCATATATTTAATCGATGTAATTCACCGGCCTCTTTCTGTCTCCTCGCATCGTCCACTTCGCTCCTCGAACAGATTTTATCTTTCAGTTCCTCATACTAAATCAGCTATGGCGCAGTCCCGATCTTTTGCCTCAATTGGTCCTTTCCTCTGGAATACACTATCTCCTAATGGCCCTCAAATTCTAATAGGTAACCCCTCGTCTTCCTTACTTTCCTCAAAACTTATTTCTTCTCGTGACCTTGCGCACTGGGAGTGCCTATGAACGGTTCACCCTACTAGAGGCGCTTTATACATTTGTACATACAATAATTGTAATTGTAATCGAGAATTTATATACAATAATCTTATGAAGTTGCTTTATCACGCACTCTCTCTCTCTTTCTCTTTCTTTCTCTCTCCTTTCTTTCTCCCTGTTTCTTTTTCTCTCCTTTCTTTCTTTCTGCCTCTTTCTTTTTCTCTCCTTCTTTCTTTCTCCCTCTTTCTTTCTCTCTCCTTTCTTTCTCCCTCGATCTTTCTCCCTCTTTCTTTTCTTTCCTCTTTCTTTTTCCATCTTTCTTTTCTCTCCCTCTTTCTTTTTCCCTCTTTCTTTTTCTCTCCTTCTTTCTTTCTCCCTCTTTCTTTCTCCCTCTTTCTTTTCTCTCCCTCTTTCTTTTTCCCTCTTTCTTTTCTCTCCCTCTTTTTTTTCACTCTTTCTTTTCTCTCCCTCTTTATTTTTCCATCTTTCTTTCTCTCTCCTTCTTTCTTTCTCCCTCTTTCTTTCTCCCTCTTTCTTTCTTCCTCTTTCTTTCTCCCTCTTTATCTTCCTCCATGTAATGATTGCTAGATCTTTTAAAAGTAGTTTTGCTTAAATACAAATAAACTCCGAAACAATGAACGAAAGGCTGGCCAAAAAGTTGCGAGCAGGCTGGATTAGAGGGCAGGTACTAATATGGATTCAAAGCTGGTTATCAGGTAGAAGACCAAAGGTGGGCATAGGTGATAAACATTCTAGCTGCACGACAGTGCTAAGTGGAGCGCCACAAGGATCAGTGCTTGGGTCATACTGCTGTTAAAAAATTTCTAAGTTTGCAGATGATACAAAACTATAAAGAGCAGAAGATGATGAAGAAGAAGCGAAGATACTGCGGGAAGATCTCAGAAGAATGTTCAGATGGTCACAGGACTGGCAAATGCTCTTTAATTTGGAGAAATGCATATGGCGAAGAGAAACAGCGAGTTTTCATTGTGAAATGAGGGGTAAGCCTAGGTAATGAGTGAGGAAGAAACAGACTTGGGAGTGATTAAGCACAAGAGTGTAAGACATTCAAGGCAACGTGCTGAAGCATCGAAAAGGGCTAACTCTATTTAACCCTCGAGTGCCCAAGCTATTTTTTGGTACACGAATGCCCAACAGGGGGGGTCCGACCGGACCCCAATGTTTTCATTGTGATATCTGGAGAACGGATTGGAATATTTTAACGGGATTTGGCTTGTTATAATCCAAATTCAATTTGCAATCGACTGATATATGGTATTTCACAATAGCGCCACCTGGTGAAACTTTATTTGAACTTTAATAGGGGGCCTACTCTTTTGTAGTTTCTTTGCAATTTCGGGATTTTTCGCGTGTATTCAATTGTACGCATGCAGTTGTTCCCTGGTTGTGGGGTACAGGATTGGAATATTTTAACGGGATTTGGCTTGTTATAATCCAAATTCAATTTGCAATCGACTGATATATGGTATTTCACAATAACGTGCGTTAAAATAATTTATTTCTGGGTTGGCAAACTATATGCCAGTATGACCATCAGCCGCATATCTTGGGGGTGTCCTTGGTATATGCTATGGTTGTGGGCTGCAAGGTGGTAGTATAATCACTCAAAATATAACATACGAAGCCCAATTGAATGCTTTAGGATGTCCTAAAAGCATTTCTACAATTTCGTAGCCGTTTTAAAGTTATCCGTGAAAAGAGAGTCTGGGGTCCGGTCGGACCCCCCCCTTGGGCATTCGAGGGTTAAGGTATGATAAGAAGGACAATAGTCACCAGAGACAAGGATACAATACTGAGGTTGTACAAATCACTGATTAGGCCACAGTTGGAATACTGCATCCAGGTATGGAACCCATATCTTAAACAAGACATGGAAAAACTGGAGAAAGTGCAAAGAAGTGCTACAAAAATGATTTGGGGATACAAGTATTTAAGCACTGAAGAAAGGCTGAAAAGGTGTGTACTAACAACATTGGAGAGAAGGAGGAGCAGAGGAGATCTAATTGAAGCTTATAAGATTATCACTGGAAAGGAAGCACTGCAGTGGGAGAGGTTCCTTGAACTAGCACCAAACAAGGCAACTTGGGGACACAGGTATAAATTATTTAAGAGGCCGAAAGGAACAATAGGGCAGAAATTCTTCAGTGCAGGAGTTGGTTTGAATGATAGTACTGTGTCAGTAGACACAATCACATCTCTTATGAAGAAGCTAGGAAAATTGAGCGTTCCAGGTTAATTTGCAGTGGTTCGAACACAGACTACACGTCTCCTGAGCCAATTAAAACCATTGTTATGTTATGTTATGCTTTTATAATAGATTAGGCCTACGCAATTAAAGCGGTCGTCTTCCCAATATGTAGGCCTATCTACTACTTTTATGAATACCTGAAGAACATTAATAGAAAAGTAACTCAGTTTTCAGCGATGAAAGATGTCGCTTGAAAAGAGTTGAAAATAGAGTGGCTATAAAAGTTAAATAATTGCAGAAATAAGATACGAACAGTAGAAATGAATTTGATCCTTCAAAATGAATCATAAAGCATTAATCGCACGGACTAGAAAAAGCGACAGAGTTTCGTCTTCCTCAACTGATACTATAGTCCTGCAGGGTGAGTAATGCGTCCTTGCTGTGAAGTTAGATTACCTGAAATCTCTTTGTGGCCTTCGCCTGATCTCCTTTATTATGAAGGCTATTCGACTTTAGGGAGTGGGGAGTAGAAACAGAATGCAAATAATTAATATTAAAAAATATGAAATCTCTGGTGACACATTAAAAATTGGTAATCTTAGCAAAGAAGATTACAATTCTGTTCCAGTGGGCAATCTGGTTTCCCCACCCCACCCCTCCCCACCCCAGCCCACACAGAGCTTCCCATTTGAGGCGAGCGAACGATCGCTCTCCTTGGTCGCTCGCCTAGCAAAGGTACGCGCGAGCGGTAAATCGGTCGCTTAGCCAAAGGCATTGCAGCGTCGCCTGTCGCTCGATGAGCTTGAGTTAGACTCCAAGACGATAGACGAACCTGGCACATCCTAACCCTAACCCTAAAACTTATTACAACTAAGAGATTGGTCTACTAGATGAGTACTATATGCTGATAATATGCAGCTATCCGAATACGATACACAAAATATGCTGTACACAAAAGCTCCCAAGGTCGACCGCGTATCGCTCGCCTACTCAATCCAGCGCCATCGATTTTCAAACCGCCTACTATTTCAAAATGGGAAGCTCTGCCCCCACAGTGGGCAATTCCCCCTCTCCCACCATTTGATTCCGAAGAAAAAACGTCACTGCGTTGTCCCAAAGCTGTTTGACGTACACGCACAAATTGCTAAATAAAAAAGTTCAAAATAAGCTTAATGCTCTTGCAAGGTGAAAGGCAGGAAATGCGAAAGATGGACGGAAGTAGAAAAGAGGAAAGCAAGTCCGATGATGAAGGAGATGAAGTGAGAAGTAAATTAAATTTGGAAAGTAAACCACTAGGGAAACCTAAATGAAACACGGGAAACTACTGACAATCCAGGGATACCTAGGAAAACATAATAGAACCTAGGAAATCCCAGGAAACCCCAGAGAAATCGATGGAAACCCGGGGAACCTAAAGAGAAACCCAGCGAAACCCAGGAATTCCTAGTAGTCAGGCGGCTTGGTGTAAAATTGCTCACTAAAAGACAGAATTCTGAAATTTGTCACATGGTAACAACATCCGATGAAGAAAATTTTTAGCTATAGGGCCATCGCAGATTTGCCTCCTGGCTCCAATGGCAGCCATTTTACAAAATGGCCGACCGAAAATAGAGATTTTTCAATATCTCAGCTTCTAGTTCTCTTAGAATCGTGATCTTGGTGTCTAAACATACATATTTAGGGGCAAGGATACTAATAGAACTAATTGTAATTACTTAGCTACAAGAGAAAAGCTAATTATGGTAGCCATCTTGAAGTTAAGGTGACCTAAAAGGGCAGTCCAGTGCAAAATACGAATCAATTGCTTATTGACTGATAGAAGCATGAAATTTAGTACATAATATGATCGTGTTCTAAGGAAATGTTTTAGTTATAGTGCCATCGAAGAATTGTCCCCTGGCCTCAATGGCAGCCATTTTCCAAAATGGCCGACCGGAAATAGAGATTTTTCAATATTGCAGCTTCTAGTTCACTTAGAATCGCGATCTTGGTGTCTAAACATACATATTTAGGGGCAAAGATTCCAATAGAACTAATTGCAATTACTTAAGTACAAGAGAAAAGCTAATTATGGTAGCCATCTTGAAGTTAAGGTGACCTTAAAATTTAATTTTCCCATTTTGAATTACTTCCTCGTCATGTTAAATTAAAATTATGATTATAATTTTGGTTGTTAAGCGTACAGTATTTTGGGCAACGATTGCAAGGGAACTAACCATATTTGAAACTTGTTGTGTTCATGTTCATGTAGAAATTAAACAAATTATGGAATATCAACAATTCACCCTATTATTATTGTCCTCGTAAATGTACATTAAACGATATTACAGAGCTTGTCCACATTTTGGAACTAGTGTCCAGACAAAGTACTGCCCACAGAGTTATATGGGGCCTAACATTGTCAACGTCATTCCAGGTCACATAGGCCTCTACACAGACAGAGACCAGTTCACTGTCGAGCAGCTTTCACACGTTTGCACTGTCCCCTACAGCCCTTCTCGCAGCATCATCTGAGCAGTTCTGTCCAGAAGCTTTGGCAAGTGTTGTCCACTTCACTTCCCAGTCTCTTTCGATCGTTTGCAGCCATCCCCAATCACCAGGACATGGTATCCTAGGAACAGCTACAAACATCTGTGCCCATACATGACCTGCCTGGTAGGCAGCTCTCTTGGCGTGTTCCACAAGTGCAGCTTGAGTTGGTGGAAAGCCATCCATTGGTACATCGAGCTGATCATCAGCAGAGCTGGAAGTTGATGCTAAGGTGCAGAAGGCTGGGATGACGTCGTTGAATGTCTTCCAAATGTCCCAACAGTCCTTTCTCCACGGCCAGCAGAGGATGATACTGTATCACATCTGCTAAATGAGTGTAGGAAGGGCAAGGCTACGCACTTCTCTGGGCAAGGGCACATGCCATCTCATGAGTTGATAGGTATCTAAAGCTTTGCCTGAGGAAAGCCAACCCACAGTTCGTCAATGTTGAGCTGTTGAACCGCTGCTATGGCCAACCTCAGAGTCAACTGCGCGGATCATCACTTTACGATAGCCATGTTTGGCAGCATCAGGGACACGCAGCAAAATCCTTGTATCAGATTCCTCCTGAGTAAAAGGAGCAAGTCCAATGATGCCCTTGGCTGAGTACAGAGCACGTCCTTGCGGTGTGTGACGATGACATGTCTTTCTGTTTCAAGTTTTGTAATTTGCAGGCTCAAAAATGAAAACAACTCTGACTTGTTTTCACTGTTCCTTAGAAATTCCTGCCAGTTTCTAGGTTGAGCATTAGAAGATTCCACGCACCTGCTGCTTCCCTTACCTCTCACACTGCATGTGTATGTCTTCAAGCTGCCATGTACAATGTGCACATATTCATCCCATACCACATCTACCCTATGCTCATGCTCCAGCTGTCTTGTGATGTAGGGTAAGAAAACATGGGAAGCATAATCTAAGAAAGTCACACAGTGCCAGGTTTCAGTATGTTGACTAAGACTACTTCGTCCAAGATAACAGTATCAACAGTAGGTACACCCAGTGAAAAGCCTGGTTGGATATCTGAGATGGCGTCATCTGCTGGAGTGGGAGCCACGTCTTCTAGGCAGCTCACAATGTCTTACTTGGTTCCTATAGCCGCAATTTATCCATATTCGAAAGCGATGGTGGGTGTTAGTCGTACGAGCAACGAGGAGAAGGTGAATGAGGCACGGAAGCAGCTTTTTTCACAGAGAGGCAGACCAACGCAAGCTGCACTTGTGGAACACGCCAAGAGAGCTGCCTACCAGGCAGGTCATGTATGGGCACAGATGTTTGTAGCTGTTCCTAGGATACCATGTCCTGGTGATTGGGGGCAGGCCCGTAGCCAGAGACCAAATCAAGACGAGGCAAACCCCCTCCCATCCCCGTCCCGTCCCCTGGCCTTCCGTCCTCTCCGCTTCCCTATCCTTACCTCCCCTCCCATTTTGCCCATTCCCCTCACCTTCCCATCCTCTGCCTTTCCGTTTCGCCCAGTCCCCACCCTTTTCCCAGCCTTCCCCTTCCCAAACCCTTCCCACGCCGTCCCTGGCCCATTCCCTTTAAGTGGGAACTGTGAGGGTTCGGGGGTATCACCCCCGACTTTTTTTTTATTGTAGATGCTCGTTTTAGAGCATTTTAAGGCCAATAAAAGCAGCATTTTGTGGTGCCTAAATTTATGTTTTGGAATGCTGTGTAAAAGTCTGTCTGCATTTGTGGTCAAACCTGAAGCCGAAGCAAATTTCTGAAGTAAGCATTACATTATTGTGAATTTTTACAAGACTCTAATTGTGCTGTTCAACTTGTTATAACTTCTATAGGATGTATTAGCACTTTTCAGTTTACTACATAACAAACACAATACAAGTTGTGTTACACAAGAGGATGTAATGTAACTTAATGATAAGTTAGTTCTTAATTTTCGACAAAAAACAGCGAAGTATAGTCGTTTTACAGGTTGTGGACTTATCATGATCTTGTTCTGTAACCGACTAAGTCTTCTAATCCAAGTTTAGTTGAAATTATTTCTTACACTTAATTCGTAATAATTATGATTTAAAAAAAACAGGTAGCTAATTTTGTAAGGGCCGCTGATCTGAGTGACATTATATAGGCCTAAGTGTTCGGTTATAATTACAATTACTTACGATTACTGGAACTTACGAAAGAAAGCAGAATGACGATTTGAAATTGTATAGACGGTTCCATAGTTGCCTAGAATGCCTTCGTACACATAAAGGTCAGCAGGGATAACTCATTAATGTTATTAGGCCAGATGCTTGGAGTAGAAGCTAGACAAGGTAATGGTAATCGTAATCTGCAAACTTCTAAAGCGCCACTCGAAGGCCAAGCGCAGAGCACCAGCCTATTCACGAGCTCTACATCAAATCAAAGAGGGCTTCCAGAGAGTAGTCCAAAAGAGGTCCGAGTCCGGTTTCTAGAGGGCCAGATTAAGAGAGGAGGCAGAGCAGCTGTTGAGGCGGGTGTCATTACGGGCGAGACATGGAAGGCGGAGGATTAGGTGAGTCCGGGTAGGAGTACTTGAAAAGGTGAGACTTCAGTTTTGAGTGGAAAGCCTTGGTGTGATAAAGGAACATGAGGAGAATGGAGGACGGGTTGTGATGATGGAGGAACAGAGAATCTGTGAAATTCAGAGGGGAGAGCCTTCCAGAGGCGTGGTGCTTTGTAGGTTTTGGCTCAGTTGGAGAACTTGAGACGAGTAGTGACCGGAAGTCGAGAAAGACTGAGATAGGAGGAGGATCGGGTGGAGCGGGTT
Source organism: Allolobophora icterica (assembly GCA_963556255.1). NCBI lineage: Eukaryota > Metazoa > Annelida > Clitellata > Crassiclitellata > Lumbricidae > Allolobophora > Allolobophora icterica. The sequence continues at coordinate 86,854,428 of OY744605.1, read as the reverse complement.
GCCTGGATGATGAAGAGACACGGAGGTATTTGGATTGGGAATATTGTAGGGAGTTGTAGTTTAGTGATAGGACTTTGAGGTTTATTCGCTCTGGGATTTTTAGCAAATGGAGTGATTTGAGTATAGGAGTGATATGAGTATAGGAGTGATATAATGATGTTTGGGGGTTCCAGTGACAGCCCTGGCTAGTGAGTTTTGGATAGGTTGAAGACGCTTGATTTGGGTGGATTCAAGGTTGAGGAAGAGGAAATTGCAGTAATCAAGCTTTGAATGATCAATGGAGGTTGCAATAGTGGAGGCAATTTTAAGGTCAAACATGGGCCGGATGCATCGTAGGTCAAGAATGTGCATGAAGCAGGCGCGCGAGAGGTTGGAGATGTGGTTAGAGGAAGAGAGGTATGGATCAAACGTAATACCAAGATTGCTGTCGGGAGAGTCAGAGGTTAAGGTAAGACGATGAATTAGTCGATAGGTGTATGGACTATCATGGAAGGGTCAGAGATTTTCTTGATTTGATGATGAAATCTGTTTTGGAAGGGTTGAGGCAGAGGAGATTGGAAGACAGCCACTGTGAGATTAGGTTAATCACGTTGAGTAATTGTGTGATGGAGGTGGATAAAGAGCTTGGGGAAAAGGACATATAGGCCTAGAGTTGGGCGTCGTGTGCGTAGAGATGGTGGTCAGCAGAGGAGGATTTTACGAGATGGCTTAAAGGTGTGGTATACAGGATGAAGAGGAGTGAACCCGGGACGGAGCCTTAAAGGACACCACTGGAGAGAGGGATAGGTTGCGAGTAGCGGCTGGAGGCTTTAACAGCGAAGGATCGGGAAGACAAGTAGGACTGGAACCAGAGTAGAGCAGTGCCAGAGACGCCAAACCAAGAAGATAGTCGATGAAGGAGGCTGTGATCGATGGTGTCGAATACTGTGTAGATTTCGGGAAGACGCAGGCAGGAGACTAAGTCTTGTTGGTGGCTGACGGCACAGACCAGTTTATTGTACAGAGAAGCAAATATATGTTTCTGTTAAGTGGTGTTTAGTGAAGCCAGATTGATGGGGGTTAAGAAATGAATAAGAAGAGAGGTCGTCGTTTAGCGGAGCAAGGAAAATTCGTTCAGTTAACTTAGATAGAAAGGAAAGATTGGAGACGGGACGGTAGTTACATGTAGGCCCTAGATAGGCTTTCCTTGTCAAGATTTGCTTTTTTGAGAACGGGAGTGACTAGAGAGTGCTTAAAGGTCACTTGGAAGTTGCCGGTAGAGAGTGAGAGGTTGATGATTTTGGTGATTAAAGCACCGAGGACAGAGGCACAGTCTTTTAGAAGAGAGGTGGGGATAGGATCAAGTCCGCATTGCTTGTTGGGTAGAGAGTTTAGGAGGAGTGACACTTCTGCTTCGGAGGCGGGAGAGAGAATTTGGAACGATGACTGAGAGTTAGGAGCAGGGTTGATAAAAGGGGGTGAATCAGTGCTGGAGGAAACAATTGGGTCTGTGTGTCTATAGAAGATATTGAAATACTCTTTTATTCTTTACACGATATCTTAATATTATAATCATGTCGAAGCAAGACGAGGCAGAGAGTGAGAGGTTGCCTCGTCTAGCCTCGTCTTGAGAATTAAGACGAGGCACTCGCCTCGTCTTGCCTCTTACTGGCTACGGGCCTGATTGGGGGTGGCTGCAAACGATCGAAAGAGACTGGGAAGTGAAGTGGACAACACTTGCCAAAGCTTCTGGACAGAACTGCTCAGATGATGCTGCGAGAAGGGCTGTAGGGGACAGTGCAAACGTGTGAAAGCTGCTCGACAATGAACTGGTCTCTGTCTGTGCAGAGGCCTATGTGACCTGGAATGACGTTGACAATGTTAGGCCCCATATAACTCTGTGGGCAGTACTTTGTCTGGACACTAGTTCCAAAATGTGGACTAGCTCTGTAATATCGTTTAATGTACATTTACGAGGACAATAATAACAGGCTGAATTGTTGATATTCCATAATTTGTTTAATTTCTACATGAACATGAACACAACAAGTTTCAAATATGGTTAGTTCCCTTGCAATCGTTGCCCAAAATACTGTACGCTTAACAACCAAAATTATAATCATAATTTTAATTTAACATGACGAGGAAGTAATTCAAAATGGGAAAATTAAATTTTAAGGTCACCTTAACTTCAAGATGGCTACCATAATTAGCTTTTCTCTTGTACTAAAGTAATTCCAATTAGTTCTATTGGAAGCTTTGCCCCTAAATATGTATGTTTAGACACCAAGATCACGATTCTAAGTGAACTAGAAGCTGCAATATTGAAAAATCTCTATTTTCGGTCGGCCATTTTGGAAAATGGCTGCCATTGAGGCCAGGGGTATTTTCTTCGATGGCACTATAACTAAAACATTTCCTTAGAACACGATCATACTATGTACTAAATTTCATGCTTCTATCAGTCAATAAGCAATTGATTCGTATTTTGCACTGGACTGCCCTTTTAGGTCACCTTAACTTCAAGATGGCTACCATAATTAGCTTTTCTCTTGTAGCTAAGTAATTACAATTAGTTCTATTAGTATCCCTGCCCTAAAATATGTATGTTTAGACACCAAGATCACGATTCTAAGAGAACTAGAAGCTGAGATATTGAAAAATCTCTATTTTCGGTCGGCCATTTTGTAAAATGGCTGCCATTGGAGCCAGGAGGCAAATCTGCGATGGCCCTATAGCTAAATATTCTCCTTAGGGCATGTTCATACTATGTACCAAATTTCATGTTTCTGTCTTTTAATGAGCAATTCCTTCATATTCTGCACCAGGCTGCCCCACTATAGCGAAAACCAGGAAAACCTATGAAAAGATAGGAAACCTATGAAAAGATAGGAAAACCTAGGAGAAATTACGAAAAATGGGGGAAACGGCCGATAAGAGACTGATGACTACAAAATTATCGTAATAGATTTTAGGAACTTGAAACTAACTTCAGACATTTTCGAGGAACAAGGATCAGTCATAAGAAATTTGGACATGAAAATGTGTGACCACCAAGTCTAAACGTATATACAAGACAGATGCAGGTTCTGCAATCTGCACCTAATGCGATTTGTTTATTGCTTATGATGATCAGAAAGTCAGTGCTGTAGGCCTATAATGCTGTGAAGTTGCATAGCTCGACACACACTGTGTAAAGTGTAAGTTAGAGAAGTGAGAATCTGTTGTGAAAACGTTGTTATTATAGCAAAGGTTAAGCTAACAAAATTAATGCATGGGGTTCGTGTGCTTTTGTTGTCGAATATCCGTTGAATTTCTACAATAAAACAGCTGGAGAAATGCATTTGACATTTGAGTCTACGAATGATTGGAAAAGAATGAAAAACTGAAGTATCTCAGCGACCTAAAGTTGAGTTATGCCATGCAACCAGGACTAAAGATCTGGCCCCTCACTCCAACACAAAACAAACAAGTTCCACATACAGTAGATATATATAGACCCTAACCCTGTCTGTACATCTATGTGGAACTTTCAGAATCACGAGAAATGGCAGCGCTACAAAAAACTTGTCTTATATTATACATGCATGGAAGACTGTTCCAGGAGGATGGTAAAATTGGTAAATGGAATGGAAGACTGTTCCAGGAGGATGGTAAAATAGGTAAATGCAATGGAAGACTGTTCCAGGAGGATGGTAAAATAGGTAAATGCAATGGAAGACTGTTCCAGGAGGATGGTAAAATAGGTAAATGCAATGGAAGACTGTTCTAGGAGGATGGTAAAATAGGCAAATGCAATGGAAGACTGTTCCAGGAGGATGGTAAAATTGGTAAATGCAATGGAAGACTGTTCCAGGAGGATGGTAAAATAGGTAAATGCAATGGAAGACTGTTCCAGGAGGATGGTAAAATAGGTAAATGCAATGGAAGACTGTTCCAGGAGGATGGTAAAATAGGTAAATGGAATAAAAGACTGTTCTAGGAGGATGGTAAAATAGGTAAATGCAATGGAAGACTGTTCCAGGAGGATGGTAAAATAGGCAAATGCAATGGAAGACTGTTCCAGGAGGATGGTAAAATAGGTAAATGCAATGGAAGACTGTTCCAGTAGGATGGTAAAATAGGTAAATGGAATGGAAGACTGTTCCAGGAGGATGGTAAAATAGGTAAATGCAATGGAAGACTGTTCCAGGAGGATGGTAAAATAGGAAATGCAATGGAAGACTGTTCCAGGAGGATGGTAAAATAGATAAATGCAATGGAATACTGTTCCAGGAGGATGGTAAAATTGGTAAATGGAATGGAAGACTGCTCAGGAGGATGGTAAAATAGGTAAATGGAATGGAAGACTGTTCCAGGAGGATGGTAAAATAGGTAAATGCAATGGAAGACTGTTCCAGGAGGATGGTAAAATAGGTAAATGGAATGGAAGACTGTTCCAGGAGGATGGTAAAATAGGTAAATGGAATGGAAGACTGTTCCAGGAGGATGGTAAAATAGGTAAATGCATTGGAAGACTGTTCCAGGAGGATGGTAAAATAGGTAAATGGAATGGAAGACTGTTCCAGGAGGATGGTAAAATAGGTAAATGCAATGGAAGACTGTTCCAGGAGGATGGTAAAATAGGTAAATGCAATGGAAGACTGTTCCAGGAGGATGGTAAAATAGATAAATGCAATGGAAGACTGTTCCAGGAGGATGGTAAAATAGGTAAATGGAATGGAAGACTGTTCCAGGAGGATGGTAAAATAGGTAAATGCAATGGAAGACTGTTCCAGGAGGATTGTAAAATAGGTAAATGGAATGGAAGACTGTTCCAGGAGGATGGTAAAATAGGTAAATGGAATAAAAGACTGTTCTAGGAGGATGGTAAAATTGGTAATGGAATGGAAGACTGCTCCAGGAGGATGGTAAAATAGGTAAATGGAATGGAAGACTGTTCCAGGAGGATGGTAAAATAGGTAAATGCAATGGAAGACTGTTCCAGGAGGATGGTAAAATAGGTAAATGGAATGGAAGACTGTTCCAGGAGGATGGTAAAATAGGTAAATGGAATAAAAGACTGTTCTAGGAGGATGGTAAAATAGGTAAATGGAATGGAAGACTGCTCCAAGAGGATGGTAAAATAGGTAAATGCAATGGAAGACTGCTCCAGGAGGATGGTAAAATAGGTAAATGCAATGGAAGACTGTTCCAGGAGGATGGTAAAATAGGTAAATGGAATGGAATACTGTTCCAGGAGGATGGTAAAATTGGTAAATGGAATGGAAGACTGCTCAGGAGGATGGTAAAATAGGTAAATGCAATGGAAGATTGTTCCAGGAGGATGGTAAAATAGGTAAATGCAATGCAATACTGTTCCAGGAGGATGGTAAAATTGGTAAATGGAATGGAAGACTGTTCCAGGAGGATGGTAAAATAGGTAAATGGAATGGAAGACTGTTCCAGGAGGATGGTAAAATAGGTAAATGCATTGGAAGACTGTTCCAGGAGGATGGTAAAATAGGTAAATGGAATGGAAGACTGTTCCAGGAGGATGGTAAAATAGGTAAATGGAATGGAAGACTGTTCCAGGAGGATGGTAAAATAGGTAAATGCAATGGAAGACTGTTCCAGGAGGATGGTAAAATAGGTAAATGGAATGGAAGACTGCTCCAAGAGGATGGTAAAATAGGTAAATGGAATGGAAGACTGTTCCAGGAGGATGGTAAAATAGGTAAATGCAATGGAAGACTGTTCTAGGAGGATGGTAAAATAGGTAAATGCAATGGAAGACTGCACTAAAATTAAACCGTGATCAGGTCAATATTTAGATCTATCCACTGCTCAACAATCATCCTAATGGGATATCATTTCTGTGCTAATGATATCTAAATCTACACTTCATATTATGACGACTTGACTTGTTGAACGTCTGTGGAGTTGTTGTTGTTCGCTGCCTTTCAATATTCTCAGTCTTCAATGGCGGGCAATGAAATCATCCTTAATCCACCGAAGAATGAATTTCTGCTACTGGTCATTCCACAGCCAATTCGAATGGCCTTGAACTCGTAGTCATCTCTACGCTTTGCTCAGTTCCTTATGCTATTTCGTTCTCAACTTCATTTTTCAAATTGCTTATCCATCGATCTGTCATAGCGAATAGATTCTCTGAATATTGATCTGATCGCGGTTTGATTTTGATGCACCATCGGTTGATGCCTTGTTCTTTAGAGGCTGGCGCTATAGAAGTTTACCTTGTTACCTTGTTACCTTGTTACCTTGTTACCTTGTGCTGTCAGCTCGTGGAGCTCTAGCGATCGTCATGGTGAACACTCTCCATTGTTTCCTATTCGATGACAAGTCCCTTAATTCCGCCAAATTCATACCAGTTACATCTTGTATCTCATCCATCCATCTCCTCCTTGGGCGACCCCGTCCTCTCCTCCCCTCACCGCACGCCAGCATCATTTCCTTCTCCAGACCATCAGATCGCATAACATGTCCAAAGAACCTTAGCTTCATTCTTGTCGCAGTTTGTTTTAACGACTCTTCATTCTCAACTCCAATCTCCTCTCGTATTGATTCGTTCGTTCTTTTCTCAGTCCAAGATATTCTCAGCATCTTCCTCCATATCCACATTTCACAAGCGTTAACCTTATTCTCCATGTTCTTTGTCATTGTCCACGTCTCGCAACCGTACAGTACCGTGGGAAAGATTAGTGCTCTCACGAGCCTTTTTTGTTATTCCTAGAAACATTAGGAGAGAGCGAGGAGATCTCTAACTGACCGCATCCGCGGAAGAGAGTGTTGGGTCCAGAGACAAACATTTTGGTCTCTCTCGGTTCTGAACCTTCACTGATGAGAACTGGCACTCTAAGTAAAGATGGCGGCCATTCCATATCGAAAGCAGAAAGGGTAATGATGTGGGTGGTATAAGCAGTGTAGGGCTTACAGTCGGCGACTACCACGATTCTTTAGTAACTACCAGACTGGTTTAGAAGTCTGTCGGGTGTAACATGTAAATTATCAGAATCTATAACAGTCTATCTACACAGCATTTAAATTCTTTTCTAAGTTTACTCTGTATTTTTACTCTCGTTGTCCGCCTTATAAGAAAAATAATCTCGCTAGAAGTTCAATAGAAATCCGAGATATCGAGAGACAAAGGACGCTGGTCGATAAGTAAGCAGGATACAGGCACGTAGGCAGTCGACGCCTGAACAACGGATATCAAGGACACAGTGGACAGAACTGGAAATCGGATCGGTGGACATCAAGGAAGAGGAGACAGCACTGGACAGTGATTGGACAAGAAGGACAGCGAGTTCCGGACCTGTTTCCATCGAGAAAGAGATGTCCTGATCAATTGAGGGCCTCAGCAGAATCTCGCGCAGATCGCTTAACACAGCAACAGCAGCAGCATCGACACGATTTTTACTCACCTCTTTTTCCTTTGCCTTCCTCTGCAACTGCCATCCTCTGCAACTGCCATCCTCTGCAACTGCCATCCTCTGCAACTGCCATCCTCTGCAACTGCCATCCTCTGCAACTGCCATCCTCTGCAACTGCCATCCTCTGCAACTGCCATCCTCTGCAACTGCCATCCTCTGCAACTGTCATCCTCTGCAACTGCCATCCTCTGCAACTGCCATCCTCTGCAACTGCCATCCTCTGCAACTGCCATCCTCTGCAACTGCCATCCTCTGCAACTGCCATCCTCTGCAACTGCCATCCTCTGCAACTGCCATCCTCTGCAACTGCCATCCTCTGCAACTGCCATCCTCTGCAACTGTCATCCTCTGCAACTGCCATCCTCTGCAACTGCCATCCTCTGCAACTGCCTCACTCCAAGACATCGATCATTGTTAGGAGTCACTGTGTTAGATGTGTCTTGCACAATATTTGCTAAACGGAACGGATCTACTCGTCATTTCCTGCAGATGACATCTAAACACTCGGTGTTCCACGGATCTCAACAATTATATGGCACAGGCTCTATGGTTTCGTTTCTATCTGATGACCCTACAGGGTAGGTCGAGGGAAAGAGAATCCTATCTGGGAAGCGTCTTTAACACTCACTCTTCCATCGTTCCTCCTTCCTCCTTCCACACGCCCCTCCCTCCTCCGCAGGGATCAAGAAGGAATAAAAAACCTCGCAACAATACCTACAAGTGCTTTCGTTGTTTAGACGCTACTCCGAATTCTGGCTGATATACTCCTCGCGTGTCTAAGACGCCAAAGAAAATCGAGCAGGATGCTTAGAGTTTTGCTTCCAACTCAACAGCCTACGCTCGTGGTCGATGGCTAATTCGGAAACCCTTCAGGCTTCAACCGACTCTCCTTAGTATGGAGTTCATTCGCTACATTTGACTCCTCTCCTTAACACTCTAACGCCGAGCTGCATTGGCTTCCCAGTCACTTTTAGTACACTGTCGTCGTTAAAGTGTTGAACTTGCTTACACAGCCTAACCCAGTTTCTGTTTTCTCCTAACCATCGGAATTAACCTTTCTTCTCCGTCGCATTTGCAGTTAGACTAAGGTTCCATTTGATTGATACCTTCAACGTGATTATAACGGCGCTATGGAAATCGTTAGATTGTGCAGTTCAAGTCACTTTAAGCCCCTCAGTTGACTTAATTATGATTGCGCAGTTTCAGTAGCTTTAGACATCTCAGTTGGGACTTGGGATTATATATGATTGTTGATTTTCAGTCAATTTAAAACCCTCATGTGGCTTAATTACGAATGTGGAGTTTCATTAACTTCAGATCTCCCAGTTGGGCTAATTATGACTGTTGATTTTCAGTCAGTTTAAACCCATCAGTTGGCTAAATTATGATTGTGGAGTTAGGTCACTTTAGACCGCCCGCTCAGTTGGTAACATTTTTTTGGAGTTTCAGTCACTTTAGAACAATCAGTTGGATTAATAATGACTGTGGAGTTTCAATAACTTTAGACCTCTCAGTTGGCTTCATTATGATTCTGGAGTTTCAGTCACCTTAGACCCCTCAGGTGGGTTAATTGTGATATTGAGTATCGGTGAGTATAGGCCTCTCAGTTGGTTTAATTATGATTGTGGAGTTTCGGTCACTTTAGACCCCTCAGTTGGCCTTATTATATGTCTAATAAGTTAGGCCTACCTCTCGAGAAGAAACTTCTGATGACGTCAGAGGCCTCTGGTTGATCGTCATCGTTACGTGCTCTCATCCGATTGGTTGAAGGACGCACGTGATCAAGCGCTCGTTTCAAGTATAAGTCCATCATGAGTTTTGGAATAACTGTTTCTCTTGTCTTTCGACTCGGCTTTGAGTCCATCCTGAGGATGCTGAACAGTCCCGTCTCGAACACAGAAGACAAGCGGAGGTTCTGACGACCGCGTGCAGTGATCGCCGTCAGGGTTCTGTTGAAGGACTGGAGTTGGAGATTTTGGCCTGGCTTCCACGTGGAATCGTTCAGACGGAGGCGATGAAGGTGGCCTGTGGGACTGGTCGTCTCAAAGGCGACGGATGCGAGGATTGAGAAAAGGAGAACGAAGATGCGGCTGGGGAGAGTGAGAAGAGGGAAACCGATTGGTGCCATTACATCCAGGTCTTACCTTGTCGGTTCCATCAGAGCATCAACGGGTCAGTCAGTTCTTTATCCGATGAACTCAATTACTAGTCCAATCTCCAGCTGAACGAACCCGAAGAAAAGATGCTCAGCTTTCTATCTCTCTACAGCAACAGCCGCAGCTGCAGCAGCAGAAGTCGGCTATTCTCTGTATCTCAGCTTCTCTCGCTCTTCAGTTCGGCTGTTAATCGCGTGTTATTGTTCGCCTATTGTTACATTCCTTCTCATTGTTCACACATTAACAATAGCCGTAAGAGACAATCGGAAACAAACAAAGCAAGAAGAAACGACGCTCAATGATATGTCAACTCACAGCAGACGAGTTCCTCTGGACCAGAATCATCAGCTGAGATTATCTGGAGTCTATGATGGAATAGTTAATAGATTCAGCAGCTGATACGACCTGTGAAAGTCTAGCTAAAGAGGATTCTGTAGTGAGACCTTCTGGTGTTTCCAGGTGATTCCTATGTGGAGCAGAGATCTCCACTGGAGTCAGCTTCACTTACAGTTTATTCTGCAAAGGTTCTTCGTATTAGTCGTAGTGAAATGTGTCGTTGTGTTTAGCTTCGTCTCTTTTCCATTTGACGTTTTCATCGCTTAGAAGAAGTTTTTCCTTTCAGATCTGACTCTAGTTGGACGTTGCTCAGTAGATGAGCCATGAAGAGCAGCTCAATGATGGCATTCGTCTTCTGATCTTTACTCAGTCAGCGTCGTTGTATGGGGATGAGTAACTCATCGGATGATATTTATCCGTAGATGACTTTCGTTTCTTCGGCTGTCATCTGTTACAGATGGAACGATTGTCTCGAGTATCCAGACGGTTTGAGATGACGCGGTTGATTGAAGGAGTTGATGAAGTGACACAACTACAGAGTGATGTCTACCAGTCGTTTCAGCTTCAATGATCAGATCCCTGTCGCAAAATGACTTCTGTAGAGAGATATGTTGATCTCTTAGCCGCTGAATCTTGTTACTGTTGCAGCCAGTGGCTGGTCTTCGGCTTCTTCTGTTTATACCATTTGGATAACTGGAGAAAAAGTCGCTGAATGCAAGGAATTCTAGCGATCTTAATTAAGGCAGTTCGATTATTAAGTGACGCAGACATCGTTCTGTGCGAGGATGAAAATAGTTCTCAGTTCTAAAGTCTTTCGTCTCCATCGTTTCATTCTGAGACCACCGAAGATCTGGAGATTTTTTTGATCGTTTATCTCGGCCTCAAGAAGCTTATCACCACTTTGTCTAAACTCGGCTCAGACGTCACTGGCTAAATTTGGAGAAATATCTGCGAGTAAGACTATCTGAGGGTGACGTAATCGCCACTGAGTTTGACACACAACGTCTAATTCTGTAGACTGACGATCGATGGATTTCGTTTCGTCTGGTTTTCTTGTCCAATTTTCCGGTTGAAGCTTTGACATAAATCAGTCGACAGCCAGGTTCTATGTGTTCGGTTAGGATAGAAGACGAGATCGTCTCTCCGATTCGACGTGCATCGATTACAAAGGTTCCCTGATGTCGGCTTTGATTTCCATCATACGTGCAGCAACAACAGCACCAGCACCAACACCAGCACCAGCAGCGGCAGCAGAGCGTAGGTGTACACCTGGTCGGTTGAGGCGAAAGATAAGGCGACCTCCTCTACCTGGTTAATCATTCGATTTATCACTGGCAATCGTCCTATGCCTTTACATCTCGGGTCTGCTTATCTCCGTCCGGAGCGGCGCCCAAGGGGCCACCTGGGCTTTTTATCGGTTCTCGGGGCCACGCTGTGTCACTTTGCAGTCAGACTGCAAACAGGGCGAGGAGCAGAAGCAAGAGGCAGGTCTATATTGTTGTTGTTGCTGCTGCTGCTGATGATGATGATGATGATAATGCTGATGGTGATGATGACGATGATGATGGGAAGAATGGTGGAGGAGCGTCGATTCGTGGGGAGAGAGTAGATGTCGTTGCATCCTACTCCTGTCTCTGTTTCCGCAGCTTCAGCATCCGATGATGACGACCGTTGATGATTGGCTTACGTCGGTCGCAGTCGGAACCATTCGCAGTCGCAGCAGAAGAACAATTCCCTTTGTCTTCATTCGTCCAACATTTCATCGAAGATTCTTCTCCAATCTAAAACAGTCATTCCAAAAGTAATTTTGTCAATTGACCAGAAACGACTAAGAACATCTATGGCGCCAGATTCTTCTGATGGTTCATCGACAGCGAAGACAGAGATCGACCTGGAAGGAATTCGCTGATCATCAGCTGACGAACAATCGTCCATGTCATCGCATGAAATCAATTCCTCGCCATCATAAGGCGCAGTTTACGTCCGTCTCTATACCATCCGCTGCAGACGGTTCTAATGAGACGAATGAATCTGAGTTGAGCGGCTCTTCTTGCTCACGCAACGGCGCCCCTTCGCCTAAACACAACACGATCATTCCGTTAGAAAGAAGGAACTGATGGACGGAGGAAGGAAGATAGGAAGGAAGGGAGGCATCAGCTGCTGAGGCAGGAGAAGCCGCCAGGGAAGGGGGTGGCGAGGAGCGGAAAGGGCAGAGGAGGCGGGCAAAGCCAAGCATCTTAGGGAGACCCATAATTACACGGTTGCCTTACTCCGCCGCCGCCTTCGACTTCGACTGTAGAGGAGAGAGAGGGAGTTGCAGTCGGAGAAGGTGGTTGGACGGACGGATGGATCGACGGACCGATGGGTGAATGAGGCTGCGAGGCAAGGAGGCAGGCAGAGAGGCAGCAGCCAGGCAGGCAGGCAGGCAGAGAGACAGGCAGGCAGAGAGGCAGGCAGGCAGAGAGACAGGCAGCCAGAGAGGCAGGCAGGCAGAGGTCGATGGACGGAGGCAAAGAAGGACGAGGAAGGGTGGGACCGGCTGTCATCTGTAGGTGAGCGATCGAAAGGAAGGCTGGCTTAAGGAACGCTCGTCTAAGTGATCGGGTGGCGCTTTCACTCATTCTACGTTTCACTCTTATTGTCTTTCAAGAACTGTCGAAAAAGGTACAGAGACATGGGGGGAGAGAGACAGAAAGTGAGAAAGACAAGGACAATTAAACGTACAATGAGGGAGAGAGACAGGTTTCACTGTCCTTGTATAAGTTATATTTCTCACTTTCTGTCTCTCTCCCTCACTGTACGTTTAATTGTCCTTGTCTTCCCCACTTCCTCTCTCTCTCTCTCTCTCTCTCTCTCTCTCTCTCTCTCTCTCTCTCTCTCTCTCTCTCTCTCTCTCTCTCTCTCTCTCTCTCTCTCTCTCTCTCTCTCTCTCTCTCTCTCTCCTCTCTCTCTCTCTCTCTCTCTCTCTCTCTCTCTCTCTCTCTCTCTCTCTCTCCAACCCTGCCTCTGTACCTTTTCCGACAGCCCTTCAAAACCGAACTGATCATAGGCTCCTTAGTTACCCATCGACCGATGTCCTCCCTCCCTCGCTACCTCCTCCACTGCTTCCCTATTTTTGTCTCCATTCCAATCTGACGATCACTGCTTTTGTGTTCCCCTCTATGACTCTCTCTCCATCTCAGTCGAAGCATTTCTCTACCACCTTCCCTACCTCTGCTTCTCTCTCTCTCTCTCTCTCTCTCTCTCTCTCTCTCTCTCTCTCTCTCTCTCTCTCTCTCTCTCTCTCTCTCTCTCTCTCTCTCTCTCTCTCTCTCTCTCATATTTCTCGTCTCTCCATCTATCTTCCTATGTCAGTCCCCCTTTTGAACATCTATCTTTAGTATTATTCTAATAATAATAATAATAATAGCAACAATAATAGCCACCTTTTTAATCCAGTGCCTCGCGCTGAGGCTCCAGCGTTTTAATGCTGGAGCCTTTAGGTGTACCTTCACCAATTTCGACCTTGACGAACAGGACCCATTCCAGACAGTTCTGTGCTTCAAAATAATGTTGAAGTCCCTGGGGGATCCTTATTACCTCTCGGCAAGATGATTATAATAAGAATGGTGGTGGTGGTGGTGGTGGTGGCTGGCTGGCTGGCTGGCTGGTGGTGGTGGTGGTGGCGGCGGCGGCGGCGGCGGCGGCGGCGGCGGCGGCGGCGGTGGCGGTGGTGGTGGTGGTGGTGGTGGTGGTGGTGGTGGTGGTGGTGGTGGTGGTGGTGGTGGTGGTGGTGGTGGTGGTGGTGGTGGTGGTGGTGGTGGTGGTGGTGGTGGTGGTGGTCTTCATACAGTTTCTCTGTTACGTGGATACATTGTACAATGTAGCTTTAAGTCCAGCTAACAGTCAATCGTTCGATTGTTGGTGGTTGCGGATGTATGTCGGGCGGTGGACTATATTCCAGGCAGATATTCCTTGAACCATGTCTTCCATCTCTCGTTGCTGGAATGTGGAAATCATTGTGTGTTGCCATTCGCAAATGACGCCAGTGTTTGAAAAGAAGAAATCATCGGAGTGCATGAGGCACTCTGGAGCCAAACGATCAACTTTCTCTTCTACTTAAATCGATAGCAAATGAACAGTGAATGGAGATCATCGCTTAGACCATCAGAGACATCGTCACACTTGCGGAAGATGCAGCGGTGTTGAGAAAGGACGAGAGAGCTAATTCCGGATTGATGTATACGTGGCAATTATCAAGACGATTGCTGATGAAAGGATCAACGAATGCGTCGACATCATTTAGCCAAAGTGGACGTCGAATGGTCGAAGTAGCGCAGACAATCTACAGATGTGCGATGCAAATGTCGAATAAAACTCCGACACTTCTGATTGCATCTGAACAATCGAGGCTCGAACTATGAACTTCAATCTCGCTTCGTGGAGTTTGTAAAGCTGTTGACAAGGTTTAGAACGCAAAAACCGTATTTGACAAAAAGTTATACACTGTCCTGGATGAATTATTCCCGAGGATAGTGGCAGACACAGGTCAACAGCAGAGGATTTTGATGGAGTTTAATTGATGACCATCTGCAATTCACTTGGTCAGTTTTGCTGGAGCACTTCTAAGGCGATAGAAATAGATCATGATTGAACTGGAACAGCTTCAGTTGATTTTCTGTCTGGCTTATCTTCTCGATAACGAACCTCGCTAAATCAGAATCGATCCTTTTTCTGGTGAGACTTTTGAAGCAGATGGTTTACTGAATGATCCTCAGCCATCTTCCCGCCTCTGACTGGCATCTTAGAGAGGAGCTGTATGAAATGAATGGATGGATGAATGAACGAATGAATGAATTAATTAATTGCTTCTTAGGTCGTTTCGTTCTGTCTGTGAAACCGTTCCAGTTCCAAGACTCCTTCTGACTCTAGATGGGAATATCTCTTTAACTCTCGTGTGGAACTCAAGGCTGCAGGCGTTCAGACGGTAGATTACTCTTTCAGGACCTCCCTTCTTTATCTGCACCTGAACGACGTGTGGAGCTGTTGCAATTCATCGTCCATCCATCCTACGATCTTCTGGCAGCGAGATCTAACTCTTTGAACCGATCTAACTCGTCTACCAGCGACTAAAAAGACGTCAGGGTTAGAGTTAGAGAAATAGTCGTCTGCGGTTGTAGACGGATGATCCCGTCTACACAAGTCAGAGGATTGGAGAACAACTTCTTCTCATTCATTTTCCTTCCAATTAATTTTCTGCCAGGTGCGAATCTCTCTAAATCTTCTTTGTGATTGGTGGCTGACAGAGTAGATGCTTCAGACGTCAGCTCATGACTAGTGACTGATCGGACAAGGCAACGGATCGATCAAGTGAAAGAATATGCAAGTACTGGTCTGATTTTGTGACAATAATAGCAATTGTTCCACCATTTTAATCTGTAAGTACACAAAGCACTTCTTCATCTTCCTCCTCCTCTTCATCATCATCTTCTTCATCTTGAGCCAGCTTTCGTAATCGTAATCGTAATCTCCAAACTTCTAAAGCGCCACTCGAACGCCAAGCGCAGGACACCAGCCTATTCACGAGCGCTACGTCAGATCAGAGGGGGTTTCCAGAGAGTAGTCCAAAAGAGGTCCGTTTGCTTCCGTCTTTTCCTTGTCTAAAAGCCCATTTGTCTACGACTGTATATGACTGCAGCTTTTCCTTGCCTCAAACTTTGTTTGTCACCTCCCGTATCTGTCAGTATCTCTCTGTTGCGTTGATGATATACTTTGACATAGTTTCGGACGAATGAAGTTTGTTTTGGTTTGACGTAGGCTCAGCGTATGGATGAAAAGGTCGGGGAACGGGGGGAGGGGGGAGTGCAACATTCAAACAGTCCATACCCTGTGAAATGACTTGGTACAATCAAAACCGTCTCAAACCTTGTGATAATTGTTGGCATAGAGAGTTTTAGAGACATTAATTATTTATGTAGCATATCTTAATTCTGAGCTTCACTTGGTTTGATTAACTTTAGGATTATTATGCACTGTATGCAGTGCCGTCTTAGCAGCGTTGTAGGCCTTGGGCAAAGCAATAAAAGGAAATGCACTGGGGCGCCAGCCCACCCACAGGGATAAAAATTTTAACGGTCAATAAAATCATAACAATGTGGATTTATTGGTACTTTCAACATTCACTTTGTAACAAAATGAATTTTGAAACATAGAAAAGTAGGCCTACTGTAAAACGCAGATTAATCGACACCTGAAAAACACAAATATTTCAACATGGAAATGATCATTAATTGGTAGGCTACACCGCACAGACAGAGATGTTGGTGCAGTATGAATTATTTCTTATTAACCAGCACAAACGTTTGCGAAATTTCTTTCCAGAGAATCGACTTGGAGGTCATGCACATATTCATTTTTAGGGTCTTTTAATTTGGGGGCCCCTAGAAATGTGGAGCCCCTGGCGACTGCCCAGCGTACCATGCCTTAAGACTGCTACTATCGTAATCGTAATCTCCAAACTTCTAAAGCGCCACTCGAAGGCCAAGCGCAGGACACCAGCCTATTCACGAGCGCTACGTCAGATCAGAGGGGTTCCAGAGAATAGTCCATAAGAGGTCCGAGTCCGGTTTCCAGAAGGCCAAACCAAATCAGAGGGGGTTTCCAGAGAGTAGTCCAAAGAGGTCCAAGTCAGATATCCAGGAAGCCAAATCAAATCAAAGGGGGTTTCCAGAGAGTAGTCCAAAAGAGGTCCAAGTCCGATTTCCAGGGTACCAGATCAGGAGAGGCAGAGCTGCTGTCAAGGCGGGTGTCGTTTACGGCGAGAATAATTGGAAGGCGGGGGATCAGATGAGTCAGGGTAGAAGTATTTGAAAAGGTGAGACCAGTTTTGAGTGGAAAGCCCGTGGGGTGATAGATAGAGGAACAAGAGGAGGAGGATGAAGGACGGGTTGCAATGATGATGGAGGCACTGAGAGACTGCGGAATTCAGGGGGGAGATCATTCCAGAGGCGTGGTGCTGTGATGGATATGGCTCGGTTTGAGAACTTGAGGTGAGTAGTGACTGGGGGTCGAGAAAGACTGAGATAGGACGATGATCGGGTGATATGACGACAGTCCTTGGATATGCAAAACAACTCAATTGCCTGATAAAGTCGTTGAGCAAATACTCCGATGGTTTCATAAAGTGGAAAGGGTGTCAGGATCTGCGACCAATGACAACAAAGTGTGAGTTACGTGCAAAGGCCACGAAAGAGGAAGAGAAGTAAAGGATGACCATAACTCCGCTATAAATAGACAGTATATAACCACAGACACAGTGAATCTCTCAACTAGACATTAGAAGAGCACTACATCTGACACTCGAAAGCGGAAATAGTGAGATCTTTTATTCGTTTCAATCGCCGCCAATTGACGGGCGTCAGGAAGTGATGATGATGATGATGATGATGATGATGATGATGATGATGATGATGATGATGATGATGATGATGATGATGATGATGATGATGATGATGATGATGATGATGATGATGATGATGATGATGATGATGATGATGATGATGATGATGATGATGATGATGATGATGATGATGATGATGATGATGTCAATCAACGCTTTTTACTAATTTCCAGAAAATCTATAATCAAATCAAATACGAAATCAAATCGTTTTATTTCGCGAACAAATTCAGAAACTGCAATGGCTGAAAATACTGATGTCTACATTATTGCTCAGATAAGTGATATTGTTATTATAGTAAATCCAAAAAACATTATTATTATGATCATTATCCTGCATAAGTTCTGGCAGGGAAGAGAACTCGGGTGAGCTGCAGTCAGACTCCTCAACAATGTCATTCAGTTGATTTAACACAACGTTCTGCAAGCGGAGACGCAAAAGTGACACAGGACAACGAAGGTTTTTACTTCCTTAAGATTTTTATGTGTATCTTATGAATTTGGCTCCTTATCATAAAAATCATCTTCAGATGTTCTCATCATTTACCATTTTTACGAATCGCCTATTTTTAAGATTTCCCTCATTTTCAGTCTTCCAATATTATGTTGTCGTCGAAGTAAGCTGTTTTGTTTGATCCAGACACAGGCCAACCTGGACATCTACTCAGTGCAGGTTGCAATCGGGCAAAGGAAAAGATAAGGCCTAGGCACGTCTATAGGCATGTTTAGTCAGGAAGGATTCTGACAGGACAGGCTATAAAAGCAACTCGCGTACACGAATGCTATGCATTACGCTGATATCCCTTCGCGAGTTGTTTATGCACATGTTCCAGAGGCATAGATAGCATCGTGTGTGTCTACTTATTGTCTACAGGACGATTCCTTGCAGCAGAAATGTCTAGTCAATTTCGCAACAACCGCGACACTTTTTCTTACATTCGTTGCGAATGTAGGCCTATATATACAATGTACATAGGCCTACGCTTAAGCCTCAAAGATACAACATGAATGAACTTATTAAAAACGAGCATGAATTCTGCTTTGGTTGTAAAATAGGTTTCAAAGGCAAACTCTCGGCTCCTTACATTTACTGTGCAACATGTGATCATTGTGATGTCGATCTGAGAGCTTGGCTCAGAGGTTCTTGGAAGCCAATGCCGTTCGCAGTACCGATGACATGGCGAGAACGGAAGGATATGACGACGGATTGTTACTGTTCTCTTACTGTTCCGTTCTGTTCTGTTCCGTTCTGTTACTTCTGCGAGACCAATGTCTCTGGTTAATACATCCAATGCGTCAATCTGCCTTCAGCCAAGAGACTAGTTCCGCATGACGACAGTTTATCATTAGGTCAACTGAAGCCACCATCAGAGACATTGAGTCTAGATGAGGAAGACAAAAATGATACAATGCACTAGATTTTGAACCGTTCCTGTTGGGTGACCTCATCTGATAACACAGACAGAATTCAGTGACCTCGTCAGGGACTTAAGTTTGACAAAATCAAAAGCAGAACTAGTGAACTACGTGTAATTGGTTCAAGACTGGAAGAGTGGGGCTCGCTGTCGCCACATAGGAATACTTCTGTCTTTGGGACCGGCCAAGACGGTATGCGTGGATTGACAACCTATGTTTCCGCACTGACATTGACGGGTTGTTCACAGCTTTTCGTTGTGATCATGACCCACAACAATGACGTCTTTTATAGATGCGTCACTATTAAGCCTGAAAGCTGTTTTCTTCGACCTCCAATACCATTGGCGATAAAATACCCCACATATGTAATTTAGTAACTTACGAACTTTAAAAAGGCCTTGAAGAAATAGAAAAGATAACTGATCGGATGTCGAGTGGTCTTGCTCAAAGAGAGTATGAGTCTGCGTCTTGCCTCGATGTGACAGCCAAGAAATACGTTATGTATTGGCCCTCGAGTGCATGGTCAGTATTTTCAATGGAAGCAGAGGACAGGTAAAGGTCAGGGCCTCCCATGTGGCGCCGGAATTATGTGGCTTGTGACTGGTCGAGAAGAAAGCATTCTTAGAAGAAGAACCGTGAACCATCGTCGGTCGATGTGCGAGCGATGGGCGTTGAAGGCCACAGCAGGGCCAAGAGACTCAGTTGGAGCTGATGATGAGGAGGGCGAGAAAGGAGAGAGATGGAATCGTAGAGGAGGAGGAAGAGGAGGAGGAAGAGGAGGAGGAGGAGGAGGAGGAGGAGGAGAAGTAGGAGGAGGAGGAGATGCTTGTCGTATCTGGAGTCGATGAAATATGGACGGACGTCGGAATAGAGGTAAGACATATTGGTCTGAGCAATTACCACGCCCACAGGAATGGTTGGATGCCTCAGACTTTTCTCACCTAAGTCTCGTCCGACAAGGACGGGTTTATGGAGATCCCCCGGGGATGCCACACTCCCCCCAGGGGATGCCACACTCCCCCCGGCGGATGCCACACTTCGGGTCATCGCCACAACACGATCGAAGACTTCAAAGCGAAGACAGAGGAGGGAAGGAGGGATGTAGAGAGGGATAATAGGGGGTAGCGAAGAAAGGGAGGTAGGGAGAAATGGAAGGGAGGAAAGGGAGGGAGAAACGGAGGGATGAAACGGAGGGAGGAAACGGAGGGAGGAAACGGATGGAGGAAAGAGAGGGACGAAAGAGAGGGAGGAAAGGGAGGGGGACAGGGAGGGACGAAATGGATGGAGGAAGGGGAGGTATTGGTGGCCATCTGTCGACGGAAGTCTTCTGTGAGAATGGAGTTAGAGGTTAAGCAAATTGTTATCGTTCGAATGACTTTCTGCCTCTCACGTTTCCGTTAAACTGACGGCGCGAAATCTATGCATCGCCTGATGCGCATGGCCAGGTGCGCCGCTGTCTGATGCTGCTGCTGCTGCTGCTGACGCCAAGGATGTGGAGGCCTTCATCGGCTGCAGATGAAAAGCTCCAACAGGTGTCGCGGACGATGCTCGGCACTTTCGGAGCAGAGGGAGCAGGGAGACGAAGAGTAGAAGGAAGAGGGCAGAAGCAGAGGATGAGGAGGAAAAGGAGGAAGAAGGGAAGGAGCGAGGATGAGGAGGAAGAGGAGGAAGAAGGGAAGGAGTGTTGGAGTGGAAGGAAGAGGAGAAAGAGAAGATGGGTGCTTCAGTTGATGATCGTCTTCTCAGAGTGACGTCCGTCTTTCGATATACATGTGTGTCGGCTTATCTCTCTCTCTCTCTCTCTCTCTCTCTCTCTCTCTCTCTCTCTCTCTCTCTCTCTCTCTCTCTCTCTCTCTCTCTCTGTGTGTGTGTGTGTGTGTGTGTGTGTGTGTGTGTGTGTGTGTGTGTGTGTAGGTGTGACTGACATAAGGCGAAAGGCGCGTGATGATGATGCTGATGATGATGGTGATATTGGTGGTGGTCATAGGCGTAATTTGTGGGGGCTACGAGGGGCATCTTTACCTCCACTTTTGGACTGGGGGTACCGTACCCCCCACTTTTTGAACAATGCCAATCAATATTTTATTACTGTACCTTTTTAGAGATCGCAGTTTCCGCCTTGCTCCGTGTATGTAAGAAATTGGTACCCCAACTTTTAAACCAAAGTTACGCCACTGGTGGTGGTGATGATGACGATGATGAACATGATGACGATGATGGTAATAATAATAATAATAATAATAATAATAATAATAATAATAATAATAATAATAATAATAATAATAATAATAATAATAATAATAATAAACAGTAATAATGATGATGAAATGGTGACGACGCCGTTGTTTATAGTCTCGTTATATTGAAGACGTTTGGACTTCATTTGTGCGTTGCTGACATCAGCTGCTGACTTGATTGATACAGAGAAAGGCATTTCTCGTTTTGCGATGGAGTCGAAATTTATGAGTTGAAGAAGAATAAGACAGAGGAGGAGAAGGACGTGGAGGAGGGGCAGGAGCAGGAGCAGGAGGAGCAGGAGCAGGAGGAGGACGACGACGACGACGAGTAGGAAGAGGAGGAGAAGGAGACATTAATTTTGTCAGTTCGTCTCAGGAATTGCCTCTCGGGTTACACCGGTGCAAAAATCTCAATTCGAAATTGTTTGCGTTGCGCTAATAATCTTCTATACTTCAGTTAAATCTCCAATGCTACTTCGCCTTTCATCATTTTCAGCCTTTTTAGCCTTTCCATTGTTTTAAGACTCTCAGCCACTCAATTATTTTTGGCCTTTTTACCCTGCCTCTTGTTTCAAGACTGTCAGAGTATCCGCTGTCTAATATAATAGAGTTGCTGATAAGTTAAAACCGGTAATAGACAACTTTATCGTGACTTATAACGGTGTATCTGACCTTCAAGCTTAGCAGCCGTGCCCTAAAACCTTATAGCAGTTGCATTGCTCAATGATAGCCACAGAGACTATCACTCTAATAATACTAAAGACTGATCGGCAATAGATTACGTCACAGTACTGGATGACGTAACGGAGTCGCGATGCGAGATGTTTGTTTTTCCATAAAGACGTCACTGCTGTTGACAATACACCAAGGGTCCGCTACGTCATAGAATATTGTGATGTCACAATATTCTATGACCTCTTACTGATCATTGTGTCTTTAGTTGAGTGGCATTGTGGCGTCCAATCTCTGTGGCTGTCATAAAGCAACGCATCTTTCGCAAGGTCACAGGGTCCAGCTGTTGAGCTTAAATGCCAAACAGCACCGTTATAAGCCAGACTACATACTACTACTGCTGCTGCTGCTGCTGCTGCTGCTGCTGCTGCTGCTGCTACTACTACTAATAATAATAATAATAATAATAATAATAATAATTGTCGTGGTCTACGCGGGTGCATGCATCAAGGGAAGAAAACCGACGCGTCAACAAGCTTGTTTACAACGCACGGAAAATTCTGCAGCAAGCTGTCAACATTAATTCGGTGCATGCAACAAGGATATACGTGTTCAGTAGGACTTTCCAGGGAAAAGTACAGTGACGTCACAGAACGTTCTGGAATCCGGGAGAACTCTATATAAGATAGACCTGATGTACATTAAGGGCCTTTTGACGAAGATTTGTAAACGTTGAAACATTGATCGTATGACGTTCAATCGAGACCAGCCAACCTGTGTGCTGTCTACGATTGTGATATTTGATAGACGAGTTGACTTACTCTACACTTAATCGACTTTATTTTTAATTAAAGATCTTTTAATAGTTCCTTCGTTGGTTCGTCGTTGCGATCGAAGGAGTCGACCGCGACATTATTGGTGTCAGAAGCGGGATCATCGGTGTTGGATCCGGTGAAGAAGACGCGAGCCGACGGAGGAAGGAGTCAACCCGGAGGATCAAGAGACGGTCTGTTCCAGGCAGCGAGCGGATCGAGACGCCTTTCTACCGTGGGAGACGGGTGAATCGGCATACGACAGTCGGACGGACGAAGTGCGTCGTTCGGCTGAGACAGCAGAAGACAGCAGTCAACATACGGGTAAGATCCTAGGTGTTGTCGTGGCTGAGAAGGAGAAAAGAGAGTGGAGTTGCAGCCGAGTGGGAGGCAGCCATTATTTCTCTTTCAATATCTGCTGATTATTTCTTTGAAATTTGATCCATTGTTGTGATCGAGGCCAGACTTGCGTGAGCTTGTATAGTTTTTGCGTACTTGGCGAGTGTACTTCTTTGGATACTGCATAGTTGCACTTTGGGTTGTGGAATTTTCCTTTTGTGTGGCGGGTTTGCCGCGTGGTGTCTGTTTTTTTTTGTTGATTGTTGTTGACTGACTGTTTGTAAAAATGGAAGCGTTGACAACAGAGATGCAAGCGAATATTCGCAAAATGTCGTCTGAGCGCCTTAGGGTGTATCTTATGAAGGCAGGAAGGGACGAAGATGATGTTATGTCATGGGATCGAAATCAATTAATGGAAGAATGGGCCATGGAGATTGGAAAAGAAGAAGAGGAATTTAAGGGTAGTCCAATATCTCCAACAGGAGTGGATTACGAGCTGCAGAAGCGCCGTCTGGAGTTCGAAATCCGTAAATATGAAGAACAAAGGGAGAAGGAAGAAAGAGAAAGGGAGGAACGGAAGGAGAAGGAAGAAAGAGAGAGGGAGGAACGGAAGGAGAAGGAAGAAAGAGAGAGGGAGGAACGGAAGGAGAAGGAAGAAAGAGAGAGGGAGGAACGGAAGGAGAAGGAAGAAAGGGAGGAAAAGAGGAGAGAGGAAGAAAAGAAAGAACAAAGGGAGAAGGAAGAAAGAGAAAGGGAGGAACGGAAGGAGAAGGAAGAAAGAGAGAGGGAGGAACGGAAGGAGAAGGAAGAAAGAGAGAGGGAGGAACGGAAGGAGAAGGAAGAAAGGGAGGAAAAGAGGAGAGAGGAAGAAAAGAAGGAACGGAAAGAGAAAGAAGAAAGAGAAAAGAAGGAACGGAAAGAGAAAGAAGAAAGGGAGAGGAAGGAAAAGCAGGAAGAACGAAATGTTAGAGATTCTTTAGCAAGTCGTACTAAGCGTTATAGTGATGCCCTCAAGAATATTCTTTGGAAATTTCCTTCCGACCCTATAGAAATTCCAGGTTTCTTTGATCACTTGGATGGTTTGTTTAATGTGTATGAGGTGGATGAAGATGTTAGAGCAAAATTATTGCTAGCCATTTTAAGTGAAAGAGCTAAGGCATTAACCATGCGCCTTACTGAGGCACAGCTCCATGACTACAAATTCCTGAAGGAGTTTTTGCTACGGGAGTTTAAGATAAGCCCTTCAAATCTTAGAGCCCGATTTTGGTCGTTGCACAAAGCATCGGACGAATCATTTACGATCTATTCATCCAAATTGCGTGTGGCTCTTATGTATTATTTGAAAAGTAGAAAGATAACTGATGAGTTTGATAAACTTGTAAGTTTATTGGTTGCGGATCGGCTTAAGGAGTCCTTGTCGAAGGCTTGTTTAGATTATATCTTGGCCCAAGAAAAAGAGGAGTGGTTGAGCTGTGAAGACATAGCTAATGCGGCTGACATTTATGTAGCGTCGCATGATGGTGGGAATGACTTAGTATGCCGTAGTCATCCGACACCGAAGTATAACAATTGGACGAGAGGTCAACCACATCTTCAAGTCAATAACCAGACAGCTCAACCCAAGTCTCCCAAACCGGAAATAAGGGGTGAAGCCAAGATAGGTGCGAGGGTGTCTCAGGAGGAGGCCAAGGTAAAGGGTCTCTGTTTCCTATGTCATCAGAAGGGTCATATGGCAAGGGAGTGCCAGACCAAACCAAGTTCTAAAAAGGTGAGTACTTGTATATTTGGGAACCCAACTGAAGAAGTGATCGACTTATTTGTTGAGAAGGTCAACGTGTTGCATGAGATACCTGAACAGGTAAAGCAAGGGAATTTATTGGATAATTCTAAACCAATAGGGTTGGAAACTGCTGTAAGGGTATACGAGAATAGTATTGATGGATTACACGAGAGGTCGTATATCAATGTACAGATTGAAGATCTCCCTTCTCAGCCAGCATTATCTGATTCAGGAGCAGAAATTTGTTGTATTGATAAGAAATTAATTGAGTCACTAAACTTACCCGTGATTAAACGGATTAATATAATTGGTTTTCAGGGAGAAGGATGTAAGGCAGATGTAGTATACCTACAAATGAAATTAGCTAATTCAATGGAAGGAACGACAAACATTGCGCCATCTTTGTGCGTCATGTTCGCTGCAGTCCCTGAACTAAATGAACGGGTTATTCTGACACCCCATGTTATGGACCTATTAGGGGATAGTTCGCAATATGTAGTGATGGTAGCTGGCGTAGATCGATGTGTACAAATAAATAAAGGGGCAGAAGAAGATAACTTAGGAGTTAATATCGAGAAAAGTAACAGCAACGAATCCTTGCCGTCAGAAGTGAATGAATATTCTCAGGAGCAACTAGTTGATGATTCAGATAATTTTCTTGATGTTGAGTCAACAGAGTTCAAGTCTGATGAGGGAGTAGCGAATAATGATACTTTATTGCGTGAGCAACAGAATTGTCACAATCTTATATCTTGCTGGCAACAAGCGAGACAGAATAAAAATAATTTCTTTATAGATAATAACCTCCTGTACCACAAAGGGGAAATTATGGGACATAAGGTTAATCAATTATGTTTACCGGAAGATAGAATCGAGGTTGTCTTGCGAGTAGCACACGATGCCCCATGTGCTGGGCACATGGCTTTTAAGGCAACGAGAGCCAGGATCAAATTAAACTTTTGGTTTCCAAGAATGGATGAGAGGATTCGCGAATATTGTGCGTCTTGTCAAATTTGTCAACTAAGAACTCCAGTTAAAGTGGCAGATCGAGTCCCGATCACTCCTATTCCGAGGGCGGATGAACTCTGTTTTAACCATCTAAATATGGATTGTATTGGCCCTATGGTAGTGACTGGAGAATCCAACAAATCGAAACCCCAGTACAATTATGCTTTGGTTCTGGTGGACAAATTTTCTCGTTGGCCGATGGCGTATCCTCTTAGATCGCTGAATGCAAAGGGAGTTTGTGAAGCTCTGTTGCAAGTTTTTACAACTTTTTCTATTCCAAGGATCATCAGTTCTGATTGTGGTACCAACTTTACCAGTCGTTTGACGAAAGAATTCTTGCGGCGAATGGGTTGTAGTCCCAGATTTAATACCCCTGGACATCCTGAGGCAGCTGGATTGGTTGAAAGATGCAACCAAAGCTTGAAAACCATGATCTTTAAGCTTGCTCAATCTGATCCTCGTGGATGGCACCAATTGTTACCGTTTGTTCTGTGGAGCCTTAGAGAAAAACCTTCAGGCACGACTCATATTTCGCCATTCACTATGGTTTATGGAACTCTTCCTCGGGGTCCACTTAGTGTGTTGAAGGAATCGTGGGCTGGCGAACGAAAAGTACCTCTTAACTTAGGTAAATCACCCGAAGAGTATCTCCAATCACTGAAGGAAAACCTCGAATTCGCGAAAGTTTATGCAGATTACTATAGTGATATAGAAACAAAGCGGTATGCAGATTATTATAACTTGCGTAGTACTGACAGAAAATACGAAGTTGGAGATAAAGTAGCAGTATTAGCACCAGATTTTGGTAGTTCTAAATTTTATAGTCGATGGCAAGGACCTGCTACCGTAGTCAAGGTTAAATCCCCATATTCTTATATAGTAGAAATAGAGGGAAAACAAAGACATTTACACGCAAATAAGATCAAGCGATACCATGAACGACTCGAACAAGCGATGATCAATAGCTGTTCAGTAATTGTTGATCAAGATGAAGAATTTGGTATAGTAGAGGTTGTAGATCAGGAAGAACGTGAACAAATAAGCCCGAGTAAGCGAATTGATCCTCTGATTATAGCGCATCTTTCGCAAGAGGAACAGAAGCAACTTTTTGAAGTTTTGGATCGGCACACGGCAGTATTTGTGGATAAACCTGGGAATTGTCCAGTATTAGAACATGAAATTAAGATAACTCATGATTTCACTCCTAAGCGTTTAAGGGCATATAAAGTACCTGAGCTACTTAAACCTGAAGTACAACGCCAGATAGAAGAAATGTTGGCATTAGACATCATTCGACCATCGAAAAGTGAAATGGCCAGTCCGGTAGTTTGCGTTTTAAAGGGACCCAAAGGTCAAAATGGCGTTCGATTGGCAATTGATTATCGCCATGTTAACAAATATTCTCTAGGTGATTGTTACCCGACCCCAGACATTGCTGACATCTTACAAAAGGTGGGACGGGCAAAGTTTATTAGTGTTTTCGACGCGAAATCGGGGTATTGGCAAATTCCAGTTCGGAAAGAACATCGATGGCTTACGGCATTCGTATGTGATGCAGGACTTTTTGAGTTCACAAGAATGCCGTTTGGACTCAAGTCCGCTAGCAATACCTTTATTCGTGCTATGACCCAAGTTTTACATCCAGTGCGAAGTTTTACCGAACCATTCGTCGATGATATGGCAGTGGTTTCAATGAATTGGAATGACCATTTAGAACATCTAGAGAAATTCTTGCAAACTATTGAGGAAGCAGGACTCACTTTGAATTTAAGAAAATGTAATTTTGCACAAAACAAAATAAAGTTTGTTGGCCATATAGTAGGGTCAGGTTGTATTGAACCTGATCCAGGTAAGATCGCTACGATCAATGATATCCATCCTCCAACAACAAAGAAAGAAGTTAGAAAGGTTATGGGTTTTTTCAGTTACTTTCGAAATTTTATACCTGCTTTAGCTGAAAAAGCACGGATAATAACTGATTTGACACGAGATAACATACCTACGAAGGTGCCTTGGGAGCAAAAGCATCAAGAAGCACTAGATAAGTTAAAGGATGATCTCAGTAAAGCTACACAGTTGCATACCATTGATTTCACTAAGGAATTTGGTTTAAGTGTTGACGCAAGTGCCACCGCGGTCGGGTGTTGCTTGTTTCAGTGGACCGAAGAAGGTCAAGAAAAACCAATTGCTTTTGCTAGCCTTAAACTTACAGATACACAGATGCATTGGTCTACAATTGAGAGAGAGGCTTTCGCCGTAATTTGGGCACTTAAACGATTCAAGTCATGGATATTCTTATCAAAGATAATCATTTATTCAGATCATAATCCTTTGTCTTATCTCACAGATGCAAGCCCTAAGAGTGCGAAACTGACTCGTTGGGCGTTAGCATTGCAAGAGTTTAACGTGGACTTTCGATATCGTCCTGGACGTCAGAACACGGTGGCTGATTTCCTCTCTCGGTTGTGACTCGGATGGTGAAGGGGGAAATGGCCCGACACACAAGGATCGAGCCCGCAAATTGTGTGGATAAGTTGACTAACTGATGTGTTTTGTTTTGGTTGTATATGCTGTGTCGAGATGGAGTCTGGAGGCCCGGCTTGATCGTGATGACCCGTTCGGGATGGTGCTGAAGACGTGTCATCATCTGAGGGCGGAGGGAATGTCGTGGTCTACGCGGGTGCATGCATCAAGGGAAGAAAACCGACGCGTCAACAAGCTTGTTTACAACGCACGGAAAATTCTGCAGCAAGCTGTCAACATTAATTCGGTGCATGCAACAAGGATATACGTGTTCAGTAGGACTTTCCAGGGAAAAGTACAGTGACGTCACAGAACGTTCTGGAATCCGGGAGAACTCTATATAAGATAGACCTGATGTACATTAAGGGCCTTTTGACGAAGATTTGTAAACGTTGAAACATTGATCGTATGACGTTCAATCGAGACCAGCCAACCTGTGTGCTGTCTACGATTGTGATATTTGATAGACGAGTTGACTTACTCTACACTTAATCGACTTTATTTTTAATTAAAGATCTTTTAATAGTTCCTTCGTTGGTTCGTCGTTGCGATCGAAGGAGTCGACCGCGACAATAATAATTATTATTATATTAATAAAAATAATGATAATAATAATAATAATAAAATAATAATAATAATAATTTTTTGAAATCCTGAGGGATTACATGTACATCAGGTAAACAAGAATAATAAATAAATAAATAATAAATTATCTGCTGCGAAGTGGAACGTGCTTCACTTTTTGAACATTTCCAAATGAGTTTAAAATTATTCATTCTCTAGACAAGCAACCGACGTTGAAAGGAGGAAAAACATTTAAATGTTAGACTTAAATTATTAATTTAAAAATTGCTCAGTGTAACAACGAATGGCTAGCGCCCTTCAAGGCTGTCTACTCAGAAGCGCTCCCAGTCCAGCCACGGCTAAAAAGAGTAGGCATTAAATTAGTATAAAAAGTAGTAGAGTGATCCATAGGGACCAGACGGAGCGCCACTGGGAGCCCATTCCAAGCCGTAGGACCAGCAACAAGAAAGGAGCGTGGCTGCGTGAGTGCAGTACGCAGGCGAGGGACCATGAGTTTGCTTGGTCAGGTGATCGAGAAGTAGATCGCCGCTGGACAACAGATGTAGGTCGACAGAAATCCTATAAGTAAAGGAGCGCGAGTCCCTCCAAGCAGCGCCTAACAAGCGTAGAAACCCTATATGTGATCCGTAGTGGAAATGGAAGCCAGTGCAGGAAATCCCGCATAAACTCTGAAACCAGGTCAAATTTAGGAATGCGGCCAATAAGGCGAGCAGCTACGTGAAGAACCCGATCTATAGGCACCAAACCCGGACAGCTGGGAGGCGAGCATAAAGGGGCCAAAGGGTTATGTAGGCCTACATGAGCGCCTTTAAGAAAACCACAAGGGCGCTGAACGTGGCACTCTAACACAGTGCTTCCCAAACTGTGGTCCTTGGACCGGTGCCGGTCCGCGAGCCCTCAGTTGCCGGTCCGCAAAGTGTTTCAAGAAACTGGAAAAAAATGAGGATAGACTTTTTCTCGATTGGGTCTCGCTTCGAACTATCTTAAAAAACACAACTGTCTCGCAATCAATACCATATTTTTCATATAAATTAAAAAGATTTGTTCTGGGTGTAAATGTATTTCAGCTAGCCTACTGTAAACGACAACTGCCGAAGAAATAGTTATTCGACGAATTGCTGACAGATCATATAGACGTTGTTTTTCGCTTTTACTGGAAATTTTGATCGTAACATTTGCGGTTTTTGACCGGCAATTATAAACCGCATGTAACTATATCTCTTTCGCCTTTAATAACCTGGTCACTGCTTCCGTCAATAGAAAATAAACACGTCTGCTTTAAGATTCGCTATAGTAAGTAGGCCTATACCTAATAGATTATAAATTTGAAATTTATAGCAATAAAAATACCGTACCATAATCGGAGACGAGGACGGCATTCTCCGAACTTAAACAGACTTCTTTTATAGTTTCTTAGAGCCGGAGGGATTTTTCGTACACTGGGCGTTAAAAAATTAAAAATAATAAATATATATATATATTGAAAAACAGCACTAGCATGAATATTTATCAATTTAAAATATGCAACGTTTTGATTCATATCAGGTCAGTACAAAGTATCCAGTTGATATCTAGTACAGAATTCTATACCCGCGCTACAATCAAAAAATAATTAAACTTTTCTGACCCAATTCATGGATAAAAATAATTAATAAATTGGGTACCAGTCCTGCTGCAATTGGAAAATTCCTGCCGGTCCGCCACACTAAAAGTAAATTTCTGCCACACAGAAAAGTTTGGGAAGCGCTGCTCCAACAGATCTATAGTGCGTCGTATACAATGTAGGATGGCTTGAAAACGTTTCTTCAGTTGTCTCTAGCGAAATAGTTCGTAGGTTTAATGGTAGATGCAATAAGTGGCACAGGTCAGTTGGACGCTGCCATCATAACAGGTCAGTTGGACGCTGCCATCATAACAGGTCAGTTGGACGATGCCATCATAACAGGTCAGTTGGACGCTGCCATCATAACAGGTCAGTTGGACGATGCCATCATAACAGGTCAGTTGGCGCTGCCATCATAACAGGTCAGTTGGACGCTGCCATCATAACAGGTCAGTTGGACGATGCCATCATAACAGGTCAGTTGGACGATGCCATCATAACAGGTCAGTTGGACGCTGCCATCATAACAGGTCAGTTGGACGATGCCATCATAACAGGTCAGTTGGACGCTGCCATCATAACAGGTCAGTTGGACGATGCCATCATAACAGGTCAGTTGGACGCTGCCATCATAACAGGTCAGTTGGACGCTGCCATCATAACAGGTCAGTTGGACGCTGCCATCATAACAGGTCAGTTGGACGCTGCCATCATAACAGGTCAGTTGGACGCTGCCATCATAACAGGTCAGTTGGACGATG
Organism: Allolobophora icterica; assembly: GCA_963556255.1. Taxonomy (NCBI): domain Eukaryota; kingdom Metazoa; phylum Annelida; class Clitellata; order Crassiclitellata; family Lumbricidae; genus Allolobophora; species Allolobophora icterica. The sequence goes on along the minus strand of OY744605.1, from coordinate 86,823,351 downwards.
CCATCATAACAGGTCAGTTGGACGCTGCCATCATAACAGGTCAGTTGGACGCTGCCATCATAACAGGTCAGTTGGACGCTGCCATCATAACAGGTCAGTTGGACGCTGCCATCATAACAGGTCAGTTGGACGCTGCCATCATAACAGGTCAGTTGGACGCTGCCATCATAACAGGTCAGTTGGACGCTGCCATCATAACAGGTCAGTTGGACGATGCCATCATAACAGGTCAGTTGGACGCTGCCATCATAACAGGTCAGTTGGACGCTGCCATCATAACAGGTCAGTTGGACGATGCCATCATAACAGGTCAGTTGGACGCTGCCATCATAACAGGTCAGTTGGACGATGCCATCATAACAGGTCAGTTGGACGATGCCATCATAACAGGTCAGTTGGACGCTGCCATCATAACAGGTCAGTTAGACGCTGCCATCATAACAGGTCAGTTGGACGATGCCATCATAACAGGTCAGTTGGACGATGCCATCATAACAGGTCAGTTGGACGATGCCATCATAACAGGTCAGTTGGACGATGCCATCATAACAGGTCAGTTGGACGCTGCCATCATAACAGGTCAGTTGGACGATGCCATCATAACAGGTCAGTTGGACGATGCCATCATAACAGGTCAGTTGGACGCTGCCATCATAACAGGTCAGTTGGACGCTGCCATCATAACAGGTCAGTTGGACGCTGCCATCATAACAGGTCAGTTGGACGCTGCCATCATAACAGGTCAGTTGGACGCTGCCATCATAACAGGTCAGTTGGACGATGCCATCATAACAGGTCAGTTGGACGCTGCCATCATAACAGGTCAGTTGGACGCTGCCATCATAACAGGTCAGTTGGACGATGCCATCATAACAGGTCAGTTGGACGATGCCATCATAACAGGTCAGTTGGACGCTGCCATCATAACAGGTCAGTTGGACGATGCCATCATAACAGGTCAGTTGGACGCTGCCATCATAACAGGTCAGTTGGACGCTGCCATCATAACAGGTCAGTTGGACGCTGCCATCATAACAGGTCAGTTGGACGCTGCCATCATAACAGGTCAGTTGGACGCTGCCATCATAACAGGTCAGTTGGACGATGCCATCATAACAGGTCAGTTGGACGCTGCCATCATAACAGGTCAGTTGGACGCTGCCATCATAACAGGTCAGTTGGACGCTGCCATCATAACAGGTCAGTTGGACGCTGCCATCATAACAGGTCAGTTGGACGCTGCCATCATAACAGGTCAGTTGGACGCTGCCATCATAACAGGTCAGTTGGACGCTGCCATCATAACAGGTCAGTTGGACGATGCCATCATAACAGGTCAGTTGGACGCTGCCATCATAACAGGTCAGTTGGACGATGCCATCATAACAGGTCAGTTGGACGCTGCCATCATAACAGGTCAGTTGGACGCTGCCATCATAACAGGTCAGTTGGACGCTGCCATCATAACAGGTCAGTTGGACGCTGCCATGATGCTGTGTTCTTGTGATAAAAGTTGTCAAAAAATAATTATGTTTAGTAAATGGAGATAATAAATCATTATGATATTTTTACTGTTATTAGTGTAGGCCTAATACAGAGGTTTTGAAACTGTGGTCCGCGGACCAAGAGGGGTCCGCGAAGGATATGGCGGGGGTCTGCGAAAGCGTTCTGAAAAAATTCATTAATGATTAAAACTGCATGTTTTAGCATTGTAACCGAAATTGTAACCGAAAACGTATATAGCGCCACCCAGATCCGCATTAACAGCCTGTGTTTTCAAATTCATACACTACTATAAAGAAGCTGTATTGTGAAAATAGTCTGCCTGTAATTTTGTTTATATTTTCAGTGATAAATTTTACGCTTTTAAATGCTTTGGTCCGTGAGCTATGCCTAGAAAAAATATGGGGTCCCTGGTCCAAAAAGTTTGAAAACCTCTGTTGTAATACATAATAATATATCCGCGTAGAAGAATTTTGATCCAAAATGAAAAGAAGTTTCGAACGCGGGTATCAGAAAAAGAGAAAGAAGTTGTTTCAGCATTTATCGAAACTTAGCGAGTTATTTTGGTCAGACTAAAAACGATGTTGATCTAGTAAGCCTCATTGGAGAATTGAAGCTATTCCATACTTACATGAAGACAGCTTAATCAGATAAAAACAATTTCAGCTTTCTAGACTTGTATCAAATTACTTTCAATGATAAAATTCAGCTGGCTTTCGCAAACGTTGAATCTGTTTTCCCCGCATTTTATGCCTTATGGTAACAAACTATCAAGAATGACCTTCGAACTCGACTTGGTCAAGAAAAGATATAGGTCTACTGAACATGCGTAGAAAGTGACAAACTGCGCCGTCTTCCAAGTGATTAATTATAGAGTTAATGACTTCGCTATCCGTAAATCACGACGAAAAACGTTCTAAGAGTTTTGAGTTGATAATATAAGTTGATATATACAACTACACTAAATAGACATGATAATGACATTTACATTGTATTATAGGCAGTCTTTATACCTGATTGCTGCTGTCAAACGAACTAAATAAAATTAACGCAACTTTCTTATAAATTTTACTGCCATTTACTCTCACTGCGAATGTGATTATTTTAAATGTAATTTTGTGTGCATCCTACATGATCAGTTATTTTTCAACTGCTAGCCAAACACCCTAATCCTATATCACCTCCACTAAAAATTTCACGAAATTTTGACCAAAGAGGTTACATGCGGCGACTCTTTGTGCTCGCCGTATTTCTTTAAATATTAGTGAGGCACGGCCTCTCAAACTTTCAAGGATTATGATCCTTAAGGTGAGGGCCACGCAAAGTCAAAATCTGTTAGCTAATATTGGCTAATATTCACCAATTTCAAGTATATATTGTATTTCTACAGCGCAGCAGATAATTAAACCATTAACTGTTCTCAAGGCTTTTTAATTTAAAAAAAGAATGAATGCTCTTACTGTTTTGTAGAACTGATCCGTTTCTTAAAATCTGACGATGATCGCAATAGTTCCTGTTATACGTTCGATTTCAAATGGACAGAAATTGATATTAATCCGTTTCCAATCGCCGGTCATTCATTGTTTCGTCAGACTGTTCGATTGTTGGCCAGATAAGAGGTCACTAAATAATTGTTGAATTAGACTTACAGGTAAAGATCATTCTTGACTACATATTAGAATGAACTGCGATGCGTTCTATTCCGATGTTGAGTAGTTCTGCTGTGAAGAAGAGCAAATTGTCTGCAGACACTAAAGAGATTTAAGACTTGAAGACTTAAAGGAGGCAACCAATGAATGATTCGACGCCGTCTGTTGCTCCACCTACCAGTGGCTGTTCCTACGGGTCTCTCTCTCTCTCTCTCTCTCTCTCTCTCTCTCTCTCTCTCTCTCTCTCTCTCTCTCCCTCTCTCTCTCTCTCTCTCGTTCACTCTCTCTGTGTCTGTTTGTCTGTCTTTCGGTCGCTGTCCGTCCACCTAGCTGTTCGTCCGCCTGGTTGCCATAATTTATGTCATCGGCGTCTCTTTGTAAAGCCATACTTACTCGATGTTTCTACACCCATCCTTTGCTACACATTTCTATACATGTATTACCTTTTCTTTGACCTTCTGTGCTTGTTTATACCTTTCTCTCTCTTTGCTTGTCAGCCTACCTTCACACGTGGTAATGTCTAAATGTCTCATCCTGTGGATAATATGTCGTTCACCTCCTTCGCTCAAGATTCCCAGACCCAACGGAAGGAGTCTGTCGTTAACGTTTGAAAAGTCACCCTCACCCCACTCCCCCTCCCCCGCCAGCCGACTACTAATAC
>OY744605.1:86774538-86817038 GCA_963556255.1 Allolobophora icterica | reverse complement strand
AGCCTATGTTGCAGATAAAATAATGGAATAGAGCCAACTATCAGTGTTGATATAAGCGCAAATTTTGCCCAGTTTCACGAAGTGTTGAAGTATCAGTTTCAAGGAACGGACGAACGGACGGAGGGGCAAACGAACGGAGGGGCAAACGGACGGAGGGGCAAACGAACGGAGGGATAAATGGACGGAGGGATAAATGGACGGAGGGATAAATGGACGGAGGGATAAATGGACGGAGGGGTAAATGGACGGAGGGATAAATGGACGGAGGGATAAATGGACGGAGGGATAAATGGACGGAGAAGTAAATGGACGGAGGGATAAATGGACGGAGGGGTAAATGGACGGAGGGATAAATGGACGGAGGGATAAATGGACGGAGGGATAAATGGACGGAGGAATAAATGGACGGAGGGGTAAATGGACGGAGGGATAAATGGACGGAGGGGCAAACGGACGGAGGGGCAAACGAACGGAGGGATAAATGGACGGAGGGATAAACGGACGGAGGGGCAAACGAACGGAGGGGCAAACGAACGGAGGGATAAATGGACGGAGGGATAAACGGACGGAGGGGCAAACGAACGGAGGGGCAAACGAACGGAGGGATAAATGGACGGAGGGATAAACGGACGGAGGGATAAATGGACGGAGGGATAAATGGACGGAGGGATAAATGGACGGAGGGATAAACGGACGGAGGGGCAAACGAACGGAGGGGCAAACGAACGGAGGGATAAATGGACGGAGGGGTAAATGGACGGAGGGATAAATGGACGGAGGGATAAATGGACGGAGGGATAAATGGACGGAGGGATAAACGGACGGAGGGGCAAACGAACGGAGGGGCAAACGAACGGAGGGATAAATGGACGGAGGGATAAACGGACGGAGGGGCAAACGAACGGAGGGGTAAACGGACGGAGGGGCACACGAACGGAGGGATAAATGGACGGAGGGATAAACGGACGGAGGGGCAAACGAACGGAGGGGCAAACGAACGGAGGGATAAATGGACGGAGGGATAAACGGACGGAGGGGCAAACGAACGGAGGGGCAAACGAACGGAGGGATAAATGGACGGAGGGATAAACGGACGGAGGGGCAAACGAACGGAGGGGCAAACGAACGGAGGGATAAATGGACGGAGGGTTAAACGGACGGAGGGGCAAACGAACGGAGGGATAAATGGACGGAGGGATAAACGGACGGAGGGGCAAACGAACGGAGGGGCAAACGAACGGAGGGATAAATGAACGGAGGGATAAACGGACGGAGGGGCAAACGAACGGAGGGGCAAACGGACGGAGGGGCAAACGAACGGAGGGATAAATGGACGGAGGGATAAACGGACGGAGGGGCAAACGAACGGAGGGGCAAACGAACGGAGGGATAAATGGACGGAGGGATAAACGGACGGAGGGGCAAACGAACGGAGGGGCAAACGAACGGAGGGATAAATGGACGGAGGGATAAACGGACGGAGGGATAAATGGACGGAGGGATAAATGGACGGAGGGATAAATGGACGGAGGGATAAACGGACGGAGGGGCAAACGAACGGAGGGGCAAACGAACGGAGGGATAAATGGACGGAGGGGTAAATGGACGGAGGGATAAATGGACGGAGGGATAAATGGACGGAGGGATAAATGGACGGAGGGATAAACGGACGGAGGGGCAAACGAACGGAGGGGCAAACGAACGGAGGGATAAATGGACGGAGGGATAAACGGACGGAGGGGCAAACGAACGGAGGGGTAAACGGACGGAGGGGCACACGAACGGAGGGATAAATGGACGGAGGGATAAACGGACGGAGGGGCAAACGAACGGAGGGGCAAACGAACGGAGGGATAAATGGACGGAGGGATAAACGGACGGAGGGGCAAACGAACGGAGGGGCAAACGAACGGAGGGATAAATGGACGGAGGGATAAACGGACGGAGGGGCAAACGAACGGAGGGGCAAACGAACGGAGGGATAAATGGACGGAGGGTTAAACGGACGGAGGGGCAAACGAACGGAGGGATAAATGGACGGAGGGATAAACGGACGGAGGGGCAAACGAACGGAGGGGCAAACGAACGGAGGGATAAATGAACGGAGGGATAAACGGACGGAGGGGCAAACGAACGGAGGGGCAAACGGACGGAGGGGCAAACGAACGGAGGGATAAATGGACGGAGGGATAAACGGACGGAGGGGCAAACGAACGGAGGGACAAACGAACGGAGGGATAAATGGACGGAGGGATAAACGGACGGAGGGGCAAACGAACGGAGGGGCAAACGAACGGAGGGATAAATGGACGGAGGGATAAACGGACGGAGGGGCAAACGAACGGAGGGGCAAACGAACGGAGGGATAAATGGACGGAGGGATAAACGGACGGAGGGGCAAACGAACGGAGGGGCAAACGAACGGAGGGATAAATGGACGGAGGGATAAACGGACGGAGGGGCAAACGAACGGAGGGGCAAACGAACGGAGGGATAAATGGACGGAGGGATAAACGGACGGAGGGGCAAACGAACGGAGGGATAAATGGACGGAGGGATAAACGGACGGAGGGGCAAACGAACGGAGGGGCAAACGAACGGAGGGATAAATGAACGGAGGGATAAACGGACGGATGGGCAAACGAACGGAGGGGCAAACGGACGGAGGGGCAAATGGACGGAGGGGCAAATTGACGGAGAGGCAAACGGACGGAGGGGCAAACGAACGGAGGGACAAACGGACGGAGGGGCAAATGGACGGAGGGGAAGATGGAGGGAGAGGCAAACGGACGGAGGGGCAAATGGACGGAGGGGCAAACGGACGGAGAGGCAAATGGACGGAGGGGCAAACGGACGGAGGGGCAAACGGACGGAGGTGCAAACGGACGGAGAGGCAAATGGACGGAAGGGCAAATGGACGGAGAGGCAAACGGACGGAGGGGCAAATGGACGGAGGGGCAAACGGACGGAGAGGCAAATGGACGGAGGGGCAAACGAACGGAGGGGCAAACGGACGGAGGGGCACACGGACGGAGAGGCAAACGGACGGAGGGGCAAACGAACGGAGGGGCAAACGGACGGAGGTGCAAACGAACGGAGGGGTAAATGGACGGAGGGGTAAATGGACGGAGAGGCAAATGGACGGAGGGGCAAACGGACGGAGGGGCAAACGGACGGAGAGGCAAATGGACGGAGTGGCAAATGGACGGAGGGGCAAACGGACGGAGGGGCAAACGAACGGAGGGGCAAACGAACGGAGGGATAAATGGACGGAGGGATAAACGGACGGAGGGGCAAACGAACGGAGGGGCAAACGAACGGAGGGATAAATGGACGGAGGGATAAACGGACGGAGGGGCAAACGAACGGAGGGGCAAACGAACGGAGGGATAAATGGACGGAGGGATAAACGGACGGAGGGGCAAACGAACGGAGGGGCAAACGAACGGAGGGATAAATGGACGGAGGGATAAACGGACGGAGGGGCAAACGAACGGAGGGATAAATGGACGGAGGGATAAACGGACGGAGGGGCAAACGAACGGAGGGGCAAACGAACGGAGGGATAAATGAACGGAGGGATAAACGGACGGAGGGGCAAACGAACGGAGGGGCAAACGGACGGAGGGGCAAACGAACGGAGGGATAAATGGACGGAGGGATAAACGGACGGAGGGGCAAACGAACGGAGGGGCAAACGAACGGAGGGATAAATGGACGGAGGGATAAACGGACGGAGGGGCAAACGAACGGAGGGGCAAACGAACGGAGGGATAAATGGACGGAGGGATAAACGGACGGAGGGGCAAACGAACGGAGGGGCAAACGAACGGAGGGATAAATGGACGGAGGGATAAACGGACGGAGGGGCAAACGAACGGAGGGGCAAACGAACGGAGGGATAAATGGACGGAGGGATAAACGGACGGAGGGGCAAACCAACGGAGGGATAAATGGACGGAGGGATAAACGGACGGAGGGGCAAACGAACGGAGGGGCAAACGAACGGAGGGATAAATGGACGGAGGGATAAACGGACGGAGGGATAAATGGACGGAGGGATAAATGGACGGAGGGATAAATGGACGGAGGGATAAACGGACGGAGGGGCAAACGAACGGAGGGGCAAACGAACGGAGGGATAAATGGACGGAGGGGTAAATGGACGGAGGGATAAATGGACGGAGGGATAAATGGACGGAGGGATAAATGGACGGAGGGATAAACGGACGGAGGGGCAAACGAACGGAGGGGCAAACGAACGGAGGGATAAATGGACGGAGGGATAAACGGACGGAGGGGCAAACGAACGGAGGGGTAAACGGACGGAGGGGCACACGAACGGAGGGATAAATGGACGGAGGGATAAACGGACGGAGGGGCAAACGAACGGAGGGGCAAACGAACGGAGGGATAAATGGACGGAGGGATAAACGGACGGAGGGGCAAACGAACGGAGGGGCAAACGAACGGAGGGATAAATGGACGGAGGGATAAACGGACGGAGGGGCAAACGAACGGAGGGGCAAACGAACGGAGGGATAAATGGACGGAGGGATAAACGGACGGAGGGGCAAACGAACGGAGGGATAAATTGACGGAGGGATAAACGGACGGAGGGGCAAACGAACGGAGGGGCAAACGAACGGAGGGATAAATGAACGGAGGGATAAACGGACGGAGGGGCAAACGAACGGAGGGGCAAACGGACGGAGGGGCAAACGAACGGAGGGATAAATGGACGGAGGGATAAACGGACGGAGGGGCAAACGAACGGAGGGGCAAACGAACGGAGGGGCAAACGAACGGAGGGATAAATGGACGGAGGGATAAACGGACGGAGGGGCAAACGAACGGAGGGGCAAACGAACGGAGGGATAAATGGACGGAGGGATAAACGGACGGAGGGGCAAACGAACGGAGGGATAAATGGACGGAGGGATAAACGGACGGAGGGGCAAACGAACGGAGGGGCAAACGAACGGAGGGATAAATGAACGGAGGGATAAACGGACGGAGGGGCAAACGAACGGAGGGGCAAACGGACGGAGGGGCAAACGAACGGAGGGATAAATCGACGGAGGGATAAACGGACGGAGGGGCAAACGAACGGAGGGGCAAACGAACGGAGGGATAAATGGACGGAGGGATAAACGGACGGAGGGGCAAACGAACGGAGGGGCAAACGAACGGAGGGATAAATGGACGGAGGGAAAAACGGACGGAGGGGCAAACGAACGGAGGGGCAAACGAACGGAGGGATAAATGGACGGAGGGATAAACGGACGGAGGGGCAAACGAACGGAGGGGCAAACGAACGGAGGGATAAATGGACGGAGGGATAAACGGACGGAGGGGCAAACGAACGGAGGGGCAAACGAACGGAGGGATAAATGGACGGAGGGATAAACGGACGGAGGGGCAAACGAACGGAGGGATAAATGGACGGAGGGATAAACGGACGGAGGGGCAAACGAACGGAGGGGCAAACGGACGGAGGGGCAAACGGACGGAGAGGCAAACGGACGGAGGGGCAAACGGACGGAGAGGCAAACGGACGGAGGGGCAAACGAACGGAGGGACAAACGGACGGAGGGGCAAATGGACGGAGAGGCAAACGGACGGAGGGGCAAGCGAACGGAGGGACAAACGGACGGAGGGGCAAATGGACGGAGGGGCAAATTGACGGAGAGGCAAACGGACGGAGGGGCAAACGAACGGAGGGACAAACGGACGGAGGGGCAAATGGACGGAGGGGAAGATGGAGGGAGAGGCAAACGGACGGAGGGGCAAATGGACGGAGGGGCAAACGGACGGAGAGGCAAATGGACGGAGGGGCAAACGGACGGAGGGGCAAACGGACGGAGGTGCAAACGGACGGAGAGGCAAATGGACGGAAGGGCAAATGGACGGAGAGGCAAACGGACGGAGGGGCAAATGGACGGAGGGGCAAACGGACGGAGAGGCAAATGGACGGAGGGGCAAACGAACGGAGGGGCAAACGGACGGAGGGGCACACGGACGGAGAGGCAAACGGACGGAGGGGCAAACGAACGGAGGGGCAAACGGACGGAGGTGCAAACGAACGGAGGGGTAAATGGACGGAGGGGTAAATGGACGGAGAGGCAAATGGACGGAGGGGCAAACGGACGGAGGGGCAAACGGACGGAGAGGCAAATGGACGGAGGGGCAAATGGACGGAGGGGCAAACGGACGGAGGGGCAAACGGACGGAGGGGAAAACGAACGGAGGGGCAAACGGACGGAGAGGCAAATGGACGGAGGGGCAAACGGGCGGAGGGGCAAAGGGACGGAGGGGCAAACGGACGGAGGGGCAATCGAACGGAGGGGTAAATGGACGGAGGGGTAAATGGACGGAGAGGCAAATGGACGGAGGGGCAAACGGACGGAGGGGCAAACGGACGGAGAGGCAAATGGACGGAGGGGCAAATGGACGGAGGGGCAAACGGACGGAGGGGCAAACGGACGGAGGGGCAAACGAACGGAGGGGCAAACGGACGGAGAGGCAAATGGACGGAGGGGCAAACGGGCGGAGGGGCAAAGGGACGGAGGGGCAAACGGACGTAGGGGCAAACGAACGGAGGGGCAAACGGGCGGAGGGGCAAATGGACGGAGGGGTAAATGGACGGAAGGGCAAACGGACGGAGGGGCAAACGTACGGAGGGGTAAATGGACGGAGGGGTAAATGGACGGAGGGGCAAACGAACGGAGGGACAAACGGACGGAGAGGCAAATGGACGGAGGGGCAAATGGACGGAGAGGCAAATGGACGGAGGGGCAAATGGACGGAGGGGCAAACGAACGGAGAGGCAAACGAACGGAGGGGCAAACGAACGGAGGGACAAACGGACGGAGAGGCAAATGGACGGAGGGACAAACGGACGGAGAGGCAAATGGACGGAGGGGCAAATGGACGGAGGGGCAAACGAACGGAGGGGTAAATGGACGGAGAGGCAAACGAACGGAGGGGCAAACGGGCGGAGGGGCAAACGGACGGAGGGGTAAATGGACGGAGGGATAAATGGACGGAGGGGTAAATGGACGGAGGGGCAAACCGACGGAGGGGCAAACGGACGGAGGGGTAAATGGACGGAGGGATAAATGGACGGAGGGGCAAACGGACGGAGGGGCAAACGGACGGAGGGGCAAACGGACGGAGGGATAAATGGACGGAGGGGTAAATGGACGGAAGGGCAAACGGACGGAGCGGCAAATGGACGGAGGGGCAAACGAACGGAGTGGCAAACGGGCGGAGGGGCAAACGGACGGAGAGGCAAACGGATGGAGGGGCAAACGGACGGAAGGGCAAACGGACGAAGGGGTAAATGGACGGAGAGACGGCGTTGCTAATGTTAGTATGCGTTGTACAAGTCGCATGACAAGAAATCAGTTGAAATGCAAACTGGGAATTCACTCTAAATGTACATGTAGGTCCTGCTATATCTGTCTCTCTATGCCCTTTTTTTCTTCCTCGCCGTCTCTGTTTCCGTCTCTCTGTCTCTGTCTCTCCGTCTGTGTCTGTATCTCTCTCTTCATTCTGCTCAACCGCGTATGTCATTTCTTTCTCTACTTAAGACTCACCTCTTTCAAATTACTTATGCACCATCGCTTGCCTCTCTCGCTACAACAACAACTACTACTAATAGTAGTAGATCTAAGACCATACTATCATGAGAGTTCCCGATGTCTTAGACATTTCTCCAATCAGCCAATCTTTTCCCTAGGCATTCCACAACGCTCGTGAATAAGCTGGTGCCCTGTGTTTAGCTATAAAGTAGGGCTTTCAGAATTTACGACTATAATGTTCGGTTGCTTGGCAGACGAGGCATCTTGTCGCTTCACAGAGATCGACAAAAGACGAGTAAAAGCCAGAACTCGTCACTGCATCTTTTGCTTGTGCGCCTTCAGCTACAACGCACAAGGATTGTGTCTCCCATATGAAGTAACCTCTGATTCGCTATCACTTCCAGCTTCCAGTTTCCTGACTCAAAAACACCTAAATGAGGATTGATGCCTTTCAGCAACTGAGGTAGGACTCGCATTGTTTTTCGCTCTCCAAGAAATCTCACCTGTGTGGGACGGTGGCCGATTGGTTACAGCGATCACCCTGTAACGTGTAGAGTATGGGTTCGACTCTCCTCCATTGAAGCAGGTACTGTGTACTACGCGAGTAGGGACCTTGAGCAGGTCCTCAACTCACAGTTGCTCAGCGCGTGAGCACTTATGAACTTTGGAAGGAGGGCAACATCAAATGCAGTTGTATTGTATTGTATAACCTCAACCTCTGTCGAGACCTAATTCGTCACTGCACAGGTGTCTCTTCTCTTCTCTTCTCTTCTCTTCTCTTCTCTTCTCTTCTCTTCTCTTCTCTTCTCTTCTCTTCTCTTCTCTTCTCTATGGCATTACATTAAAATAGCGACATCCAAAGATAATCTCTACAACAGAACGGAAACTGAAAGAAACGGTTAACAATTCTTCCTTATATTTTATTCAATATTTTCGAAAACTTTTACATAAAAAGTAGAAAAAACCAGGACCCTCTCTTTGAAATAATGAAAACTTAACTTCAAATGCAACCCTTCCTCAGGATTCATAGTTTAACCTCTGATTGTCCGACGCCCTACAGTGATTTCACAAAATCGCTTCAGTCAGTGAGCAATGGATATTCGAAGGGCACTCCTACAACATCACAGAAGGAGGAATGCTTCCGCAGTTGGACTGTGACCTGCTTCTGCATTCACCCGGGAGCAAAGATGCCGTTTGTTGGGTCCTAATATAGAGATCACAGTGGTTCAAGGTTAGGGCATAAAAATCACAAGTAAAAAAGTGAAGACTTCTTTACAATAATCTTTAGCAGTTATACCAGCTCCAAAACCAGGACAGATTTTTACTGGAAAAACCTTTGCAAACTTAAAAAAATAACAAGTAATTTGTAAAACCAAATAAGACGAGTAAAACCAAAATCAGTTGGTTCCCTGAAATTGTCATAGTACCATCGTACAACTGGTCAGCTCTGAGTCGCCGGCTGATCATTCTAAGAGTTAAAAACATGTTGTCACGGAAGGAAACAATTCCTCTCAGCAGTTCTCATCACAAAACTACGGTCACTCTACAGGCTATAAAAGTAAAAACATGTAAAGAATTTGTGTCATAGAAAACTCAGTTACAGATAATAATGTCAAGACAAACAAGATGAGATTCGTTGCTCTCGTTCATTTTCAACAAAGCAGAGTGGATTCAGCAACAAGTACCAGAGACAACCAAAGACAACACAAGGTACAACAAGCAACAGAGACAACCAAAACAACGCAAGCTATAAACATTGATCAAAAGATCTTCAGTTAAAATGTCCAACAGTTTAAGAATCAACAACCACCCAACTGAAAACTAAATGAACCTAAACTCATAAGCGACAGAATCGGTCGCTTGAATTATGACACAACAAAATGTCATCACTTTGATTAAATGAGTCGGCAAGAATTGAACTCAATCATTTAGGAAACATCACAAGACTCTAACAAATTCAAAGTCAAAGGAATTTCCTGGCAAGTCTGGCAGCAAAACTCTAAGACTGGATTGGCTAAAGACATGATTCTGGACTAGACTAATTTGTAGCTGGTAGTACGAGGCAACTGTTCTTTGCCTCACAGTCACACGTATTCTTCCTTGATGCCTTCAACATCGTCTTCACAATCCAACTTCTGGAAGCGAGGATGTTCATCATCTTCTGGAAGTCGTGCAGATGACAAAGGGAATTTCTGCCCAACTGGAATACTTAATCGTGGAGAGGGTGATTTTGGGGTTGACCGGGAAGGGGGTCGGAACCGTCTTCCGTCCATCGCAGAACACACATTTTGCGGATTTGTTGAGTTGTTAATTGTCGCAAAAGTGTCTGGTCTAAGGATAGATTGTCCTGATGGGACTTCTCTTAAGTGATTTGGTGAAACCGTCGGCCATTTGGAGTCAAAGCGACGGAACTGAGGATTGGAACTCGATCGGAAATTCCAGTTCTGTGATGAAGGACTGACTGGTGACCGTCGTCGATCGGAGTCCTTGAACTGCGGATTCGAAGTCGACCTTGAGTTCCATTTCTGTGTGGAAGGACTAACGGAAGACCTCAAAGTCCTCGACTGATGTTGCGCTGGTTGACTGTTACTTTCAACGATCTCTTCAGGTAGTTGAGCAATCTCAATGAAAACACCAACGAGTCGCTCGAAATTCGGTCCCCAGTTGAGGAAGTAGTTGTCGTTAAGAGCGATTAAGTTGAGTCTACCCTCGTTGAAGATGGCAGCATTTGCTTTGTCATCTTCTGACATCAGGAAGGCACTCAACGAATCTTCTCTCATCATTGAACTGGAATTGGAGTCAAATCGTCTGTCGGTTGGGCTTTTGTGTTTCGTGTGATGTTTGTTGAGAGGCAGTGAGGGTGGTGGAGCAAGTGTCAGGCGATTGGGGTTCCTTAAGTCGTTTCTCAGTCGGTTGTGACCGATCTCGAACTCAGAGCAGGTGAAAGTGTCCGTTTTGTCTTCTTCCTCTTCACTTGATGAATTCTCAATCCTTGGAGGCGTTTTTGACCGATAGAGATCGTCATGAGTGAAGTCCGTTGTGTTGATGACGTTGCGTGGAATGTGGTCACTCGACATGGACGCAGTGTCCATGACACCACTGGCCGGAGTACATCGGTTGCTGCTGGTCAGTCGATTGACCTCTTCCAAGGTCAACCCCATCGATGGCGCATGCCTTGCACTGACCGGCGTCGGTGTCTTCTGGTGTTGCGGGAGATTGCTATCACTCGTCGAACTGCTGGAAAACAACTCACTGATTCCACTCAGTGGAGTCGACCTTATGCTGCCTGGATGTCTCGTGGCAACGTTCGCTGTCTTCGTAAGACCAGCCGTACGAAATCCTGGTTTATCAAGGACGTTGGACGTCGGACTTGGCCGAACCGGATGTTTCGATGGACTGACACGATGCGCCAAACTACTTCCTAGCACCGATACATTTGGTTTTGTTACCTGATAGTTGGGAATTTCGTGTGAAGGCAAAGGCGGTTTCCTCAGGTGAGATGATACAGTTGCACCTGAATGAGAATCCAAGGCTATTGATTGGAGATTCTGGCCGCCATTTCTTAACGTTCCGTTTCTGTATCGTTTGTAATGCGCCACAACATCCGCCAAGTCAGAAGGTGCTATGCTACTCGCGTTATCGATGTCGTATCTTTCGGGAACTTCGTCTGAATATCCGATGTTGTCGAATCCATCGTCGACCCAATTGTCCGTCTGAACGACTTCCGGAACAACAACATCCGGTCTCATTGACAGAATGCGCCTCTCGTTCGTGTTCGGCTTCTGCTGAAGGTGTGACATCTCGAGGCCAACCGAGGTCCGCTGCCACCGTTCCTCACCCTCGTCCCTCTGACACGAACCATTGAACACAACACGATCAATTCCAATCTGATGATCTCTGTTCTCGTTCTTTGAATCGCCGTTTTCGTTTCGTGGTTTCTTGGAATGCTTGCGAAAGAACCAGATCAAGAGCAACGCAGATGCAACAAAGAGCAACATGCCAACAACAGCACAGACAACGATCACTGGTACTCTCCATGGAGGAACCCCTGAGGTGGCCTCGGAAGTCACAGGTGGCATCAGTAAATCGCAGGTCAACTGCACGGTTCCCAACTGGACAACATCGAAACGGTCGGTGGATCCAGCAAAAGGCATCGATTGACCGTCCAACTGGAAGTTGCTTAGACATCCAGTAAAACCTTCAATCAACACACAACATATAAAATGACAAAGCATGAATTCACGTTCACCTCAGTGTATCAACCTACAACAGATTTCCTATCCTAAGCTTCTCTACTAAAGAAATAATCAACTCTGCAACGGAAGAAACATCGTAGCTTCTAGGCCCAGCGGAATATCTTCAGAAACAGGTCAACATCCCTTCTGTGTAGAGCTACACACATCCTCTGCATTTCAATCTTAATCGTAACCTCGAGATTTTCCACATCGCCAAAAGAAAGCTAAGTCGCAGGAAACAACTTATTCACATGCGCTCAGTCAAAGCAAAATGCAAAAGCAGGTAAGGTCAGAATGAGTTCTAGGCCCATATCCAACAGCGGCAGGCACAGTCAAACGGCTATAATAGTTACGGCATGCGGTCTTTAGAATTGGAACAGCAAGGGAGGCAAGGGCAAGAAGAGCGTCTATGACAATTCGGCAGAGCAACAATTCGTCGAAAGACGCTTTGGCACAGGGACCAATGGTGCAAGGATCTACACCACTTAATGATTGCGGTGCTCTTTGTAAACAACAAGAGTTGTTGTATACGTGGTCACAATCAGAGCACTACGTGTATGCGATTACAGATAATTCAACATGTGAAATGCCTTTAGAATTCGTACAGTTACAGAAAAGTCAAGATTTGTTAGTCCATAATATTAGTCCATAATGTAAATATTAGATTGTTAACTTTGTCTTCCTGTAAAAGATCATTACGAATACATGTATATTTAATGTGGACCATTAACGGAAATGCACTAAGGTTCTCTTTTCTTTCTTCTTTGCTTTTTTCTTTTCTTTTATCTGTTATCTTATCTCCTCATTGACAAGAGTTGTTGTATACGTGGTCACAATCAGAGCACTATGTGTATGCGATTACAGATAATTCAACATGTGAAATGCCTTTAGAATTCGTACAGTTACAGAAAAGTCAAGATTTGTTAGTCCATAATATTAGTCCATAATGTAAATATTAGATTGTTAACTTTGTCTTCCTGTAAAAGATCATTACGAATGCATGTATATTTAATGGACCATTAACGGAAATGCACTAAGGTTCTCTGTTATCTTATCTCCTCATTGATCATCTCTTTAGTTAAGTTCAATCCGTTACTGTATTAATGATGATCCTAACGGTTTTGGTACTTGAGAATTTTAGAGTCTGACTCCTCGCAGTGCTAGTATTAATTCACCTGAATCGTCATAAACTGTTTCTGAAGATGTTACCTGGGGTTCCTACTTAGCGACATTAGTCCCTTTTAGATCTCCCAGTTGTGTCCCATTCGCCTGATACATGTACCTAACCTATTTGAGCTCGACCAGCACTTGCTCTTTGTCTTTTCTATTTCTCTGTATATAATGACATGTGATGAGATACAACACAGAATTATGTTATGTTATGTTATAACAATAAGGAAGGAAAATTGCACAGAAAGAAATATATACCGCAAATTTATTTAAAAGTCAACGTCAGATGGACAAAGTAAATTTCATCAAAGACCATTCTAAGCATCAACATCAGCAGCCATCAGCATCAGTAGCCATCAGCATCAGCAGCCATCAGCATCAGCAGCCATCAGCATCAGTAGCCATCAGCATCAGCAGCCATCAGCATCAGCAGCCATCAGCATCTCAAGGAACTCAAGGTCGACTTCGAATCCGCAGTTCAAGGACTCCGATCGACGACGGTCACCAGTCAGTCCTTCATCACAGAACTGGAATTTCCGATCGAGTTCCTTGGTCGCCTTTCAAGAATGTAGTGTTAAAAGCGTGATAAAATTGAATATAAATTTATGCAAATTGCAAGAGTGACCTGGAACGACGTCGCCTTTGAACTGGATTGGTTCAACACTGCTTCCAATGGAAATTGTGGAAATGTTAATTCCCAGAGGATCATGAACTGGGTTTAGAAACGTTTCAGTCGAAACGATCTTATCCACAGACAATGAAACAGTTAGACCTGAAACAGTCAGCGAGTAACAACGTTAGATGAGGAAAAGACGCTAAATAAACCACCAGTACACACACACACACACACACACACACACACACACACACACACACACACACACACACACACACACACACACACACACACACACACACACACACACACACACACACACAATGTAGAACCGAGTGATAATCGAATAATAATAATAAAAATATTCGTTTATTAATTTAAACTGACAAGTACGCGGTAAGATTACATGATATAATAGTAACAGATGACAACAAGTTAAATAGGAGTCGAATTTAACTGTAAATGGGAGCCTGCAAGGCGCCAATCACCCCCTGAGCTGCAAGTCTTATTCTCAAGAGACACGAAGCACACTCCGACTGTATTATGTGCAGATTCAAGTGTAATCTGTAATACTGAAAATCTGTCCCTTATTCGCCAGACTTACCATTACTCAGCAAGGTCATCTCATTTTCTCTGGTTATACACAAAACTGGAACTGTTCTTGGCAAATGAGCTTTTTCGGTTGGTGAACCTACTTTTTCGAACTGTCTTCCTCTGTCTGTGCGCTCTGCTCAGGCGCTTGTCATTTCGTTGTCAACTTAAAACTTACCTCTTTCAAAAATGCTTATCCACCATTATAGGCTGCCTCTCTGCCTTACGGACTGATCTTCAGGATTACGGCTTCGTTTTGCTGTGCCATCGGTTGATGCCTTGTGCATTAGACACCGCGCAATTGAAGATACTAATTACAATTACATTTACACATTTCAAATGATCCTAACTTCTACGTTCTTCCCACATTAACCAACTATTTTCTACAATATACTTTTTATTCTATTTTTATGATCTCCCAATTCAGACTCCGTTTCTGCTGACGTTTTGTTGATAAACGAACTCTGACTGCATTCATCGAAATGTTTGTGTTATTGATGATCTGATGAAAGCGATTCAAACACCGTCGCCTTTACATGCTTTCACTCTAAGCAAACACTAGACTGACGTTAGTCTCAGCTATTTCAAGAGGACGCCACCGAAGCATTGCCTTTACTAAGCATTACCAGTCCGGATTCTGCTGCAGGACCCATACTGACCGTTGATGCGGACTGTGATGTTATGCCAACGGGAATCAGACACAGCAACGGAACTCCTCAGTAGACTACTTCCAGAACAGTAAACAAAACTTCCTTGCTCAATCTAAAATTAATGCATGAAACCATTAATTTACCTCAGTTCTTAAATAGCAATTGATTCCATTATATTGTACAAAGAATATCCCTCACAGTGACCTATTGTTACGTTGACGTTCACCGTTGGCTAACAAAAGAGCACTCTACGAAACAATTAGTCAAACTCTAACCTCATCACGCCGATCACTATCATTGTTATCACTTTGCAACTTTTATAGCGTCAGATTCTAATGCACAAGGCATCAACCTGTGGTGCATCAAATGCAAGGAGCAATCAGGTCAATCCCAGGCCTTTGCATTCTAATTAAATCCCAATTTAATTTGCAGAAACAAAAAGCGAAAAAGCAAGAGATAAAAATCCAGACCTGAAGAAGAGTGAAACCTTCAGAACTCTTTGAATAAATCATCATTCCATTCGATTCATTTGTTCGAAGGTCAAATGAGATTTCTCTCGATTCGATGCCAATCTCTCGTTTTCTTCTCGTGTCTGACATTTCGGCCAATAATTGATCTCGACGGAATTGTTCCTTCTGCTGCAGAATGATTCCTGATCCAGATCCAAAGCTGACGGACGCAAAGGCTGCACACATAATGATAAGGTAAATGATAATGATAAAATAAATGATATTGATAAGTCAAGCATTCCTACTAACAATGCCAAAGAATTCTAGTGATGCATATAGGCCCCATTCTGATTAAGCACCAGAATCTTTGTCTATCAATCCAACTCACGTACCTACTCTTGAAAGATATCTCAAAGGTTCCACATTAAGAGTCCTCATACATACACACATATATGCATACATGCATTGCATACATATTAATCCATCGACAGAGTGAAAGAATGTGAAGGAGTTGTTTTCAGAATCGGTTTCATCAGATCATCAATAACAGAAACATTTCGATGAATGAAGTCAGAGTTCGTTTATCAACAAAGCGTCAGAAGAAACGAAGTCTGAAGAATATCGAAAGATCACAGAATAGAAAAGCAGAAGATATTTTAACGTTGGAAGATTGTTGAACGTTGGATGATATACAAAAGAAGAAGAAGAAGAAGAAGAAGTTGTTCTGTCATGGTTTCACTGACTGACTTAGTTATTGCCAACAACAGAGAAACGAAATGATTCTCTGATGGTTTCTATCCATTTCTCTCTTTCTCATTTCCCCCCCCCCCCACCACCCCACCCACCCACTGAGGTCGTTTTCAAAGTAACCCTGCTGCATTTCGATCTCATTGCTCATCACTCCTCATCAGACCAGAAGAAACTCCTCCAAATGGCCAACTACTAAAGCCCAGCAACTGACCGTTTCATTCATCTGTATGTGGCTATATGAGATCGGTTTCTATGGCAACAGTGGATTAAATGAAGTCAGTCAAGAGTGTTGTTGCTCACCATCTTCACACGTCCTTCCAATGAACCCTGTTCTGCACTGACACCTGAAGTCCAACCATTCATCCACACACGATCCTCCATTCAGACAGGGATTCGGTTGGCAACGACCCTCCAGTGACCTCTGACACATATTCAACGTCAGGTTCGTGAAGGTCGGCTGAATCTGGAGCAGGTCGTGGCCATCGACGGAGACATTGCGCATGCAGCCGATGAAATCGTGCGTTGAGATGTGACTGGAAGGATTGAGGACCAACTCAAAGTCACGAACTCCACCCAACAACAGAACAGGAGCGACAGATCCCAGAATTCTGCAACATCAAAAATTACAAAACTCTTAAAATATGTCGACTGAATTTGAGTAATTATATCAGAAATCTTCATCACGAAGTCAAAAGACAATGACTCATGACGTACATTGTATGACTCATTAGAGACCGCTTGGACCTTTTCTTCTGCGCATCAATGCTTCGCTTTCAGCCACTGACTCATTAGTTGTTATGTTACTATTTTCATGAAACTACAGTTGAATCCAAATCATAGGAAAATCCTGGCTACAGATGGAAGCCAACTAAAACGGAACTGAAGTTAAAAATTGCGCTCCTACCGCTCACAGAATTTGGAACAATAATCTATGAACTAATTAGAAAGCCAGGTTGAACTGTTGCATATCGAATGAACACCTTCAACAGCTATATCCTTCCTTCCTCCCTCTCCGTCCCCTCCCTCCACCCCTTGCCCTCCTCGTCGTCGTCCTCCTCTCTGTCTCTTTGTCTATGTCTGTCTGTCTCTTGCTCGCTCTCTCTGTCTGTCTGTCTGTCTCTCTCTCTGTTTCTCTCTCTGTGTCTCTCCCTCTCTCTGTCTCTCTTTCTCTGTCTCTCTCACTCTCTTTCTCTCTTTCTTTCTCTCTGACTCTGTCTCTGTCTCTCTCTATCTGTCTCTCTCTGTCTGTCTGTCTGCCTCTCTCTTTCTCTCTGTCTGTCTGTCTGTCTGTCTCTCTGTTAGAGAAAACAGAAGAAGAATCGACTAACACAGAGGCTGCTTCTGTAAAGGATGATGTCGTTGAACATCGATTGTCGTCTTCATTGCATGGATCGCATTCCGTTCGATTTGAATGACATTGACTCACTTTCAGAGTCGCTTTCTTCAAAAGAACAACCAGTAAACATCAAGCAATAGCAGAATGACTAACCACTCATCAACTACCGTTTTCTGGTTGTGCCAATCCAAAACTTGGGTAGGGGAGACCGGGGCTGGTTGCAACAGGGGTTGGTTGCAACACCATCGCTAGTTAAGCGCTGTATAATAGCAGCGTGAAATTAACTCGCCTCACATGTACAGAATAGCTTTTAGGTCAATGTGACCTAATATGTTTGTAGGTAGTTGATAATGGCTACATAAAAAAATTAAAAGTTTTTTTTTCGCAATCAAAGTAAGTTTCCCGGCTTCGTTTTCTCTCGTAATGTAGCTGAATGTTTTGGATTAATTTAATGTGGTTTGTTGTCATAATTGGGACGAGGAATTGGGCTTCAAAATGCATTTAGCCATTTTATTTAAAAACAACGCTGTCGATAGAATTTTTCATAACAATGTCTCTGCAGTGCCTCGGGGTTGGTTGCAACATTTTCATTGGGGTTGGTTGCAACATGTTGCAACCAACCCCATGCATTTGTTTCAATAGACCGTGTTCATATACTCGTCACTATTATGGCACATTATATCCTAATATTATATGCATTGCACAAATTGGTACTAATTGAATTATTTTAACCATGGCCGTGTTTTAATCACCTAATCATTGTGTTTTGCAAACCTAATTACTATGTGTGACTATGAGAAATCATAAACGAAAAAGTGATCGCGGTTCTGCTAGTAAAAAACAACTTGTCTTAGACAGTCTTGAAAAAGTCAAAACGTTCATTATTCAACATTAACTTAAATCTGCCAATGTCTTAGACAGTCTTGAAAAAGTCAAAACGTTCATTATTCAACATTAACTTAAATCTGCTCGTTTGGCCAATGCCGAATTCAGAATATAAACCAAACAGAAAAATATTTTCAGACCAACAAGAACAATTAATTGCTAAATATTTGGTGATGGATGGGGACATGTAATATGGGTTATCGTCTAAGTTAGCACATGAACTTGCTTACCAATGTGCTACTAAATTCAGTGTGAACTTTCTCCCTCAGTGGTCTGCTAAGTCTGCTGCTGGTGAAGATTGGCTTTCGGGATTTATTTTGTGAATCGTTTTATCAATACAGAGACCAGAAGCCTCGAGTATGGCAAGAGCAACTAGTTTCAACGCAACAACCGTATGTGGTGATACTGACGTTCTTTGACAAACTATGTGCAGTTATTGATCGTCCTGCTTTCCAAGCAAGTGATATTTACAATCTCGATGAAACCAGAGTAACCAATTTTTGCAACGCCTTCATAAGTTATCTCTCGCAGGGGCCTAAAGCAGACTGATGCGTTGAAATCGCTGAAAGTGGGGAGTTGGTGACTTTGGAGTAAGGGTTAGCAGTGAATGCATGTGGGAATTCTGCACCTCCAATGTTTGTTTTCCGCTTTAACTTCAGAGAACATTTAATAAGTGGCTGTATCGCAGTCGCACATCCTTATGAGACATTTTAACAAACATGTTAAACAAAATTTAGATCATTCAGTCCTGTTTGCTGATGGACAGCCACACATTAGCATCGAAGCTATAGATCTCTGCAAACAGAACGGTGTGGTGATACTGACGTTTCCATCACACTGTTCTCGCAAACTTCAGCCCCCACTTGACCGCAATGTCTACGGGCCCTTCAAGAAATATTTCAATATTGTGGGTGTAACCTGGATGAAAAATCATCCTGAGATTAACATGACAATTTTTGATTTACCAAGAATTGTATCTCAAGCCCTCCCAAACTTCATAATGCCGTCGAATATACAAGCAGGGTTTCGGATATATTATTAATTTGTTCAGTTTATTACATTCTTAGATGTAGGCAGGCCTCAGTAAACAGCTTGAGTTGAATAATTAGACTACTTTCAATACTGTTGCAACCATCCCCAGGGTCGTTGCAACCAACCCCGGCCCGGGGTTGGTTGCAACACTTTAAGCCTTCTGTTCATTTGGCTATTGTGGGCACATGTTTTGTCACAGAGACTGTCGCCATAGCTTGTTTTGGTGCCGAGATATAAAGGATATATATGGGCTAAACTGGTTTTAGGTTGTTCCAAAAATATAAAAAATATCACAACAAATATGAAATTTGTTGCAACCAACCCCGGTCTCCCCTAAAGGAGGAGGAGGGAGACGTTAATCTTCTTCGTTACGATGCAGTGTCTTGAATACAGTGACTAATGAACGAATGAGTAACTGTCTTTCATCTAATTGTTTTTCGTAACATTCACTAAGAAGAAAAAGGCAAACCATCGGATTCTGATAAACGACTACTTCGCAGAAACGTTCTCTTGACCACTGCAGCCAACATTCACGAGGAAGAGATGAGGTGACAGGAAATGATAGCAACCCAGTCCAGTTGAGGGAGAATTTAACGGATAAATTAACGGTGACAGCCTCCCTTTTCATCGAATGACCGGCAGTTTGGAGATCTAATACATAATTGTTTATCCACCATATCGACTTTATCTAAGCTAATCCCTTAAATAGCGACGTAATGCTAAAGCCAAGGCATCAATTGATTGTCGTTTCGAGTGATACTGCAATAGAAGAACATGAATCACTGGAGAAGGCAGGTTGAATTGCGATCTATTGGTCAGAGATTCCATAAGTTAGACTACAGTCTGTAGACAAGTTGACAGAGACAAGTCCTAAGTTTAGACTTAAATGACACTTTTGAACTTTTAAGGCAGGCATTATCAAACTATGGTTGTCCTGTCCAACGATAGATAGTATACATTGCATTTCTTACAGTGAAAGATCCATTTGACCATCTAACACAACAACCTTGGAGCAGAGACCACACGAGACAAGTGGCTGGATTTAGTTGCTGAGACAAGTTTAAAGGCGAGACGACGCTATAGTACTAAACACGTAAGGAGGTGAGAAGGTAGAGCAATGAACCAGAAAGATTTTCAATGCCAAGAGTAACATTTCACTCTTAAAATCACAAGTACTTAGAGAAGTGTTATTTTAAAGTCATTTTAGCCTCATTTACAACCATAGTTCTAGAATATACAGAATGATTTGAATTGAACGAATCTCCCATTCGTTCCCTGCATACTGACCATTATTTCCCTCGTTGCTTCCACTCTGTACCACTGACCATCAGAAACCAGTTGAGGGTTCGTCACACGAAACACTGTTCCACCTTCTTGGCCACCTCCAAACGAAAACCTCACCTGTCCTTGGATGATTTCGATCGCTACAAATCCCTGATCATCCGCCACATAGTACAAGAGCAAAGATCGATTCCTGTTTGTTGCAATCTCAAGAACGATGGCATTCTGACTCCGATCAAGGGCTACTGTGAACTGCATATAGGCAAGCGGCTGAAACCCTCTTGCGCTCACCCCACAGTCCGATCCTCGGGTTCCAAACAGACAGACACAGCTGTAGGAACCAGCTTCCCCCATCGACGGAAGACAACTGCCACCGTTCTTACAGGGCGATGACGTCAGGCACTGGAACCCTTGCGACCCGTTTCCAGATGAGTCTAAGACTAGGACGATGACAGATGCTGTGGCTGAAACAGAAACAAAAGCGACTCTACAACAATACATAGAAAATCTGTTCAACTGAAGACCAATCAGACGCTGTTCACATCGACAGATATCTCTGTCAAATGAAACACAAGAAACTCTGTCAAGAGAAATCGTAAACTCTCTGAGCAGATTCAGTGTTAATCTAATCGAATCCAAACTAATCAGGATACTTTTATAACTCTTAGATCTGGCTTCTGGAGTTACCTGACTGAGAAGCCGTCGTTGCAGCCACGGTGATGTTGTAGACCGGGTTCCTCACGTGACTCAGTTTTCCTTGGACTCGCATCATGCCAGTCTCTGAATCCAGGACAAAAGCATTGTTCAGATTTCCACTGATGATACTGTAGACCACCTGTTCTCCACTGCCACCCATCGCCAGGATGCTCAGAATACCGGATCCAACTGGAATGTCTTCTTTGATTGTCATCTGATAGACGCTTTGATTGAAGACAAGAGGCTTCACAGTCGACCCCTGACCTTCAATCACAATGACGCAACTGTCCGAAGCGTTCCAACGAACGGGTCCTGGATTTTTAGCCAAAGCCATCAATGTTATGTCCACTGCAGCTGCACTCACATCCCAAACGCTTAAAACACCCGACGTTCCATTGAGACGATATCCAGTCCGACTGCTTCCCTCACTGGCCACGAGGATGTACTCCACTCTTCCATAGTAGCCGGAGTCTTGGTCAGTTGCTGTGATTGTACCTATGCTCTGACCAACCGTGACCAACCGACCAACCGTGAAGTGGTAGTTCCGGTGAGTGAACCGAGGAGCGAACTGGTTGACGGTCAGGACTTGAACTTTGACCGTGACATTTGAACTCAGTGACTTCAGACCCGAGTTACTTGCTTCGACGACAACAGTATATTGCTGAATGAGTCGATAGTCGAAGCGTCCTCTGCTGCTTATTATTCCACTGTCTTCTTCAATCGAAAACTGATTGACTGCAGATAAATCACCTAAGATTCTGTATCTTACGACGGCATTCTCACTGCTATCAGCATCCGAGGCGTTCACCTGTAAAACCTTTGTCCCAGGAACTGAATTCTCAAACACAAAAGCCTCGTAAACACTCTGAGAAAACTTTGGTGAATTGTCGTTGACATCAGCTACAGTTACTGTGAAGTTTCGTTTCGTCTCTCGAACCTGGATTCCCGCCAGACGTGCAACCAACTCCAGGACATAAACACTTTGCTTTTCACGGTCGAGTGGACGCGTCACGGTTATGACTCCACTCTGCTCCGATATGGCAAATTCCGATCCCGTGTTTCCACTCGCAATCCGATACACCATCTGACTAGCATCGTCCGAATCGGAGCCAATGGCACTGACCTGACCCACACTCATCCCCATCACACAGTCCTCAGCCACTGAAACCACGAAGGATTCCTGTCGACCCACAAACGTCGGATTGAATGCGTCAGAGGGACAGATGTGTAAAACGAACAACGTCTGAGACGATTTCTTTGGAAGTCCACTGTCTTCTGCCGTCACTGATATCCAGATTTTGCCAACAAAGATCGATTTCAACGTCAAACTTCCTGTTATAAACATCAACAAGAAATACGAATTAGTCAAATTGACAGACTCCAAATAAACCTACAATTTAATTCGCTAGCAGTTGGATTTTAGCAGATATATTTTATTATCAATAAGTTAAAGAAGATGGTCTTATGTTGAAATTGGTTCTGCTATTGATACTTGAATATGTAAACATATCAAACAAACAACAAATACAATTGTTGACTTCATGTCAACTTCAAATCATTTATGTATGTGTAACAAAGTCATCATCCAAATGTTGATAATCGTTACAACTGCTAGAATCATCATTTCTAATACATATCAGTCAAATAACTTTTAATACTGATCTGCAGCTGACGGAGTCTGGTTACTTAATTTTTAAATGAGAGCAGAGTTCATTCCATACAGATGGGTCAAACAGTCAATAGGAAAACTGCTTCAACCTCGATCATTGGACATCACTCCGATGACAACCACATACACACAAATGTACAATTAAAATCGAGATCTATGGCACATTTCTAGAACATTTCCTGAATCCAACACTACAAGCAAGAAGTCAAGGCTGATATATTCTAAATGATTTCTTCACTATGTCCTCTGTGTCCACTATTTTTTATTTTATTTATTTTATTTATCAGACATTTATATAGCGCCCCTTCAAGATATCTACTCAGAGGCGCTCTCTGCGTTAGATGTTAAAACAATGTCGTTAAGACCGAATGTGTTATGTAAGAAAACAATGCACAGTAAACTGAGAAGAGTCACCAGTGGCGAATCCACGCAAACACGAGGAACCAGCCACGGATTCCCATTGACAGCTGACGGATGGTATACGTGTTCAGAGTCTCTGAGGCAGAGCGGCGGCGAAGGGTGACAGCGCTCGTACACACGAGACACTGTCAACAAGCAGCCCTCTCACTGGTGGAAGATGTACCAGGCTAGACGTCGAAGCAGCGCGTAGGGAACGCTGAGAAAGCATTCTTCACGTGTGTCGGTCTATAGATTGTACACTGGTGATGACTCACAGTTGAGGGTAATTCCAGTAGGCCATGTCCTTCCAGCCGTCCTTCACCAAGATGTACACGTTCGGCTTCAGGCAGCGTACAGGCGGAGAGGCGTACGGCTTGACTCAACTGTACATCACGTGACAAGACGACTCGCGAATAAAAGTCTCTCAAACGTTCCAAATCGACGGCAAAGCCAACGGAAATGTCCGGTATGCGAGCCTAGAAGTAGAGCACTCCAAAATGTCCACTACGTCCTGCCCATGTGAAGAATGATACCCCATCTTTTGAGACATTCAATTAACATCTCAAGACTCATCTTTTTAAAGTAGCATATGACTGTTGTTAATTTTTTAAACTCATGTACAGCGCCCTTTTCTTCGGCCTCGGCTGACCTACGACGCTATATAAATCATCTTTGTTGTTGTTGTTGTTGTTGTTGTTGTTGTTGTCATGTGATTTCTCTAAATAGTCAAACAATGGCCCCTCTTTAAGCAACCCACATCTGCCTAGACGAAACCCAGCAGATGTCACCATCACAAGGACTGCCAGCTGCAGATCAGTATTATCCAGACATAATTGCCTCTAATGAACACCACCAGAATGCAAATCCTCCGATATATTCGCCAGGTGGCACTACTAGGACACAGATGACTAACAGATGGAACTACCCATCCACAACGCATTTAACAGAACATCAATAGCAGGACTAAACTTCCCGATACATTCGCCAGATGGCTCGTCGAGAACACAGATGACGCAGACACTAACTTCCTTCTAACAGAACCAGGATCTGTGAAGGAATCGAATCGTCATTTGCAGATCCGACTAAGCGATGACTAATTAACATGCTCTACTTGTAAACTAATTAATATCTGATGATGCAACCTGTTGTTGGATCGAGATCGAAGTAATTAGATCCATTGTTCAGAAGATAATGGATCTGTTTATTTGGCCAATAGAGATCGTCATCCCTAGAAACAATCCAACAGAAGAAGAACTACATAATTACATCTAGTTTTATAAAAAGCAACTTTTTAGGTGAATTCACAAATTAACACTTTTTAAATACCTTATCAACACAACAGCAACAACAAGAACAACAATGATAATGCTAAATAACGACTTGAATGAATATTCATAAGCTAACTTTGCATTTGAATATACATTAGCAGTCATTAAAACTTTGGCAAATGAAGCTGTCGTGTATATATTTAGAAGATGCAAATTGGAGTTAAAACTGACAAATGATGAGTTCAATCGCAGAACTTGCCTGGCTGTCAATCGAAGTATTTCGAATCCACGTGAAGCATTTGAAGGAACAGCTGCTGTAAAGACTGTGGCAGAGAAGTTGGGTGAGAAGAAATTCTCCGGCAGAACCTCAACAAACAGCTCGCATTCCGTCGACAAAGGGGGCATTCCGCGATCGACAGCGCTGACCGTGACATGCCAGAGGTTCTCCGGTGAAGGGTTTCTACCACGACCCAATGAGAGGAACTGTGGCGCCCCCAGAGTGAAAACCGAGTTGGAAGAGGAGTTGACTCTAAGACGTTGACTCGGATACCTGAGTCGGAAGAAAACGTCATGATTCGGACTTGAAACGTCTAAATCTGTTGCCATGACAATGCCAACGAAAGTAGCGATGGACTTGTTCTCAACCATCTGGAAGCGATAGACCGTCTGCTGACAAAAGGGAGCTTTGTCATTGATGTCAAGGACGGTCACAGTCACCGATGTTTCTGTATTAAATGATCCATCGTTGGCAGCCACTCGCAATATATATTCCGTTCTTGTCTCGGAATCGAGTGACTTGGCTGTCGTGATTATTCCGGTTGAGCTGTCGATGGAAAAACTGGAATTGGGATTGGAAGAGAGGGAGTAGGTGACGACTGCTCCGGGGTCGGGGTCAGTGGAGGTCACGCGAAGTACGACCGTACCCAGAGGAGCATCTTCACGGACTTCTGCCGAAAAGAGATCGGTGAAGCGTGGAGCCGTAGTTGCCACGTTGACGACACTCACTTCAACCGTCACCGATGACGTCAGACTAGGAACACCCTGAAGCACACACACAGACAAACACACACACACACATCAACGTCTATCTGTCTATCTACGTCTAACTATATCTGTGCAAACATCTCATCATTTATGTAGCACCTCTATTCAACACATTCTGCAGACAGTCATTCCTAAAGCAAAACCAAACCATGAAAAACAAAATGTTAAACTTGTCTGTACAATAAGTCCTTTTCAAATTGACACCATCATCATCACCACCATCGTCGTCGTCGTCATCATCATGACCCTGTGAACTGTATCGTAATCTAAATCTTACATGATCCGTTGCCAAGACAACCAGTCTGTACACTGAAGTCCTTCTGTAGCTCAAGAGATCTTTCGTCTGAATTCTTCCGTTCAATTCATCCAGACCGAAGAGACGTCGACTCTCATCATTGTTCTTCACTTGGTCCAGTGAATAAGTCACTCGTCCATTGTCACCTGAATCTCCATCAATCGCCTGAACATCGATCACATCCACTGGCGCCATCTGCTGTTCCTCGACCTTTGCTCGGTAGAAGGATTCGTCGAATTCCGGTGGATTACGATTCGTTTCAGTCAGATTAATCGACAACATCGTGTAACTGGTCAGTGCAGGTGAGTTACCACTGTCACTCACTTCGACCCACAGGTCGTAACCTCTGACCTTCCTGTAGTCGAGCGACCGTCTGACCTTGACCCGACCTTGACTGTCGACCTCAAACGAACTGTCAACGTTTCCTCCTGAAATGGAGAACGCCAGTGGAATGCTGCTGCCCTTGGGAGAGGTTGCCGAGAGGATGGCGATTGTGTTGCCAATAGCAACGTCTTCTGAGATGACAAAGTTTCTCTGTGACGACTGGAAAGAGGGAAAGCCAGTAGTGGAAGCAGAAAGGAAGGAAATGACAATTGTAGTGTCGTTTGACCTTGGAGATTGACCCTGATGAAAAAAAGAACAGACTTTTCCTAATCAAACAGACTCAAAGACATCTGATTACATCGAATGATTGGAAAATAATCAGTCAAAGATGAAGCTTCTTTCTTTGGAAGACGGAAGAACAGTTGTGACTTATTTCTGAGAGCAGACCCCTCTTCCTCTAAACCTTCACAGGAGCGCCTCTTCCTCTAAAACCCTCCAGTGGTTCATTCCCTAACCCTAACCTCCTCTTCTTCTAAAACCTCCACAGGAGCTCCTTCCAAAATCCATCCCATCCAAAATCCTCTATAAATTCGTTCAAATATTTCAACGCCATTCCCTCTCAACAGACTAATAAGAATGCTAATTAGTCCGTCCACTTCCTTAGCAGAACTCCGGATGACCTTTCACCCCAACCTCCACAGAACTTCAACTGGTAAACCCTATCTATGACTGCAATTCTTTGGAAAATCGTTGTACACTGATAACAGTTACTGTGAATTCCCAAACAGGTCTCATGAACTGAGAACTGAGTCAAGAAAGAGAGTGTGAGTGAGTGAGTGAGTGAGTGAGTGAGTGAGTGAGTGAGTGAGTGAGTGAGTGAGTGAGAGAGAGAGTGAGTGAGTGAGTGAGTGAGTGAGTGAGTGAGTGAGTGAGTGAGTGAGTGAGTGAGTGAGTGAGTGAGTGAGTGAGTGAGTGAGTGAGTGAGTGAGTGAGTGAGTGAGTGAGTGAGTGAGTGAGTGAGTGAGTGAGTGAGTGAGTGAGTGAGTGAGTGAGTGAGTGAGTGAGTGAGTGAGTGAGTGAGCGAGTGAGCGAGTGAGCAACGCAATTAGTTACACGCTAAAGCAGAGAAAATTAAAATAAATAGATGAATTCTGGGAGACCTGATCGGATGCTCTGACGTAGAAGACATAAGACGAAGGTGATCCAAGTGAAAAGCTTAGTGTTCTTTTGGCCGTTACAACTCCAGAGTTGGAATCGATCTGAAACGCATTATTTCCATTGACGATCGAGTATCGAACTGTTCCGTTCAGACCATCGTCCAAATCGACAGCTGTTAGTCCGATTATAAAGGCTCCTGTCAAAGAAACCAAAGCACTGATCGAAATTAATCCCATCAAGAAATTAAACATTCTAAGCAAACTGCCAAAATAACGGCCAAAATACTTGATATGTTTCAAGTTCACTTAACCTGCTCTTAATGAATGATATTTGCATTTTATTATTTACCAAACACGACATAGTACTTCAAATGAGAAAGACAACTTACAAATTAGATCCCTCCATCGTTTTGCAAGTGTAGCAAACACTGGAAAATGTTTCATTACTTTTTAAAATAAACTACGATCTATTTTTCACTTCTATCTTTTGCAGAATCAAATCTCTTTCGTCCACTCGTTTATTCGGTCGATCACATAATCGACTTCGACTCTCTCTGCCTTTCTCTGTCTCCGTCTCCGTCTCTGTCTCTGTCTCTGTGTGTGTGTATGTGTCTCTCTCTCTCTGTCTCTCTCTCGCTCTCTGTCTCTGTCTCTCTGTTGCTCTGTCTCGTCTCCTGGCAACCGGAGTTGGTTCGTCACTTGGTATCTCTGGCCACCCCGTCTGACTTGACGCAGCGCTCATGAATAGTTGGATTCCCGTGTTTAACTTTTAAGTAGCACTTAGACAAATTTTAAGTTTACAATTAGGACGGAGTTCAGTCAAAGGTCATGACCTTCAGATAACCTCTACTTGTCATCCGTCCAACACACAAAGCACAGCTTGTCAGTCACTTCTCTCTGACAACGCAGTGCTCTTGAATAAGCTGGTGCCCTGCACTTAGCTTTAGAGTTGTGCTTTGAAATTTTTGAGTTTAAGATTACGATTATGAGTTTTAAGTTTCGGGGATAATTAAAGACAGAGAGAGACAGACAGAGAGAGACGGAGAGAGAGAGAGACACAGAGACAGAGACAGAGACACAGAGACAGAGAGACAGAGAAGTCGAGTATGAACCGTTGTTCGTCGGATCTCTGATCTGAGTTCGATAATCGCTTCTTGTGAACTGCGGTGAATTGTCATTGAGGTCGATGACGTCCAATCGAACGGTGACTGTTGCGTTCAGAGGCAGGAAGCCACGATCGGTTGCCATGGCGACCAATAGGTAGGAGTTGGCATCGTTCCAGTTGAGGAGGACGCGAGTCGAGATGAATCCAGTCAGACGATCGATGCTGAAACGACCCTTGGCATCATCCAAAAGTAAGTATCTGTGGAAATAAAGAAATCATATTCAGTTTCATTCATTGGGTCCTTCTTCATACCTCAACTGCACTTCAGTCAGTCAGTCAGTCAGTCAGTCAGTCAGTCAGTCAGTCAGTCAGTCAGTCAGTCAGTCAGTCAGTCAGTCAGTCAGTCAGTCAGTCAGTCAGTCAGTCAGTCAGTCAGTCAGTCAGTCAGTCAGTCAGTCAGTCAGTCAGTCAGTCAGTCAGTCAGTCAGTCAGTCAGTCAGTCAGTCAGTCAGTCAGTCAGTCAGTCAGTCAGTCAGTCAGTCAGTCAGTCAGTCAGTCAGTCAGTCAGTCAGTCAGTCAGTCAGTCAGTCAGTCAGTCAGTCAGTCAGTCAGTCAGTCAGTCAGTCAGTCAGTCAGTCAGTCAGTCAGTCAGTCAGTCAGTCAGTCAGTCAGTCACTTAGTCCCTCTACTTGTCTTTCCCCAATTAAACTCTCAATTTCTCAGAAGGAATCAGGCAGCCACAATTAGCTACTACATAGCTACTGTCAGTGCATTCCATATGTTACGACTGTTTTGCAGGTTAGCGCACAAGGTGTGGTGCTATATAAATTTCTGTTCACATATGTACATTATATTACATTCTGGTGTTTAACAGAAAAGAAGTTAGAATTGAAGAGAGACCGTATTTCTGCATTTCGTCCGGAGTCAAGAGCGTCGCTAGCGTTGATCCTTAGGACGATCGTTTCCGGAGGCATCTTCTCAACAACGGACGATCTGTAGTAGTCTTGGTCAAACTGAGGAGCATGATCGTTGGCGTCGGATACGATGACTCGCACCGTAGCAGACCCAGTGTTTGGTGGAATCCCTGCTCGACAGAACATAAGAAAACGTTTCTTTAATCGGAGAAACAACGCCAGAGATTTTCTCTAAAAAAAAGTCCAGAGCCAACGATTGGAGGATTTACGCTCAACTGTCCGGAATTCACTACGTATACGTCTCGATGATTTTAAGCAGACTTCGACCATGGTGAGAAATGATGAGGAAATACTTTAGCAGAAGTTATGAGGAACTGCTGTTGCTCTTCGATCATTCTATCACTCTAACATAGTGGCACCAAAAACACTTTTCATATTTTGTTTATTTATTTCATCATTCATTCATTCATTCATTTGAAGATTTATATAGCGCCCCTTCAAGGTAACTACTCAGAGGCGCTCCCGACACCAGCACGTTCATATAAGACAGTTTTCAGATTTGCAAGAAATAGGCCAGGGGTGGCACATGTATTGTATTGTATTCGGATATTTATAAAGCGCTTCTAGCGGGAGGGCCATTCAGAAGCGCTCCCAGTGCGATAGACCCCGAGAGAAAAAGCAAGTTTTAAGGGAAGTCTATTCCAGACTGCCGGGCCCACCATATGGCGCCACTCCTCTGACTAAAGTCGCTTCCTGCACCAGTCTAAATGATGCTAAACGTCATTAAGAACAGAATTTTCACCAGAACACAAAGCACTGAACAGAAAACTGGAAGAGTCCCCAGCTGTAGGCCCACACATACACGTGGAGCCTATCCAACGAATTCCCTCAGTTGACATATAAAGGCGCTAAGAAAAGGACGTTCAGATAGAAAAGGAGAAAGAATTAACGTCTAGTTTCACAGACTCCATTGGTTGATAGATTTAGATTTTTCAGTTCAGTTTGGATTTGTTTCACGTAGGATTTTCTTTCTCACAGTTTAATCCTATCATCCATCGGTTGTTGTCACCCAGTTGCTGAAAGCAGTTCACCAACAGATAACACAGAATAGTCAATCCACACAAAACCATTGTGCCCCGGATCTCTGTCTGCCTGCCTGCTTGTCTGTCTGTCTGCCTATATGTGTGTCTGTCTGTCTGCCATTCTCCTCCAAAACGACCCTCTCCAGTTGACCCAACCCTGCCACACTGCACTTCTGGCAGCTGAAAGGATGACAGAAAGATAGACACAAACATCTATACAGACAGACAGTGAGACAGAGACAGGCAGAGAGAGAGACACACGGCGACAGATGGAGAGAGAGAAAGACAGACATAGACTGGTTACAAGCCCAGGCAAATCTAAATGGTTGAAATTAATTCCAGACTCTTACTCCATCTGACCCTTAACTGACCCTGACCCTGACACTGACCTTCCCTAGTCTCCCTCTCCTTCCACCTGCCCTCCTTCCTTTCTCTGCCTCACTCGTCACCCACCCTGACATATATATCGCTCACTCTGTGTGTGCATGTAAACCTCTGTGTCTGTATGCCTGTGTATGGCTGTGTCTGTGTCTGTATGCCTGTGTATGGCTGTGTCTGTGTCTGTATGCCTGTGTATGGCTGTGTCTGTATGCCTGTGTATGGCTGTGCCTGTGTCTGTATGCCTGTGTATGGCTGTGTCTGTATGCCTATGTATGGCTGTGTCTGTGTCTGTATGCCTGTCTATGGCTGTGTCTGTGTCTGTATGCCTGTGTATGGCTGTGTCTGTGTCTGTATGCCTGTGTATGGCTGTGTCTGTGTCTGTATGCCTGTGTATGGCTGTGCCTGTGTCTGTATGCCTGTGTATGGCTGTGTCTGTATGCCTATGTATGGCTGTGTCTGTGTCTGTATGCCTGTGTATGGCTGTGTCTGTGTCTGTATGCCTGTGTATGGCTGTGTCTGTGTCTGTATGCCTGTGTATGGCTGTGCCTGTGTCTGTATGCCTGTGTATGGCTGTGTCTGTATGCCTATGTATGGCTGTGTCTGTGTCTGTATGCCTGTGTATGGCTGTGTCTGTGTCTGTATGCCTGTGTATGGCTGTGTCTGTGTCTGTATGCCTGTGTATGGCTGTGTCTGTGTCTGTATGCCTGTGTATGGCTGTGTCTGTGTCTGTATGCCTGTGTATGGCTGTGTCTGTGTCTGTATGCCTGTGTATGGGTGTGTCTGTGTCTGTATGCCTGTGTATGGCTGTGTCTGTGTCTGTATGCCTGTGTATGGCTGTGCGTGTGGTCCGAGGTCAATGCACCTCCACTAATTCAATCTAATCTGGCTAAACTTCTCTAAATACACACAATACGCGGATCAGAAACATGAGACAATGCATATGTAGATATATATATATATATATATATACATATATATATATGTATATAAACTATATATGCACGCATAATCCATACTTTGACTATCTAAGGCACATGTTTAGATAAACGCGAAGACAGACAGATATATATATATATATATATATATATTTATATATATATATATATATTCAATTCAATCAATCTTTATTGATATTCACGACAGTTACAGTATGTTATGAGCATATCCGATAGACGTGAAGTGCCTAGTACAATTACACATTGGTATGAAACAATTTAACAGTGAAAGCACTTAGTAGCCTTTAGTAAAAATAGACAATTTCATATCACGTATTGCCATATAAATTTAACATACAGTATACTTAGCAGGTTATTAGTCGCGAATAGCAAAGGGTAACCCTAAAGGGATGGAAGTCCCGCTATCCAGGGAAGCCCTGCTATTTCTATTGCAAATTAAATGATGGCAGCTGAAAAGATCCAATATCGGATACATGATTTGGAAAACATGACTTATATGTAAACTGCATGGGTACTTTTTAGGTCTTAACTAAGTCTAACTAATAACGCTTAACTAATAAGGCTTACAGTATATAAAACAAGTATAACCCAAAACGAAGCCCAACAAAATTGGCTATATATATATATATATATATATATATATATATATATAGGTGTTGCTTAAATGACAAGTCTAGTCCGATCATTAGTCCGATCCTTTCCTCCTCCCTCGATCCTTTTCGTCTCCCTCGATCCTCCTCCGGTCTTCCACCTGCCTCCCATATCAACCAACTGGACATGGATCACCAGCAGCAGCCCACACCCCACTCTACACCAGAGACCCTGAGTCATCCGAGCTGTAACCGCAGTTGTCTAAACGCCCTAAACGCCTCCAATAACCTCTGAGATGCGTGACCCCGTTGTTGCCCCTTGGAAGACCCCGTCGTCGATCCCAGTGGACGACCCTCCACAGATAAGACTCCTGTCATCTGTAGCAGATGAACTGAACAGCTGAATTAGAGAGGAGCTACATAAATCAACGTCCTCTGGTCTACGGTGGTCACGTGAC
This sequence comes from Allolobophora icterica, assembly GCA_963556255.1. Classification (NCBI taxonomy): domain Eukaryota; kingdom Metazoa; phylum Annelida; class Clitellata; order Crassiclitellata; family Lumbricidae; genus Allolobophora; species Allolobophora icterica. The sequence continues at coordinate 86,784,119 of OY744605.1, read as the reverse complement.
TGAACTGTGGGTCTACAAGAGAAGCAAAGGACAACCAGCAGAGTCTCATCTTCGCTACAGTCTCTTCTTAGTTTTCACAATTTCCTTAGACTCCGTTCCAGGTCAACCACCGCTCGGTCTTCTGCTAATTCGCCCTTTCATAGTCACCCGGCCAGTGGGAGGCAGAGTCTTATAATTGAGGACAGGGTCGTCTTGCTGGGGGGTCAAAAGGTCGTCTATAATCCTAAACAACCTGAGAATTAATTTGGTCATAAGCAGAAGCAAATGAAGAGACGAATTCCTTTGTAGCAGAACATTACACGAACAACTAAAGTCCGAATGTTCATCGGCTTAGACAAGTTGCTTTGTCATCGGCTACAGAACCAGCCTTCTGTAAATGAACACGTGATCGTCTTCAAACGATATTTTCGTCTTTTCCTTATTAATCTCCTCTTATAGTCGACAATTCTGTAAGTTTTGTATAGGAATTCATAATATTTTCTTTCCTCTCCTTGTTATTTGAAATTGTTGATCGGATGTCCTAATTTAATCAACAGAGCGATGCCGCAATTGACAGCTCATTTATGTAGAGCCATAATTAGAATTGATGTTCCTACTTAATTAAAAGATTCCTACGTCTGCTTCAGATCATCCGTTGCAGATTAAAACAAGCAACAGACAATCTGAAAACTGCAGTTAATCTGGTTCACTTTAAATTTTTGTCTCAAGATTCGTACCTTTGACGGGTAGAAAGCTTGGCTCCATATAAATCATTTGCAAACACAATACATAATGGCTAATTCTCAGTAAATAGCATATATTTCCACTGAATTGATAGTATGGAAACCCAAGTCGATTGGAAAATCCATTGCCAAGGGAAATTCCATCGCCGCAGGGTCTGACAACTAATGACGCGTCACCTGGAAATTATTATTACCAGAAGTTAATTTGAAACACTATTGGAATGGATACAGTGAGAATGGATTATTGTGAGGGAGAGAGGGAGGGAGGGAGAGTACGTATGGAAAACAGGGCGATTTAATTGGATAGAGTTACATGGATTGGATTTCACTTAAATGGCAACCGTGTTCGGTCGATTCGTTTCTCTCTCGCCGAACTACAAAGAAACCGACAGACGTTCGTTCGATCAAATACTCTCTTATTTACATTTCACCGACAGAGAATTCACCCAGCGTTTAAGAAATCATTGGCTCTAGAAGTCATGAATATGCACAACATTAGAACAAGTAGTGTCCAATGTTTAACGACATCTTATAGATACCTTACCACATGAGGGAATCCAACAACTCAGGTTTTGTCCAGTCTTACTTTTAAGCAACCTATCAACTGCGGGACAAACTTTGCTCCAGCCTCAATACTTCTCATCTGAGAAACCTCTGAAGAACATTTTCTCTTTCTCCACTGGTTCTATGAAGCACTTTTCTGAAATTTGCATCCTGGTCCTATTTTATCCATCACACATAAGCCATCAGCGTTTCTCTAAGACGAAATGCATTTTATTCGCTGTTTTGATATTACCAGAACACAGACAACATCTAACACTTTTCTCCGAATGATAATCTACAATTTTCCAAACACAATTCAAGCAGAACTTCCTCACTTAAAGTTAAAAGTCAATGCACCTGGTCCTCTTAATAGAAAAACAGAATCATCAAAGGACCTACCTGTATATATAAAGCATCAAAGGACTTAACTGTATCAACAAAGGACCCACCTGTATCATCAAAGAACCCACCTGTATCAAAAAAGGGTCCATCTGTATAAAAAGGACCTACCTGTATCTGTGGCAACAACACCAAATGAATACTCTGCAGCACTTTCCCTCGACAAAACGCTCGTGCACGTGATCAATCCAGATGAGGAGTTGATCTGAAACGGAAGGTCATCTGGTTGATTCTGCAGCTGATAAGTCAGTCGTGAGAACTGAATGGAGTCTCTGTCGATCGCAGACAATTGCGTTATGACAATGGGTAAATCGAGACCATTGCCCTCATAAGCATAAACGACAAAAGGAGATTCCAGAAACAATGGAGCGAAATCATGAACGTCTGTCAGTGTCAGGACAACGGTTGTCGTTGTTGACCGCTGTGGTTGTCCTAGATCATTTGCTGTGATCGACACATTGTAGGAGGTTGTTACTTCGTAGTCTAAGCCCCACCGAATGGTCAACTCTCCGGTTATCGAATCGAGCAGAAAGTTTGAAAGGTCATCACCAGAGGTCACTCTGTAACGCACCTGACCATTGAGACCTACGTCCTGGTCCTCGGCTGAGACTGTGATGATAGGTTGACCAGTAGGAGTGGCTTCAGAGAAAGTGGAAGCATAGGACGTTCGATCAAAGACAGGATCATGATCGTTGACATCTCCGATGATGATGGTCATATTCAGAGTGGAAGAGATCGATTGCAGGGAACCAGTCTCTGTGACAATCACTACCAGTGTGTAGCGATCGACAGTCTCTCGATCCAAGCGATCCGTCAGCCTCACCACTCCATCACTCGTTCCGATGCTGAACGGCTCGTGACCTTGACCGTCATTGAACCGGTAAGATATCCCATCTGATAAGTTCGTGTCAAGGTCCTCGGCAACCACTCGAAACACCGAACTGCCAACCTCTGCATCTTCCATGACAACAACGGATGCTGGTGACACAAACACCGGGCTATTTACATCTCTAACGATGATACTCACCTGAAAACAAGAACACAAAACAACATCAGTTTATACACCCAAACAATCGTCTCAACTTAAACATAACATCTTTATATTATCAAGTAGATGTATTATATATGCATGTATATATCTAACATACTTCCAAACTGTTTTCAAATGTCTAGCCTCTGTACTTGCATATATGTGTGCATATGTATATATATATATACTTGCCTAGAAAGACAAACATGCAAACTACATCAGTTTCCTTGTGGGGATTGTAGATGGTTGACATTAATGTTCATCGCTTTCAGACCCACAGAATTCTTGCTGACTGCCAGTCTTAAATCACGTGTCACAGTTGTGAGTAAGTAAGGAATGTTTGCCTTGCTTCAGAAGACACAAACTCTGCCCAACCCAAACGATGAGAAATACGAATCCATGCTTCTGTTTTATTCGTTCAACCAGAGACGTTAACACTTCGTAGAGATTATGATCATATCACCATGTCACATCACAATGTCATACCAGCGAAGTAGCGGATCTCGGAGGATGGTGGTCATCTTTGGTTTCATCCTCGACTCGGATCACCAGATTATAAAAAGACTTAATTTCACGGTCGAGTGGCTTCGTGACCTTTAGCACACCTGAGTCTTGGTCGATGGCGAATTGTGCCTCGGAATCTCCGCTCATCACAGAGAACCTTAGAAGACCACTGCCACCTGTCACACACACACACAAACGCAAATACACATTCAACAATTGAGTCACATTCCTTCGATTCAAGTAAACAATATCATTTGCTTATTTTTTTAAGTTTTCCAGCCCATCTGTCTGCTCTCTTACTTAAACAAACTTCCAAGTTTCGTTCGGCGTTTAGCTAAATAAACACGAGGACCGTTGGTTGACATGGAGAGAATTTCTTCAGAATTCAATTTCTAAAGAAAACAAACGAACCATGGACACTCATCACCACCTCAACAGTATCACAATCAGTTGCTACATTAGTGTGCTATTACCGTAAATAATAATAATTATTATTATTATTTATTGTTATTAACTTATTATTATTGAATTCTTAATGAGGCATTTTATTGACAAGTGGGCAAATTCAGTCTTCATTGGTTCTTTGAGACTTGAGTCAGCTTCAAAGGTTACAGTAATCCTACCCCTCACCCCCACACATCAAATCCTAAGTTATTTGTCATCTGTGAAGATCATATACTACACCATCCCAGTGCACAGAGGGTGTCTGTCTCTGTCTCTCTTGGTCAAAGCAACAACAGCAATAACTAAAGATTATTAATCCGCTAGAGAGGAGAATTTAAGAAATTCTTCTCAACCAAAACAGTCTACAATTATCTCACATGTCGTCGAAGACTAAGTCCTTTCTCCTTCCAGGTCATCTCTCTCTCTCTCTCTCTCTCTCTCTCTCTCTCTCTCTCTCTCTCTCTCTCTGTCTCTGTCTCTCTGTCTCTGTCTCTGTCTCTGTCTCTGTCTCTGTCTCTGTCTCTGTCTCTGTCTCTGTCTCTGTCTCTGTCTCTGTCTCTGTCTCTGTCTCTGTCTCTGTCTCTGTCTCTGTCTCTGTCTCTGTCTCTCTCTCTCTCTCTCTCTCTCTCTCTCTCTCTCTCTCTGTCTCTCTGTCTCTCTCTCTCTCTCTCTCTCTCTCTCTCTCTCTCTCTCTCTCTCTCTCTCTCTCTCTCTCTCTCTCTCTCTCTCTCTCCCTCTCCCTCAGTCTGTTCATTCTGCTCAGTAGCCTAAGTCACTTTGTGCTCAATTTAAGCCTGACCTTCTTCAAACTGCTTTATCCACCACATTCTGCCTCTCTGTCTTACGGACTGATCTCCCGAATATTTACCTACTTGTGGCTTGGCTTTGGTGTACCATCGGTTGAAGCCTTGTGCATTAGACACAGGCGCAATAGAAGTTACTGATTACTACTACAAATTAAACCCACTGATGTCTGTTTGCAGTTAGCTTAACAAGGGATTGCTGTCTTTTTCCCTTTCACTCAATTCAACTTATTCCTTCAACATTAAGCACAACTCAACCCACATCTTCATCCAAACCATGCAGTTACTATCAACAGTGATTTTTGCTAAAGATAGACGAACAGCACATTTCCTCCCCTCCTTACCCTAGCCCTAACCCATACCCATAATGCCCTTTATGCCAGCTCCCCTCCTTACCCGCATCTGCATCAGTTGCGCTGACACGAATCAGACTGGTTCCCGGTTCGACGTTTTCAAAGACTTCCGTCTTGTAGAAAGACGAACTGAAGACAGGAGACCAGTCGTTTACATCGATGACGTTCACATAGACCTGAACTGAACTCGTTAAGACATTTCTCTTCGTTGCACTGACCGACAGCGAATACAGATCGACCTAAAGAGAACACAAGTCAAACACATCCAACGCTTTTCTAATGTACACAAAAGGCGCTATATGAAGTATCCTGATAAATACAACCATACATGCATACATACAAGTCTACAGTAATGTCTCAGTTTATAGTAAAAACAGAAATTACTTTAGGGCAAATAGGTATACAGCGTAGAAAGGCGGAAGGATGCTTCATAGAAAGAATCCTAATCTTCAGAGTCTTCTCATTAAACACCAGAAGCACAATATAAGAATTTAATGCTACTGATAGATATTCTCAGATCACACAACTTTACTGAACCGACTCTTTACAAGTGCAGACAGACATAAAATACGACAACGAATCGGAAACAACTGCTTTTATATGGAAGATATACAACACAGACTGTGCTGTTCAATGGAAGATATGCAAAGCAATTTATCATTTCTTACCTGCTCTGAATTGAGGCTGGTGTTCAAGGTCACAATACCGGTAACTTGGTCAACGCTGAATGCGGCTGCAACCTGCTGAGAAACTAGGCCATAGGTGACTGGGCCATTGACGAGGTCAAGGACAGAGACTCGACCTACCCTTGACCCCAGTCCAGCGTCCTCGGACATGTCAAAAACATAATATGGCAAGAGAAATTCTAGTTGCTGATCAGCTTCTCTGACAATGATGACAACGACCTTGACCTCTGAAGTGTGAAGGCCGTCGCTAACGGCAACCGTCAAATTGTAGGTGGAGGCTGCTTCGTAACTCAGTCGTCCAGTGACAACAACGTCACCTGATCAACAACAAGACGAACAACATTAACAACAAAGACAATAACAACAAAGACAATAGCAGCACTTTGTAACAACACAATATAACTGTAATATGTTCAGGATGACCTTCACAGGGTTCCACGAATCTTTGGAAGGTCGACAATATGAAATACAATTGTATTGTGTTGTACAGTTATTACCAGTTTTTCCACTTTATGTCCCGAATTAAACGCTACCCACACCTCTACCCACACCCTCTACCCACACCCTCTACCCACACCCTCTACCCACACGATCTACCCACACGATCTACCCATGCACCGGCAGATCTCTACATGAAATGCATCGTTGTGTGCACATGTCGACATAAGACTTCTGCTGGTGAATCCATTTCTCCATCTGGTTGTCTTCAGTCAAAATATCGCCATAAATCAATTTCTTTGCTTCCCTTAACGTGTTTATGGCGCCCCCTGCATGGCCTCAGTTGGCCTGTCCCTCCCTTCCACTGTCAGAAGTGGTTAGTTGGAATTGGTTACTCACCTCCCTGCCTTCCCTGTCCTTCCCTCAAACGGGGCAACCGAACGACAGGGCGGATGTAACGGGGGATCATGTACCGCCGCGGGCCACCCATTCACGTCTCATGAGCCACGCTGTGGGTCATCTGTGGTGGGTCACTTGTGGGGGTCATCGAAAAGAACAGGATAGATGAGAAGCTGCGGTTGCTGATGCAGCAGATGAGATGTCGTCATGGAAAAGACATCAACGAGAGTCATCCATCCAGCTGAAGGGAAGGGAGGAGGGAGACAAAGACTGGCGCTATATAAATGCAGAGAAACACTCAGCGACCGATTTTTTCATAGGAGAGGCAGACAGAGACAGGCAGACAGAGACAGACAGAGACAGACAGAGACAGACGAAAGAAGACAGCAATCAACCGAAGCACAGTTACATCATCGTAATCGTAATCTTCGGCCAATTCGCTGGGATTCAATGCGATGACTTTTATAGCGCATTTATCATAAAGTCCAAGAAATCAGTTGATGATCACAAACAAAACTCATCATCCACTGGAAAAGTCAGATGGAAATCCAACAAACGGAGGAGGAACCATCCAGTCTATTTACTAACCGACGCTCAACGAGGTTCAGTTCGAGGTCGACTTAGAAGGTCTGGCCGAGGACCACGGGTAAGGAGGGTCTTCGGTCTGGCAGACAGACAGACACACTGACAGCTACGTTCGACAACCATACTTAGGCCTAATCGTCAGACTCTAGAAACTCAACCTGTCGACAATGCCCTTCATCAGAGTCTAACATTTACTTAAAGCAATGCCACTCCCAGCATCTGCCTCATCCAATTTACAGATCGTCTCTATGTCTAACTACAACCGTCAACTTCTGTATACAGTAAGCACCTTAATATATATAGACGTCCATGCTACAACCCATAAAATCGTTGAGGTCAATGCCGTCGAAATGGAGCTAAGGAACAACCCCACCCCCACCCCCACCCCTCCAGTGGGACAACCCCACCCACCCCACCCCCTCCAGTGGGACAACCCCACCCCACCCCCTCCAGTGGGACCACCCCACCCCTCCAGTGGGACAACCCAACCCCACCCCCTCCAGTGGGACAACCCCACCCCACCCCACCCCCTCCAGTGGGACAACCCCACCCCACCCCACCCCCTCCAGTGGGACAACCGCACCGCACCCACCCTACCCCACCCCCTCCAGTGGGACAACCCCACCCCACCCCCTCCAGTGGGACAACCCCACCCCACCCTACCCCACCTCCTCCAGTGGGACAACCCCACCCCACCCCACCCCCTCCAGTGGGACAACCCCACCCCACCCCCTCCAGTGGGACAACCGCACCCCACCCCACCCTACCCCACCCCCTCCAGTTGGACAACCCCACCCCACCCCCTCCAGTGGGACAACCCCACCCCTCCAGTGGGACAACCGCACCCCACCCCACCCCACCCTACCCCACTCCCTCCAGTGGGACAACCTCACCCCCTCCAGTGGGACAACCCCACCCCACCCCCTCCAGTGGGACAACCGCACCCCACCCCCTCCAGTGGGACAACCCCACCCCACCCTCTCCAGCGGGACAACCCCACCCCACCCCACCCTCTCCAGTGGGACAACCCCACCCCACCCCTCCAGTGGGACAACCCCACCCCACCCCACCCCTCCAGTGGGACAACCGCACCCCACCCCACCCCCTCCAGTGGGACAGCGAGAGATCGTTGTGTGCCTGTGTGATTAATGCACTGATTAGATTAACTTCGTTAAATCAAATCCAGTTCAACCAACAGAATTAAGGTCACATAAGTGAACTACGTCGACTTTTCCACATTCCTCAGACAAAACTCAGCAGCTCAACTTCTCATTTGCAGTTCCTGGTTCCTCCATCTGGAAGTCTCTACCTCCTCATGTTCGCACCTCTCCCACTGAGAGACTCTCTTTCGCTCTAAACTGAAGATTTACCTCCTCTAGTCTACCTATGCCTCTTATCTTTGCAGGGCTACAATGTGCACTTTTTACCTTTATCCAAGTTGTACTGTATTGTACTGCAAACTTTTAAACTGCCTCCGGTTGTCACAGAGTCATTCTCCGTTCACCATCTCTGACTCAGAAAAACCCAAGGTTAAGCATGATTCAATCTTCAGCGACTCTTAATATTGTAACCATTGTCTGTTAATTACCTCTCTTCGTTTAAATGCTTACTTACCTTGCCTACCAACAGACCTAGCTACTTCTTACCTACCAACAGACCCAGCTACTTCTTACCTACTAAGAGACCCAGCTACTTCTTACCTACCAACAGACCCAGCTACTTCTTACCTACCAACAGACCCAGCTACTTCTTACTTACCAACAGACCCAGCTACTTCTTACCTACCAACAGACCCAGCTACTTCTTACCTACCAGCCCCCACTTCTTACCTACCAACCCCCTTGCACCTACCAATCCCTCTGACTCAGGACCAGGGCTGCTGTGTAGCGCTGTTCACTTTGCTTATCATGATGAACGCCATCAGATGTGGAATTAATGCCAACAGATTAAACGCTGACTCACTTCCTTTTCCATCAAGAAATAATCCCTTTAGAAGGAGAGACGTTTATTTTCGTCATTTTCTACCTAATCAAAACGCAACCTCCCCCACCTCCGTCCTCCTCTGCAAGAGACAAACTGCCACCCTACACCTAAGATTCCAGACCCATGAATCAAAAGACATTAGCAGTAACCCCTATTTTTAAACCCCAAGAAACCCCATCAGAGCCCTGCTTCAACAACGGCCGAGGCCACTAATACTTTGACTTCTGACCCAATCCATCGACGACCCTGTCTCTCTGCCGACGAATTTCACCCATCGTCTCTCGATCGACCACCAGACGCCCCAAACGACCCTTCCCCCTATGCCCCCAAATAGCCCTCACCCCTCTGCCTCCGCCTTCGCTCCTAGGCCCAGCGGTGCCCACCCGTTTCTCCGGCAGCTAATTATACGGCCATAGAAATGCCTAGTTTCGAAGCAGCTCCGCTCGAAGACAGTCTTCCGTCGTATCTCATTTCTCATTAATCAGTTCCAGACTTTCGCTAAACAACCACACTCACCCCATCCATAGCACCCTATCCCCCATCCATAGCACCTTATCCCCCATCCATAGCACCCTATCCCCCATCCATAGCGCCCTCACCCCATCCATAGCACCCTCACCCCATCCATAGCACCCGACCCTACCACCAGCCGTCCGTCCATCCATCCCAATTAAACCACTTTGCTGCTGCTG
>OY744605.1:86582038-86769538 GCA_963556255.1 Allolobophora icterica | reverse complement strand
TAGACGCTTCTACGGCGCCGTTATCATAACACATGGGATATGGGACATCCATGGTCAATTCACGGCAAGCCGTGGTCAAAACCATGTAAAAGGTGAGGGTTACGGCTACGGTCACAGTTAGGGTCGAGTTGCGGTAGTTCAGTGGGCTGAAAATGAAGGCGAAATGAAGACAGTTAGAAGCTTGATTCCATCAACCAAGGGAAGTGTGACCGGTACAGGATCCACAAAATAGCCTTTCTAAACATTGCAGTACATGTAGAAAACAGCTCCACGATCCTCTACCCATCTCTCTCGCAATCTCAGGCAAACAGAGTCAGAACTTCAATTGACATCTCTGAAGAAGACGCAGCAATCGTGAATAGGCTAGTGCTTTACGATAAAAACATCTGCATTTCCTTGTCCCAATAACTCTGCCTTCTTTCCCTTCATAAATGGCTACAATCGTTCAGGACAGCAAAGAAACACAGCTAAACCAACAAAAGTCTTTTAAGTCTCCTTGATCTAAGTAAACCTTCTTCTCTCGGACTTTCTCTGCAAGAAAATCGAGATCAATAATGCTTGAAGAAAAGCCGAGTAAAGCCCGAATCGAGAGGCAAACACTTCACACATCGTCCACGTCATTGACAAACAACTCGATTGGACGAAAGAACAGCTGAAAGCCATAGTGCGACCGTACGTTACCTCCCGGAATAACGTACGCGTACTGTACGTACGTTATCGAAAAAAATAACGTACGCGTACCGTACGCGTACGGTAAAAATGCCACAAATTTATCTGGTCATTCACAAAGAACCTCAGTGTAACTATGGTCTTATACGTTACGCGTACCGTACGCGTACGTCAAACTGATCAGTTTAACTCTACAGTAGGCCTATTAGTCTCTCCGTACGCAGGCATATTTATTTACGAACGGTACGGAAATTTAGTATTACCAATAAAATGACCATCCTATATAGTGTGCCGTAAAATCTTAATATTCTTCACATTAGACAGAATATTACCAATTTGGATTTTAAAAGTTTGAAAGTAGAGATCATTGAACAGCCACAGATGACTGATGTAATGGTTAAATTGGTTACGACCGTCAATCACCATATTGACTTTTGTTGGGCATAATGTTATGTATTTATTTTCGTCATGAATTGATGTGAACGTACGGTAACGTACGGCATAATAACGTACGCGTACTATACGTACGTTATGGAAAAAAAACGTACGTACAGTACGTACGGTCGCACCTTGCTGAAAGCAATCGCACAAGAGACGAAAAGCTTTGGCAGAAGATAAACAAACTAAAAGGAGACTCAAGTTTCATTCACAAACAGATCGAAAGTAGAAAAATATTGAATCTCTTTGGCAGACAAATCGACGAATCAGTTCTGCCAGGTTTAAGTTCATCATAATATGTCATATGATGGAAGTCAGTTTTACGAAACTCAATCTATTATTCCGTCAATTCATCCACAACTGTAAATCAAATTGTCAGGGTTGTTTGCTGGTTTATTGATGTCAAACAGTCTGTAGATCAATCAGGAAGCATTTCATAAACAATGTTCAAACTTCAATCAATCAATCACTCGTGGCGCACGTTGACGTTCTGCCGTTATCCCGTTGTCTTAGACTACGCTATTTCATAACATGAGATGATTAGCGTCGCCCTCCTCCTCTTCAATCGAGGCTTCTTCGGACTGGCACCACCTCTGTATCAGGCAGTGGCGGAGTTAGGTAGATAGTTTCTGTCTAAACAATGCTGTGTCATAGCAAAAGATGATTAGCTTCGCTCTCCTCCTTTATCCACGTTTCATACTGGCACCGCTCCCGGTATCAGTGGCGCAGTTTACAAAGTGTCATCAGACGATCTCTCTGAAATGATCTCACCCTCCCCTAACCATCCGCTCGACAGGCTGCCAGCCTGCCTCTCTGTATGCCTGCCTCTCTGTCTCCCTGTCGCTCTGCCTTCCACTTTGTCTGCCTGCCTCTCTGTCTGCCTTCCACTTTGTCTGCCTGCCTCTCTGTCTGCCTTCCACTTTGTCTGCCTGCCTCTCTGTCTGCCTTCCACTTTGTCTGCCTGCCTCTCTGTCTGCCTTCCACTTTGTCTGCCTGCCTCTCTGTCTCCCTGCCGCTCTGCCTTCCACTTTGTCTGCCTGTCTCTCTGTCTGCCTGCTTTCTGTCTTCTTGCCTCATTCTTTCTGCCTCATTCTTTCTGCCTGCTTCTCAGTCTCCCTGTCTCGGTGTCTCCCTGCCACCCTCTCTGCGTCTGCGGCCGACAGCCTCAGCTACCATGGCGCAGACGTGTCACTGGGAGACTCTAAGAACAACTCCACCAAAACCTCCTCCACCTTCTCCTTCAATTGACGACTGCTATCAAAAGAGGGAGGAACAGAACGCCAGGAGGAGGAGGACGAGGAGGACGAGGAGGAGGAGGAGGAGGAGGAGCACGACGAAGACAGGCAGACAGAGACAGATGAACAGGCAGACAGAGACAGACGAACAGGCAGACAGAGACAGACGAACAGGCAGATAGAGACAGACGAACAGACATTAGAGAATAGTGGCAGCTAATCACGCACATGAATAATATTCGTGAAGCACATTTCCTAACATGCACGCACATACACTCGGTGCCACTATCGAACACTGTGTGTGTGTGTCCGTGTGTGTGTGTGTGTCTCTCTGTATCTGTGTATGTGTCTCTGTGTATGTGTGTGTATGTGCATGTGCCTGTGTGTCCGTGTATGTAAGTGTGAGTCTGTGTGCGTGTGTGTGCTGACTGGACCATTATTTATAAAAGAGACATGTCTATCAATAGACTTTGCATATACACATCCATATACTATGTATAATAATTATGTGTGTGGATATATTTGCATCTGTGTAGGAAAAGAAAAGAAGAATGTTGAGACCTATAATTAAGACCTCAAGTAGGAATAAAATATGAGAAGCCAGTGAAACCATATACATAGTATATATGGATGTGTATATGCTTTAAGTAAGCCACGATCAATCTCTGTCTATCTAGGAAGGAAACGAGTCTCTATCGTTATGATCAACAGTTGATCTAAAAGATCTCTAATCTTGATCATGATTATCTACAGTTGATCTAAAAGATCTCTCAATAGCCATATATATAACATCATTAGGCTCCCTCATAAGGTGGTGGTGATGGTGGTGTGGTGGTGGAGTGGTCGTAGTAGTGGTTATGATAGTCATGTATTGTATTGTGTTTAAACATGTATGAAGCGCCTCTAGTAGGGTGAACCGTTCAGAGGCCCTCCCAGTGCGCAAGGCCAAGAGAAAAGAAAAGTTTTTAAGAAAGCAATAGAAGACGGGGGTTACCTATTAACATTTGAGAGCGAGTAGAATGAGACAGTGTATTCCAGAGAGAGGGACCAATTGAGGCAAAAGATCGGGACTGCGAAATGGCTGTTCTAGTATGAGGAACTGCAAGATCAAATCTGTTCGAGGAGTGAAGTGGACGATGCGAGGAGACAGAAAGAGGCCGGTGAATTACATCAATTAAATATTTGGGGGCGAGACCCCGCTGTACCTTGGACACAAGAATGAGGATTTTGAACTTAATACGTGCAGAGAGAGGAAGCCAGTGCAGTTGTTCAAACATGAAGGACGAAATGCGTGAGTAGCGTGGCAGACGTGCTATTAATCTCGCAGCTGCATTTAGGACTGACTGCAGAGGCATGAGACGGACCTTAGGAAGACCGATTAGAAGCGAATTGCAGTAGTCGATTCGGGAGCAAATGAAAGCATGGAACAGCGTTGTGAAAACAGAGGATGAGACAGATTGTCGAACAGCCCTGAGACGCCTTAAATGGAAGTAGGAAACACGTGTGAGATTAGAGATGTGATATTTGAAAGAGACAGCTATCAAGCGCACATAACACCCAGGTCACGTACACCTTATGAAAAGGAGTAGTGTGAAGAGATTTCCGAGAGGAGGGCAAAATCAATCTTCAGCAACTGGTGAGGGGAGCCAAACCAAATGAACTGGGTTTTGGAGGCATTAAGAAAGAGATGATTTGAGGACATCTAGGAGTGGAGAGACTTCGATAGAGAATCAGTACGCTCAACTAAGTGCAATTGGGATGAAGAAGACCCATGGACAAATGCTTGCACATCATCCGCAAAGAGATGACCAACAGCTCTCGAGAGTGGGAAATGAGAGGGAATGTCAGCCTTGTTGAGAATAAAGAGTAGAGGACCAAGTACAGAGCATTGAGGAACGCCCAGTTTGACCATGACCATACGATGGTTAGTGGTGGTTATGATGGTAGTGGATGTGGTGGTGGTAGTTTCCAATCTGTATTGATAATACTAAGTGTTGCATTTTTTGGTCATGATATCCCTCTTTCGTATCTTTCAATGAAACTATGAAGCTCCAATTCTTCACTCATCGCTGCCTCTTCATCTCATCTTGAACTCTTTTTCCTTCTCAATTAAAAGACGTCATCCTCTGTCAACAGACCTCCGTCGATGAATACAACATATTCTATGGATGGGAAATGTCTACATTTGGAATTAAGGATTTGATTTGATTATCATCCGATTTCGTCTCCTTTCATCTTTCACCGGACTATTATGGGTCGACAAAATCCAAATGCATTGCCAAAGGAGCAATAAGGTTTTTCCTTAGCCTAACGGATGCCTTCCCTCTTCCACCTCCTCTTATTCCTCTTCCTCTTCCTCCTCCTCGTCCTCCTCTTTCCCACCTCGTGTCAAGCCCCGCCCACTGGCTAGGAAGACTGTCTTGGCAGTGCACCACAGTAAAGGGTGGTAGACAAAAGGTCACACAGGAACAAACTCCCTCCACTTCTCTCACTCTTTCACTTTCATTGTCTCATTCTCTTTACCTTTTCACACCCTCTCACTCACGAGGGTGCCAAGGGATGATACCTAAAGGATGCCCACCACAGTCAAGTACCGCGAGAGTGCCAAGGGTACGTCGAGGGGAATCAAGGGCTACTCTACTGGTCTTACACAACCTCTTAGAAGCCTTAGCGATCATCATAGTCAGACCAAACCCCTTGCAATCGTCTGACTGGTTCCATGTTCTCAGACAGAGGTAGCGGATGTCAGTCAAAGGCCACAGGTAAAAGAACACCTGACCAATTGTCAGGCTCAGGTGAGTCATTTCCAGTGTTCCCAAGCCCTTCGACGCTTAACAGACAGTCTATACCTGTGACAAGCGCCCACCGAAGCGTGACTATAGAGACCGTGTGTTCCACTCCACCTCCAACCCCTTCCTCTAAAGACCCCTACCCTGTCCTACCCCACCTAGAACCCCCTACCCTCCGACGGACGACATAAAGTGGCTTCCGCAATGATGAATGTACTTCTTTTGAGATGGATTGACAAGGACCCTACTTAGCATCGGCCGTGATTGGAACAGCAACGTACCACTGACAGGAGGAGGAGCAGGAGGAGCAGGGAGCAGAAGGAGGAGCAGGACATGGAGGATGAGGAGGAGAAACAGAAAGAGGAGGAGGAGCAGAAGGAGCAAGAGAAGGACAGCGTCGTATAGTCAATGTCTCGTGTGTGTGTGAAAGAGATGATCGGCTACCCCACCCCCACCCCTCAATATGTCACGACAAACCCCACCAAGGGTAGAAAACTCCTCCTCGGTCGACCATAACTCAGACTGACAAATGTCGGCCAATCAAAGACGACATTTCGTCTTTCACACAAACGATCGCCATCTTAAAGATTCGCTGAAACAGCGTCAGAGAAGTTGTTCAGTCGCCCCTCGTAACCATCTCACTCTAATCGACCATCGACTCATAATTATCTGGGGTATTATTATAAAGGCGCTACAAAAGTCACTAGATTAAATTAGAACTCTACTATACATAATCATAACTTTATTGGACAGAACCCTGACTGGAGAATTCCTAGTGACCATAATACACCGCATACGCAACATAAGCTAGAAGTCTTTCTCTAGAGCCTCTGTATGTATTTCCTCTGCATGTATGTATTTCCTCTGTATGTATGTATTTCCTCTGTATGTATATGCCAGGAATACATAACTCAGTTTCTCAAGAGCACCGCATTGTCTTTTGGACTAAATGAAATGACAGATCATATATGGTGTGGCAGGGTGGTCGATTGGCAAGAACGATCGCCCTGTAACACGGAGAATAAGGGTTCGATCTTCCCACCCTGAGACGGTTACTGCATGTGAATCTGCGGAATTCAGACGGAAGTTGGTTCCTGAGTCGAGGTGCATTGGGGATAATCTAACAGCATCTAACAATGTTGTAAACATCTTGTCGACACATCCTGCAGTAGACCCAAAAGGAGTTGCAACGCAGAGCTTACACAACTCGGTGTCGTATGCCATACACAATAAACACGGAGGACACATCTTAAGTAATACCATAAACGATAACTAGTATACCCCGATTGATACCTCTTGCTGTTATACCAAACAACACTTCTGACACGACGGAGATCTCGTGAATAAACTGGTGCCCTGAGCTTAACTTTAGAGTAGCGCTTTAGAAATTAGAGTTTATGATTACGATTGTTTCACCCTTCCTCCTTAATCCCATTCTCCCGTCTCTTATAATGTCGTCATCTTGAGCCCGTTTCCATAGCAACCAGTGGGCGCATGAGGAGACGGTTCTCAATGTCCACATACAATACAACTGTATTTGATATTGCGCTCCTTCCAAACTTCAGAAGTACACACACGACCATACAACAGAACATCGATGGCGCTGAGCAATTGTGAGTTAAGGACTTCCTTAAGGTCCCTACACAGCTTAACCGTCTCAGGGTAGAGAAATCGAACCCGTACTCTACGAGTTACAGGTCCAGCGCTCTAACCAACGGGCACCGGTCCACATATAGTGTATAAACTGCCCCTGGGGGGGGAGGGGGTGGGGTGGGGGGTAGCCAGTGCTACAAGTGAAACCCTTTAATTAACATCTCCTGCATTTGCCGACATATCCGGCCGTCATTTCTCAATTAATCAATTGACAGAAGTCAGAATGGAATCAGAAATCAGAGAAAAATCGACCAACAACAGAAACTGAGTTGGAATATAATTGGAGAATATACTCACGACACAATTCAATAACTCTGTTGCACTCCATATAGAAACTATTTTAATTAACATAAGAATGTGGAGGCATTGCCTCAAGGGACATAAACAGGCCACAATACGAGGCCACATGCTGAGGTTACCTGCAGAGGCCAGATGAAAAGGCCGTAGAACCTGCTTCCTAAAGTCTGGTGGATCAACTAAAACTATTGACTAGTTTTACCTGGGACGAATATAGCTGCCATACTTGTCCCAGGTTTTACACCGAAATGAATCACACAATGCATTATAATCAAGCAACAAAACAGACCAATATTGTTTGTTGCAATAGCTTTGTAATCACATTCCATCATGTTCTCAGTTAAAATGATTGCAGCTTCCTAAACAGAATGATGTCCGATTTAACTTCTATTCACAAGACGAGTGGTTCTTCCAAAAGACAACTTCTGATATTGCTAAAGCGCTTCTCTAACGCTAAGCGCAGGGCACCAGCTTATTCACGAGCGCTGTGTCGTATCAGAGGGATTGTCTATAGACGTGAAGTGAAGAATGGATGAAAGCAGGAAGGCAGGAAAGACCCAGCGCCCTGTCCAAATGATGAGAATCATTTCGGCTCAATAGCGGTCAAGGTAGAGATGACCAACATAGCTGTGACCAACATAGCTGTGAAAGTCCAACTGACCAGCAACGTTTGTCGTCAATGGAATGCCTACGAATAGTGATTTCGAGTGGGGCATCTTAAGGCTGAATGGGGTTGGGGTGGAGGAATGGAAAATGGGATCGGATGGAAGTCTAAAGACATTCCATAAGGGTAGAACAAAGGATAGGCGATCTACCCCTTCCCTAGGGAGACTTTGAGATTAACCCAGCAAATGGCTAGTCAGAATCAGAAGGGTTAACAAAGAATGGATCTAAGCCTAGATCTTTCAACGCAGTGCTGCTGTCAACCCTTCTAAAACGCTTCCTCTCCTCTTGGACAGCCTCCGGCAATTCGACACCTCCTCCTCCTCGCCCTCCTCCTCCTCCTTCGCACTAAGAACAGGCGATATAACCGGTGACAAAGTCAATGGATGGGGGCTTTCGTGGGTAGCACCAGCCGCAGGGGGCTTATCTCTCCGTCCGAAACAACCCCAGTATATATATATATATATATATATATATATATATGCAACCCAGTATATATATACATATATTTGGTCCGCAAAGGTTCACCAGTCACTCTGTTACAGAGTAAAGCAGGGAGGCGACCTGACCGACGACTCTGATGAGCGTAGACTCGGATCCGACCTGGGCTGGTGAACCAAAGTCCTCCGTGCCCACCTTCTCGTGGTGCGGACCGTTGGTACCCTTCCTAGGAAGGGGAACGAACGGGCACGGCAGGCAAAACCAGGGGAAGGCAATGGCAAACCACCCCTGTTAATCATGCCAAGAAAATCGTCATGCGACACACCAAACCACGCCGATGGTCGCGGATGGAGGGACTCCCAGGCCGGAGCGCTGAGGTGGGACTCCCAGGCCAAAGCGCGACTCAAGGGCTACTGGGAGAAGTAGCAAGACGGCAACGGAGACTGTGTAGCATGACGATCGCTAGGGCTCCTAGAGCCGACAGCACAAAGAGACAAAGAGATATATATATTTATTATTATTATTATTATTAATGAGCTTTTATATAGCGCCCCTTCAAGGTTATCTACTCAGGAGCGCTCCTAGTCCAACCACGGCTAAAGAGAGTAGTTTTTAAGTTTGCAAGAAACAAGGTAGAGTGAGTCATAGGGACCAGGCGAAGTGCAACAGGAAGGCCATTCCAGGTTGCAGGTCCAGCGACCGAAAAAGAACGTCGCTGCATAATGGCTGTCCGCGTGCGGGGGACCAATAGCTCGGCCTGGTCAGCCGAGCGAAGAGCAGATCTCCGCAAGACCCCCGAGGTAGAGCGACACAACTCCCGCAGGTATGGGGGAGCAAGTCCCTCTAGACAACGCCTAACCAGTGCAGAGACCCTATAGGCGATCCGCAGCGGGAAAGGGAGCCAGTGCAGAACATCCCGCATATAAAGAGAAACCTGGCCAAATCTGGGGATGCGACCAATAAGACGTGCGGCTGCACGCAAAACCCGGTCCAAACACCCAAGGCGGGCAGCTGGGAGGCCAGCATAAAGGGCGCTACAGTAGTCCAGACGGGAAACCACAAACGCATGGACAAGGGTAGAAGCAGCTATATATATATTATATATATATATTTTATATATATATATATATATATATATATATATATATATATATATATATATATATATATATATATATATATATATATATATAAAGAGAGTCAATGGCTCCATTGTCCTCTCCAACTAATGCCTGTCCACTAACATCCCTATCAGTAACCACATTATGCCCATACAGGCCACTTAGCCACCGCTTCTCCGTCCACCTCCACTCTTCCTCCCCCTCTTCCTCCTCTTCCTCCTCCTTCAAAAACAACACTCAGTTATTTCCATTGTTACTATAATTATCCTCCAACAAAGACAATGTCTCATCTAACCAAATCTCATCAAAGACTCTCTTATAAGTTTATTCCTGCCGTCATCGTCATCATCATCACCACCACCATCGTAATCAATATCATCATCAACATCACCATAATCATCATCATCATCATTATCATAACCCCAGCTACCAATATCATCATCAAAATTATCATTATCATCATCATCATCATCATCATCATCATCATCGTGATCTTCATACCTGGATGTCTTGCAATCGCCTCTCCCTCAATTCGTCAAAAACCCAGTTTATCTGGTTTGGCACTCCTCAGCAACTTAAAAAACTCGACTTTGCTGTGCTGTCTCAAAGGTTTCCGCTTTTCACTTTCTCGTCTAGCGTTCGTGATCTAGGAGTGACCCTTGACAATTCTCTCACCTTTACTGAACACATTTCCAAACTCACTCGCACTTCCTATTTTCACCTAAGGCGCCTTAGAGCTATCCGTCGCTCTCTGTCATCTCCAATTTTCACTTCAATTGTCCATGCATTTGTCTGCTCTAGACTTGACTACTGCAATTCCCTCCTCATTGGTCTTCCCAAAGTCCGTCTTGCTCCTCTTCAGTCCGTTCTCAATGCTGCTGCTAGATTAATTGCCCGTCTTCCTCGATTCTCTCATATCACCACCTTTATGGCAGAAGAACTCCACTGGCTCCCGCTTTCTGCCCGCATCCAATTTAAGGTCCTCATCCTTGTCTCTAAGGCTCAGCTTGGTTTCGCTCCAAAATATTTATGTGACTTATTTCATCGCCCTCACTCTGCGGCTTCTCTTCGTCCTGTTCGTTCATCTGACCGTTTGGACCTCCTCGTTCCCCGTGTCAGGACTTCACTGGCTCAATCTAGGTCGTTTGCTTCCATTGGCCCTGCTCTTTGGAATGGGCTTCCTCCGTTTGTTCGTTCTTCTATTCTCTCAGGTAGCGTCTCTTCCTCTTTTACCTTTCTTAAAACTTGCTTTTTCTCTCGGGGTCTATCGCACTGGGAGCGCTTCTGAATGGCCCTCCCGCTAGAAGCGCTTTATAAATATCCGAATACAATACAATACAATACAATCATCATCATCATCATCATCATCATCATCATCATCATCATCATCATCATCATCATCATCATCATCATCATAACCACCGCTATAACCACCATCATCATTATCATCATCGTCATCGGTTTAGCTAAGCATTGATGATGGCGGACCAAACACAAGCCGTAATCAGGTCATTATCGAGGACATCAGTCCGTAAGACTAATTTCCCTAAGAAAGTTAAGAAAGTCAACAATGAGATTTCTAGCCAACTGAATTCGTAAGTGTGACAACCGACTTAAGAAACCCAATCGATAATGAATTTCTTTGGTGGACTTGAGGCTGAAGAGAGGCGTGGCTGGAGAGGGCGAGGGTAATTGAAATGGAGGTTGACTGTACTGTGGTTCCCCCCTTAAATCACCCCAATCCGTTGGTCCAACTATATGGACTGAGAAATTCAACCGGAAATTTGGAATTTCAATTTGACAAATCACAACAGTAAACACTCGAAGTGCAATAGTCCCTTGGAATGAAGAAACTCAGTAAATTACTTAAACTAATTAATTCCGAGTCCTCTTCAACAAGGATGTTTACCCACTGAATTGTCTCTGAGGGGTAAAAGTGTCGCTGCGATTCTCCAGGGCCAAGAACCCTCTTCCAAGCAGATAACTCACAAGAACTGCACCTCGGATATGACCTGATCAATGATCAACCGATACAAAACTAAACCATCTCCCTTTTCAGAAGAAATACCTTTCGAATACCTATACAGCTAGTAAGTAAGTAAGTTCCTAAATATCAGTAACTGATTATTAATTAGTAACTTCTATCGCACCGGAGTCAACTGTCAAATGCACAAAGCAAAATCAAGCCAGAATCAAGTCAATATAGCAGCAAAAGATATTTCCTAGTAGAGTAGAGGGAGAAGACATTTAGTTCCTTTTCTCATAGTCCCGATGCACACCTGCTGAGGAGGTATCCGGTATGAGCTAAATGATTGAAGAGTCAAAAAGTGAATCCAAAATGGTCAAATGGACCCACTGAGGCTTGGACTGGTCTTTTTCTGGATAATATTTGGCAGTAGTAACAGTTCAAAAATTAAATTTAATGTTTACTACACAATGAACTAAAGAAAACTGATATTTTAACAGAGATAAGTCTTTAAGCTTATTCTTAAACAGTGGGTAGATGTGTGACGTCATCTGGAAGCTTATTCAAAATACCGAAGGGACAGAATATCTTATCGGGAATAATTTCATCCTAGTATGTGCAATATCAGTGCGGTAATTTAGCAAAGTTCTAAAGTAATTATATGCAAAGCAGCCACCTTATGAATATGAGAAGACCTAAGGCAGAAGACCAAGGCAGATCCCGGACCATCATCATCCCGGACCTATGATGGTCCGCGATGAGAAGGTCGTCTCTTTGAGGACCCAATCTATCGCCAGGGTTGCAATTTATTTCGCCTTCTGTTCGCGTATAAATTATTGTACTGCTCTGTGACCGAAGTAAATATTCCACTGATAAATCATCGCCAAACAGAACAGCAAAAGTGTTTATTTCCTTGGGGATCGACGACAGATCAGAAAAGAATCGACGTTTAACGTTAAGTCTCAGTCGGAACTCAGTTGAACGGTTAGAATCGCAGTCTCACTAAAAATTGACTAAATTGTCGACGCCAAACTTAATCATAAGTCATAATTAACTGAGTTAAGATCGACTCTTAATTACTAAAGCCATAAATAACTCAATCACTGAATGACTCTCCAAGACGAAATATAAAACAGACGACAGCCGAAGGAAATTCATAACTTAAAGATTAATTGATTCATTAATTAATTACACATAAAGTCACAATGGTTCGACTTTAAATTCCGTCAAGGCATTAGACAGGGCCAGCCAAGGCCAGGGCGAGGGTCAACCAAGGCCAGGGCGAGGGCCAGCCAAGACCAGGGCGAGGGCCAACCGCCCTAAACTCAATCAAGGTAATAATCCAGATAATTAACGAAGAGGAACTAAATCTTTCGATAAGAGAACTGACCAAAGGAGAAACGTCTCATGTCTGGTCAAACCAGACACCAGATGATCAATTCACCACTTCCAACCAACATCAGTCAAGACCGATTTAAAAGCAAATCGGTCACCAAGTAGGTAAGTAGGTAGGTAGGTAAGTATTGAAGTACGTAAGTAAGTTAGTAGGTATGTAGGGAAATAAGTATGTATGTAGGGAAGTAAGTATGCTAAGTAGATAAGTAAGTACATAAGTAGGTAAGTACGTAGATAAGTAAGTACATGAAATAGGTAAGTTGGTCGGTAAGTTAGTACATAAGTAGGTGAGTTAGTAAATAGGTAAAACAGTACTGAAAGTAAATACATACGTAGGTAAGATCACTGATCCACGCACTAAGCCAAATCAATCCAACCTCAATCAAACAATCACTCTATTCAAAATCAATTCTCATAAATTGTATTCATAAACTTTTGAAATCCTACAATAATTCTACGAAACCAGATAAACTAGAAAACCTTACCTGAGTTCCTCGTCTGCCAAGAATTCCTGATGTTCGGTCAACTGCGAAAACATCGAGAGTAAATGAACCGTATCCGTCTTCACGGTCGATCGATCGCGTTGAAGAAATTGATCCAGTTTTAAGGTCAATCTGGAAGAAACGTTTTTGGATTTGACCTCCAGATGTGATGTTTGTTATGAAATATTCGATTCTGGCTGACGGATTTCCTGGATAGGAAGCGGACACAGATAGGACGCTGGTACCCTTGGCTGCGTTCTCACGGATCTGTCCGGTGTAAGTGGCCTGGGAAAAGGAAGGTCCGTCATTGGATGATGTTGGGGTCATTAAGGTGAGCTGGAGAGAAGAGGACTTGGATGGATGGTCAAGATTCGTAGCACGAATCTCAACGGAATATAAAGATTGAGAGATGAAATTAGGGCCAGCGTAGATATGACCATTCGTTGCATCTAAAACGAACAGCTGCATGTCGTTTGCGCTGACCATTTCGTATCCAATGCGGCCGCTGGTTCCCCACCCGTCCAACACAGAAGCTTTGACAGTTGTAAGCAGGGTTCCAGATGAAAGACCTTGTCGAAGAATCACGACATCTGGTGACCAGAATTCCGGAATGCTATCGTTGCCATTGACGACGATGACGTCTACTCTCTTCTGCGAACTCACTCGCCTCGTCTTCATCGCAACGTTGGTTGCCGTGACAACCAGCTGAAACCTGTCTGTCAACTGTTTGTCAACGTTGCCATTGACAACAACCAATCCACTTGTGCCATCCACCGTGAAGTTAGCATTCATTGGGGTCTGGTAGGAGATGGTATATAGGAAGATGGAGTTCGGACCGAGGTCCTCGTCAAAAGCCTGAACTGCGAAGATGGCGCTACCAGGTGGAGAGTCTTCGGCGAGTGGAAAAGTGGAAGGACTGGAAAGGAACTGTGGAGTGTGGTCGTTGGAGTCGAGGATATTGATGACGACAGCTGCATTGGTCCATCTCAACGTAGGAGCGTCTCTTGGACAACCAGCGGACACATTCATCAGCACCTGTGTCGATGGTTGAGTGCAGTTCATCCGTTGAGAGACGTAGATCCTTCCAGTCATCGTTTCCATGACGAATGCCTGGCTTCCACCTCTTGGACTCATTTCGTAGATGACCTTTGAACTGTTCCTGGTGTCGCCATCTACCGCCAGCACGTGACCGACCAGTTGCCCTACGTCAGCTCGACAGCTGACGTTGAGGCCGTAGGTGGGAAATTCCACCCAGATGGGCAACTCATCTTCTACGTCTTCAACAAGAATCCTCACAGCGACTGAACTCTTGAGGGAAACCGGAAGTCCATCATCCATCGCCTGAATCACAATGACGTAAGACTCAGACGATTCACGGTCGAGTGGATGCACGAGTGCCAATTCACCCGTGACCGTCTTCACAGAAAACATTCCAGAATCATTTCCATCGACTATGGAATAGGAAACGGATCCATTCCTTCCAGCATCCGGATCCACAGCAGTCACATTCCCAATCCATGCTCCGATCGCTGCATCTTCCCGAACGATGAACTCGTAGGAACTCTCGATGAATCTTGGTGCATTGTCATTTATATCTGCAATGATAATCGCAACTGAGGCGTGACCGTGCCTTTGCATCAATCCACAATCGGACGCGACAACCGTCACGTGCAACACGTTGCTTCCGGCGTCACGCATCACCTGCTCCCGATCGAACACACGTGACGTTGTGAGGAGAGAGCTGAGAGGATCAATCCGGAATCCACCATCCGTGCTACTTTCAATGGAAAACAAGAGCTCCGCATTCCTTCCAATGTCACGATCGCTCGCTAGGAACATGGCCGCAAAGTCTTCTGCTGGACTTTCCTCGACGATGACGTAGCTGTACGTTGTATTCCAGAAGATAGGGTCGTTGTCATTGGCGTCTAAGACAACGATGACAACGTCACAGGTGGAGCTCCGGTTGCCCCACGTCCCTCCAACAGAGGCCTCTATGGTCAGTGCATATATATCGGTCACTTCTCGGTCAAGAGCAGAAGCGATGTAGAGACATCCGTCTGGAAAGATCTCGATTCTACCATCGCTATTTCCATATGCGATGCTATGGATTACGATTCCATCGATTCCAACGTTAGCAACCGTTGCTATGACGCAGAGGAATCGTCTGTTGATTGGATCTGATTCATTGACAGCCACTCTGTACTCGCTCTGGTTGAACATTGGTGTATGATCACTGACGATCTGAACGTGGATCGTCAACATCTGGATTGCAGACAACGAAGGACTTCCGGCATCTGTGGCGACTATGAACACTGATATGACATCTGTTGTTCTGCTGTTAAGGAGTGCCATCAGCCTCAGAACTCCATTCACTTTATCAATCATCATAAAAGTCGACGAATTCGCTGTCAATGAATAGCGAACTGTTCCATTGACACCAAAATCCGGATCGTTGGCTCTTCCACGGAAGATGTCTTGTCCAATGGGAATGTTTTCATCCACATCAAAAACTGCTGCTGAACTTGGAAATCTGGGGACATTGTCGTTTAGATCAGTTATCGTAATATTTACAATTGTAATACCGTAATAAGATGAGGTTGTGGCGATAACCGTGAGCGAATAGAAAGAGCAATTCTCCCTGTCAACCGGTAGAGCGGTTTTTATCCATCCCGTGTCGTTTTCAATGGAAAAAACTCCAAATGGATCACCATCTGCTATCAAATATGCAATACTAGTCGGCCTTGACCCTGTCTGAACTTGACCAACCTGTCTTCCAACCACCGCTGGAAACCGTCCATCGTCCTCGACCATCGTAAGACGCAGTCCTCCTGAAGGAGAGAAGGACAGTTCAGACGCACTGTTTGTTAATACGAGGACAGTCGCAGGCCTTGGAGATGCAAGGCCACCGAGGTCACGTGCGAGGACAGACATCGTATAGACGGACTTTGTCAACCGCGTCACCTCACATGTGATACTAATCCATCCGGTCAAAGCATCGATGGCAAATACTGACTCCGCTCCACTTATGATCGAATACCTGACAGTTCCCCAATCGCCGAGGTCTTCATCTGTTGCTTGGACTTGCACCAAAGCAGTCCTACCAGCTGTTAGCGCTTCTGAATCCAACAAACGAACAATGAGAAACAAAGCCTGGAACATAGGTTGATTGTCATTGATATCATTCAGTCTGATGACAGCCGTTGCCGTTGACGACATCCTTGGATTCCATCCATTCCTTGCAACGATCTTCACTTCGTAACTGGAAAACTCCTCTCGGTCGAGTGACCTTAGAGTGATCAGCTCCCCAGATGTCTCTCCAACCTGGAACATTCCAGGATACCTGTCTTCCGCGTCGGAATCCAACCGGAAGAGAACAGGACCCGTGCCGTCTCCATAGGAAGCGGAAACGGTGATGATCACCTGACCCGGGTCATCCCCTTCGTCGAGGGTTATATAGTAGGGGTCATGGGTGAAACTGGGAGGGTCTGCATTACCAGAAGATATAGCAACCGTGAGATTAGCGAGAGCTGTTGAACCTGCAGATGATGCCTCAACAGTCACAATGAGACTCGATTGAACGCGAACACTGAGGGATCGCTTTGTGGTCACCAGACCAGTCAGGATATTAATCGTCAGCCAGTCCATGTCATTTCCGGTCAAAATGGAATATCGAACGCCCACAATGACGTCACTTCCTCTGCTACGAGCGCTCATGGCTGCCACGTAGCTACCAACTGGAGACAATTCACTCAAACGTGATTCATAAAACGGGGGATCAAAGACCAGAGAACTAGAATTCGATGTGCGAACGATGATTACGAGAAAAGCGACGGAACTGCGAATCGGTGGAGACGAAGTCCTTGCTTCGATCGTCAGGTTGTATCGGTCAATGCGATTGCGGTCAAGGCTTCGAGCGAGAGTGACGAGAGTGAGTGACCGAAGACTGGCCGGTTCAAGGCGGAAATCGCCAGCATCATTTCCATGAATGATTTGGAGGATGGAAGGACTTGCATCCACATCAGTCACACTGATCACCTCCACCACCGCACCAACTACTTTCTTCTCATCCACAACCACCTGTCCACTGGTTCCCTGCTCATGAAACCGGATCGATGGACCTTCGGTGCTTCCATCCCTAACCATCACAGAAACAAATACCCGAGACGCAATCGGATACGCCTGAGTGAGATCCTTTGCCTCCACAATCAGCTGACAGGTGTTTGGTTGACAGTCGATGGCTGTTCCATCACAGGAACCGTCACAGTTGAGCGACTTCTGGCTTCTTATGATGCCAGTCTCAGCATCAATTGCAAACTGGCCGTTGCTGTCATCGATGAGTTGGTAGACAATTTCCGAACTGGGGTTGGAATTAGTCGCCCAGACCTGAACAACAAAGGACCCGATCGCAAACGATCGACTGACAATTGTAGAGTATGTGCTCTGATTGAAAACGGGAGCAGTGCTGTCAGTGTTGGAATCGGAGACAGACACGTTGACTGAAAGATAACCGAACCGTGAAGGAATGCCACCATCTTTGGCGGAAATGTTTAAGACGTAAGAAGTTGACGGAGTGAGTGTCAGAGTGTTGCTTAGATAGAGCAAAGATTTCTCCGTACTGTTAACTAAAACCAAACTGAACAATCCAGCATTGTCTCCGCTCACGATCTTATACTCGACAATTGTTCCACTCATTCCACTGTCACGGTCCGTTGCAGACGGAAGCAGGACACGACTTCCTGTCCGATCAGAGACGGAAAACTGAACGTCGATGCGTTCCGGGGAAAACGAAGGACTGTAGTTGTTTGTTGTGAGGACAGTTATTTGGATTCTGATGACGTGTTGTGGAGGCAGAGGAAGACTCTGAGCAAGGATTGTCATCGGATTACTCGGCAGGGAGTCCCTTCGCAGTGGCGCTTTCGTCGTCAGCGCTCCCGTTTCATCGTTTATAGCAAAGAGACCGGAGTCTGGATTCAGACTGTACCGTTGCCCTGGCAACGTAGGTATTGTCCCTAGCACCGTTCCGATTGGCTGACCCTCTGCGATCGTAAACGCCACCTCATTGTACTGTGTTCCGGAACATCTTCCGAGATGATGAAAGATGAGGATTATGAAAGACAGAGAGAGTTGAAAGGTGGAGCTGAAGACAGGCTGGAAGATGGAAGGTGGTCTCTGGTGGAAGCATGGAAACGGAGTTGTGGAAGACATTTCTAATGTTAGTCCTTTGAACCACTAACATGCTAAATTTCAAACGAAATTCCTGACAATACAAACAAAAAACAATTCAATCAAACCGTTTTCTTCATTTACATCCTAACAAAATGCCGATTCTATGCTATGAGTTACCATGGTAACTGTATCCATTGGAAACGCAGCATACGATACACTGGAATTATTCCAAGTGAGTTGATTTAAACAGCCATAAGCAACCCATGAGCAATGAGCATGAGGTCAGAGTTTGGAGAGAATATGTTGAACACAGACTCTGTCTTCAATTGATGAACAGATGTGAAGAATTTAAGTCGAATGAACAGTTAAGATATGACCAGTTGAATACGAAATCTTAAAATCTTTCCTAAGTTGGGCCTTGGAACTTGTCAGTGTTCCGTTGAATTCAGAATCTCTGATTAACCTAACATCCAAGGTCGTCGTCGTCATCATCATCATCATCATCATCATCATCATCATCATCATCATCATCATCATCATCATCATCATCATCATCATCATCATCATCATCATCATCATCACAACCGTTAGCATCATCATCATCACTACCACCATCACCATCACCTTAACAAGGGGAAGAGGAAAAGGCAGAAGCAGAAGAAGACGACGACGAAGAAGAAGAAGAAGTGGAAGAGGATTAGGAAGACGAAGAGAAAGAGGAAGACGAAGAGGGAGATGGAGAGATTGAGAGGGAGAGGGAGAGGGAGAGGGAGAAGGAGAAGGAGAAGGAGAAGGAGAAGGAGAAGGAGAAGGAGAAGGAGAAGGAGAGGGAAAGGGAGAGGGAGAGGGAAAGGGAGAGGGAGAGGGAGAGGGAGAGGGAGAGGGAGAGGGAGAGGGAGAGGGAGAGGGAGAGGGAGAAGATGAAGAAGATGATGATGAAAAAGATGATGAAGAAGAAGATGATGATAAAGAGGATGATGATGAAGATGAAGATGAAGAAGTCCCTTAAGCTAGCCCTGGGGCAAACATAGGTATGAAATGCTAGCGACTTCATTTTCTCAGCCTCGGCATATGGTGGTGGGTGGTCAGTCCTCTCCCTCTCCATCTCATCATGCCACCGGCAGTATACACTTAGTGTACTGATGTACTCAGTGTACCTATTATAGCTGAGTGGAGTTGGGGGCACAGGTGGAGCAGAAATCTCGAACTAAATGTCACTAGGGCATTGAACCCCTGACCTTTCCATCGACAGTCCAGCACCCTAACCATTACAGTAGCCCACACCCCCTAGTTGAAAGTGTATCAGTGTAGTAGTTTCAGTTTAACGACACTGTGTGATAACAAAGATCATTAGCGTCGCCCTCCTCCTCCATCCAGGCTTGAGACTGGCACTGCCTGGCACTAAGAGACGGACGTGCAGTGGGAGTTGAAAGTGTCTTATAATAAGCTACCTTATATATAGCGCCCTAATGCAGTCGAGGTTGCGATGAACATGTCTCCCATGAGTATTGCACAATACAAGACTTCAACTTTCAGACGATTGCGCTCAAGTTTTCAACGTCGTCGTTGTTCCATAATATTATACGAAAACATTCACAACATTTGGCTGCCTTAACCCCAAACGAGCTCTGTCTTCACCCCATGAAAACACTCCCCCACCGCCACATTCCACCCTGTTCCAGATGAGAAACCCTAGACCATGTGTAGTGGAAGCGAGAGAGTGATCAATTAACCTCCACAGCTCGACGTTTATTAAAACCACCTGCAAGAATTCGAAAACTGATGGCCGTATAATTTGATCGACACTTGCAAAGGCAAATGAACTTAAGAACTGCGATCTACTCCTTGCCTTCCTCCACTCATCCATCGTCTTCGGTCTTCGCAAGTCAACCGTAACAACGACAACAGACTGTTGCAACAAACAACTCGTTCACGCATTTCGTCTCCCAAACAGAAATCACTCACGTGGAACGTTGCTGATCCGGCGTTTCTGAAATCTCCGCTGGCGAAAAAGAATTCATATTAACAACAAATCCATCAAAGACAAAGCATCCGTTCCACACACACACATCTGAGACAATCGTCCGCAGAAACCAGCGACCCAAAATCAACATGGCGGATTAAACAAACTTGCCCCGCCTTTAGCCCCGCCTGTATTGATTGACAACTACATTGACCAATCGACGCGCAGGCTTTGGCCTAGACGCAGCAGCTGAAACGGAGCCAAAGATGGAGTCAGCTGCGCCTCTGTTAAGGCACCAAGTGGGGATAAGTGGGGGTTCGAACCCAGATAGGTCCAGCGACGTACAAAGGGGTGACAGAGACGGATAAACAGACAAAGCGATGAAATTTTGTGGAAATAATGGCAATGTCTTCTGAAATTAGGCCTTGTAGACATTTGGCCTAACTATAGTCCCAAATAGACGCTGTGAGTGATCCTACTGTGCTATCAGGGATAGACAATTATTTGATTGATGTAGGCTAATTGAAATTACGGAATTGGAATTGCAATTGTACAGGGGATGTTTTAAGAAAAATTTATCGCTGCACAAAATCGCGAGTTTATAGTGAGTGTCGATAATAAAAATCATAAATTATTATGAATTGCAATACATTTCCTGCACAAGCAGCCTTTCATCACTGCACTTTTCAATTTATCGTTGCACATTTTGTGCATCATTGCACGTTAAAACAATCCCTGCTTGAATTGTAATTGGTAATTTGTATTTTGTTGTTCTGCATTAAGGCATATATGGTAATTTGTTATTGAATTAAATTTGTAATTTAAAATTACATAGTGTAATTGAAATTGGAATTGTAATTACGACAATTTATATAGCATTGTTGGTAGGAAGTTACTTCTAGGATGCTTTACGCACGCGCGCGCGCGCGCACACACACACACACACACACACACACGCACAAACACACACACACACACACATTGTTTACTGTCAGCGCAAATGCTAATGCTCGGAATTACTTAGCAAGTGCAGTTTTAACTCTTTTTTTTATAAACATAGATGTTGTGAAATCAAATTACTGCTATTACATTTAAGCATGTTTAAATTTTGGTTAAAAGTCTTCTTACTTCTTTGTCAAATGAAAAGGTGAAAAAATCACGTGTTTCCTGCCTGAATTTCTTGATTGCAATACTGTAAGTAATTTGTAATTAATGTAATTTAAAATTTGTAATTTGTGTTTTCCAGAAATGTTTTTAAGTAATTTGTAATTTGAAATTCAATTTCATTTTACTGTGAAATTTGCCCATACCTGAGTGCTATCTTGGAAAGGATATTGACCTAGTCCACTTCTACTTGGTGTGTTATTTAATTCAGACTTTCATTAGCGGCCTTCTGTTTGCATCCATACTCCCAACTGCTAACAATAGATTCAGGATATTCCATACCAATCACATGTCCCCATCCCTCTTCATTTGCCACCACCAAACATCTGCCAACCAGAATAGTCTGCAACGCAGGACTCTGAGTCCTGACGACGAAGGCAAACCCCGGATATGTAGAGTCTGTACGTAAATTCAATGTCCAGAGTCCCATCGTGGGATTTTTGGAAGCGCTGACAGTGGACAATGTTTGTAAAGCATCATAGAAGTAGTTTCCTACTGACGATGCTATGTACATTGTCTTTTTACAATTACAAGAACAATGGTTTAGACTAACATTTGAAAATGCAATATTGTAGAGGCAGCCAGGATATGACATAATTTAGCAACTTCATTTTGCAACTTCATTTTCGCTCCGTTGGCTAGGTGGCGCAGGTGGAACAGAAATCTCGAAAAAATTTCTGTCCTGGCGTAGATTTTAACCTGACAGTCGGCTAAACAGTCGAGCACCTCAACCACTGGACAACTACACACCTCTTAATGTATCAATTATGATTTCCGGTCACTTTGTTTACTGTTGAATATCGACGGCTTTCGCTAGGTGACGCCAGTGCTTCACTTCTTTGAGCTTCAGTAGATGGCGCACGTTAACTCAATTGCAGAACAACTGCTGCCACCTGGTGATTGAAGGATAAAATCTCGACGCAAGGATGGTCAGATATTTGAGGTGAAAACTGGAAGCCATGCTACATATACAATGTAGCTATGTGTATATGTATATGTATATATATATATATATATGTATGTATATATATATATATATATATATATATATATATATATATATATATATATATATATTCAATTCAATTCAATTCAATTCAATAACTTTATTGTATCAACTGACAATCAGTAACAAACATATTTACAGGTAACAAGAAAAATTATTCAATTATTAGAGCATCCGTATACACTCCGAAGACTTTGTGCAAGACCAGAATAATCCTCAATTGCATACTCGGTACTAATAATCAGTTTAACATGATGAGGATAACAAATAGGATGCAGTATACATTTAAATTTCTATGACCGAGATTTTTTTTATTTGCTAATTTTAGACAGAGCTACATTTGCCAGGAGAGACAAAGGGCGACCCCAAAGGGACCAAAGTCCCGCTAGACGGGGATACCCAAGCTATGACATGTACAAGATATGTAGATGGTTCTTAAACAGAGCTCTAAGCAAAAACAAGAAAATAAACTGAAAGTTTGTACATCTTTTATGTATTGACTGAAGTTGATTAGGATAAAGATGCGCTAGTTACCCTTAACTATACTTAACTAGTCTTAACTATCGGGCGCTGGGTGGCCCCCCCCCACCAGACCCAGATACATTTTTTACTGTAGGCCTACTAGATTAAGTCGCTGCACTAGAAGATGTTGCTAAGAGAAACTCCTTCAAAAGAATCCTAAACTGTCTCCTACTTTGTGCTGTCTTAATATGTAGTGGAATAGAATTCCAGATCTGCGGTCCCAGTGCTTTAATATTAAAAGCTCTAAGATTCGTGCGAACTTTTATGGGTCTATATAGTTGTGCTCCCCTTGTGAGATATGTGTGGGTCATCGATGCTTTAGCGAAGTAATTAGCATAAGACATAGGCAGCATAGCATGCTCGAAGCGATAGAATAGTTCTGCTATTTGATAGTTTCTGATTTGAATGATGTTTAACAACTTCAGCTTAGTAAAGATAATGTGAGATGAGGCTCTGTATTCCACTCCAGCAATCATTTTTATGGCTTTTCTTTGTAAAGTGTTCAGTTTTTGTAAACGAGACGGATAATTGGATGCCCATATGAAATTACAGTAGGATAAGTAGGGGTATATTAATGTAAAGTATAAACTTTTTCTGATGTCTTGAGGGAGTAAATAGGCTATTCTTGAGAGTATACCTGTGTTCTTTGCAATTTTCAACGAAATATAGTCTAAATGTGCTTTCCAATTAAGGTGTTGGTCTATAAAGACTCCCAGGAACTTAGTATTCTCCACTTGTGTAATCGGATGGTCATTAAGATGGAATAGCCAGTTTACGGGTTTGATTTTCCTATGTGATTTGAAAATGATTAAATTTGTTTTGTCAGTATTGAGTGTAAGTTTGTTCGCATGAAACCAGTCATTCACCTTCCTTAACTCTCGATTCACTGTTTCCATGAGAATTTCATACGAGGAATTTGAGTATACTAAGCTCGTATCATCTGCGAACAGTATACAATATAGGGCAGTGGAGACAGATGCTAGATCATTAATATAAATTAAAAAGAGGATTGGCCCAAGATTGGAGCCTTGGGGGACTCCGAAGGCAATGTCACCCAAACCCGAAATGGCACCCTTACATTCAACACTTTGCTTACGATTATCTAAGTAACTCTGAAACCATTTTAACTGTATTCCCCTGATCCCGTAGTGGCTTAGTTTTTTTAGTAGTATTTTATGACTTACGGTGTCGAAAGCCTTGGCAAGGTCCAAAAACACCCCCACAGAATATTCATTA
The DNA here is from genome assembly GCA_963556255.1 of Allolobophora icterica. Taxonomy (NCBI): domain Eukaryota; kingdom Metazoa; phylum Annelida; class Clitellata; order Crassiclitellata; family Lumbricidae; genus Allolobophora; species Allolobophora icterica. Next base: position 86,745,332 of record OY744605.1, on the reverse strand, counting down.
TTATCGATAGATTTGGATATTATTTCTTCCATATCCAAGAGTGCCATGAATGTCGAGTGACCCGCTTGAAAGCCATGTTGGGATGGATGTATCATGTTAGTTTTTTTAATATACGAGATTAATCTATCGTACATAACCTTTTCGAAAAATTTTGCAAATAATGGCAGGATCGAAATAGGCCTATAATTTGTAATATCCTCTTTGTTCCCTTTTTTAAGTATAGGCACTACTTTCGCCATTTTCAGAGATTCCGGTACTATTCCGTTCTGTAGAGAACTATTTATAATTTCAGAAAGAGGAAGAGTAACTAGATGGATAAGTTGTAGTCCGACATAAGGATCAATGTCATCTAGTCCTTTGGAGTGGGTTTTTTTTAGAGTTTTGCCTATTCTCAGTAATTCCTCTGGCGTAGTTAGGATCAGCCCCATGGAGTTCAAGTTAGGCTTCGGTAAGTACTCTTTGTACGAGGTTTGGGTGACAGGTACTTCATTAGCTAACATCCTAGGCAGATTAAGGAAGTAATCATTGAATTGATTTGCTATTGCTCCAGGATCCTCAATTCTGTTTTCACCAATCATCAGTGCATTTATTTTCATATTTCTCGCGTTCAGCCGCATTGCCGAACGAATAACTTTCCAAGTAGACTTAATGTCATTATGAGATTTTTCAAATTCAGTCTTATAGTAGTTCTTTTCTGTGAGTATTCTTAGTGACTTAAATTTATTTCTATAAGACGTAGAAATCTTTTTATTTTCCGCGGTTGGGTTTTTTATATACTTAGTATATAATAAGTTTTTTCTTTTACAAGACTTCAAAAGTCCAGGCGTCATCCAGACGTTCCTAGTTTTTTTCATTTTATCGCTCTTCTTATGTTGAATTGGAAATGCCTCGGAGTAAAGCTTCTTGTAAATGGAGATGAATGATTCATACGCCTCATTAACTAATCCTAATTGCGAATACTGACTAACAAGTTCCCAACTAGTTCCCTCAAGCGCTCTAGTAAAATTTTCAAGTCCTTTTGGGGTAATTGATCTTTGATTTGCATATTCCGCCTCTTTTGTGTTATATTTTTCAAGAGAAAATTGAGCAATAATTGGGAGGTGATCTGATAAATCCGAAATTATGATTGATGCGAATTTCATTTTGGCCCAATTGGTACAAAAGATATTATCAATTAAAGTTTTGGAGTTTTCTGTAATTCTAGTAGGTTTAGTAATTGCTGGAAGGTAATGGTGGGATATTATGCTATTATAGAAAAAATTAGTGTCTCTATGTTCATTAACTTTTAGTAGATCTATGTTATAATCACCAAGCAATATAATTTCTTTATTCCTTTCCCCAATTTCAGAAGTTAGCTGATCAAATTCAGTTTGGAATTCCGTAAGATTTGAACCAGGTGCTCTATAGATGCAACCAATTAGGGGAGAACAAGTTTTCATTTTAATTCTGATAAAGAGACTTTCGAATGCTGCGTAGTCTTCCATTTTCTCCCTAGGATTAATAACCACATAATTAAGGTCAGTTTCCATTAAAAATGCAACCCCTCCACCCCTACCTTCTTTCCTTGCTTTGCCAATAAAAGTATAGCCAGGAATTTGAATACAATCCGAGAGATCATCCTCCAACCAAGTCTCCGTTAATGCAATTACTGTTGGATGCGTTTTATCAATCAGTTCATTTATCTCTTTTATTTTGGGCAATACACTTCTACAGTTAATATGTACGGCTGTTAGATTCTTCTCTCTGCTCTGATCCTGCATTAAAGTAAATTGTAGATTATCCAGGGAGGTATAGTTACTAGACCATGACGAAGTTCTAAACAGATTTTGGTCAGGATCGATATCATCACCATTGCATGCTTTAGTGTTATCCGGAGCCTGTGTAAAGACCTCTAATTCTGTGTCCTGAAGAGAGTTTATTTCAATCTCCAGTTCCTCTATTCTCACATTAGGCGTTACCTCAGTATAGCTCAGGGAGCTGAATAAGTTCGCCTTCCCCAGTGTTGAATTAGGGCTAAGTGCCTGCGACTCAATAGGCCCTGCACTATAAATATCTTCAATATTATTATTGAGCCTAGCTGGTTGAGGAGAAGCCCCGCCCCCAGCGCCCCCAGATGGTATTATATCAGACAGGTTAATGACAGCGGAGAGTTGCCACACCTTTGACATCACAAGAGTGATCAACCATCTAACAACAATACAGCTGAAAGAATCGGTAGGGATCTAAATTCGATCCGAGATTAACCAAGGTATCAATCAATCTAACAATGACAAACTGTAAATAAGCTATAACAACCAAAAGAAGTCCAACTAACATCAAAACAAAGAAGAAAAGAAGAAAAAGAAAAGCATCAAGTAAACAAAGCAATCAATTAGAGTTCCGTTCAAGCTAAATCATACCACGATCGAGTCGAGGGACTGAGAACCTTCAGTGAAAAACAGAATTAATTCCAAAAATCACGAGTAACAAAACACTTATAATACAGGAGCTGAACCGGTCCTGACCCCACTTCTAAGATCATCCTAATTTGATCACGATTTCAGGTAAGTGCTGCCCTTTAAATAAGTTCGCCGTACTTTCTCTAGCCCTGCTATGTTAATGTAATATTTATTAAAATTGACAACAGTTCTTATTCCAACAATAATCTTTATCTAAACGAATCTGGCCTAATGAGTCGAGAAAAAGAGATAGTTTTTGTTCCAGAGCAAGAGTCATAAAGTTAGTAAGTCACAGTAACTCATTCAACTCACTCAATGGTCCATAAGTGAAAGCAGGACCCGAGATCCTATAGAGTTAGGGGTTCTGCGCCGCAGATTGGGGGATGGAAACGAGTGCTCAAGACTTGGATGAATGAGAGGAACAGTCGATCCGTAGAGAATTCTGTGCAGTTGGTTGGAGGCTGGACCTGATGAGATGAGAGTAGCAGTCGTCCCAAGGAAGAATGTAGAATGGTTCGGCCAGGTGAAGCAGGAACTTGAAGAGTCTCAATGACCACCGGACGGCGATTCTAAGCCCATGGTCGGTTTACTCAGAGCCTGCACGTCCTGCATGGAAGACAGTTTCACTGGTTTTGAACTTGAGGTTCCCGCCGTCAGGATAAAAACCTGGCCTCCTGCCGTCCAGGTCTTTGTAGCCTTGCCCTCCTTTACCAGCGCCCTTGCTTTTGCATAGATTTGAGCGTTATGTGAAGTGAGATGTTCGTTTACAAATATGGGGGTGTTCCGTAGTTTCATTCTTGAGCTATAGATCAGGTTTCTTATTCTTTGAGATGTGAACCTTGCAATGATTGGTCTATGGCTTTCTTTGCCCTTTTTAGGTAGTCTGAATGCCAGAGAAATGTCGCCTGGAGAGATGTTGAGTTCCAAGGTTTGGTTACAGAGGCTGAGAGTAGCTTCAAGTGCCTCCTTGTCCGCAGCATCTTTCGATCCTGTTCCAATGAAGTGTTCCTGAACTCCATGCAGAACCAGATTTGAGTGTCTTGCCTCAGTCTCCAGATATTCGATACGACCCCTCAAATGCGCATTCTCTTCTCTGATTAGCTGTTGCTCGGTTGTTATACTTTCAAGTTTAGGTTGAAGAATGTCATTAATTTTTTTATCAATCACTGGATCAAGTTTTGCCAGTACCTTATCCATGATTCTGTCGATTTTTTTGCTGATCATTTGCTCGATTGCTGAAGTCAGCGAGTCCGATTGCTCCAGCCTTTCAACTATAAGGTCGGTTGACTTCTCATCTCTGAGTAAATCCACCAATTCGTCAACTCTTGTTAATTTTTTTGACATACTGACTGACTTACGGATCTTCGTGTTGTAGGCAGTATTTACAGAGAGGTTTCTGTTGCCACCCTGAAAGCAGACCTCTTGTGTATAACTCTGTAGCAGTCTGAAGTAGGTCAGATTCACTTTGTACACAATGATCGCCTTTGCCTCGTAGGTGTAAGGGTTTCGCAGTAGATTAATTTACGGTGCCCATCCCTTTTCTTCGTTTGTTGACCGGAATCAAAGTTTATACCTCTTTTTTTCCTTATCTGTTCCGGTAATTTTTTATTGTAGACCACTAACGGGTGGTGAAGGTAAATCCATAACTAATCGCAACTTTTCGTCCTAAAACATTCGACGGTGATACTGATTTTAATTTAATTATTCCAGTGTGACATTTTCACCAGCACCAACCTATCCGCGAACCATCCTATTCCTATGATATATATATATCCCTTTGCATCTCTATTCGTCACTGCCTGTGTGTCTGTCTGTAATCTCCATCGACCAAGCCTGTCTATCTGTCTGTCTGTCTGTCTGCCTGCCTGCCTGTCTGCCTGCCTGTGTGTCTGTGTCTGTGTGTATGTCTGTCTGTGTGTCTGTCTGTGTGTCTGTGTGTCTGTCCGTCCGTCCGTCCGTCCGTCCGTCCGTCTGTCTGTCTGTCTGTCTGTCTGTCTGTCTGTCTGTCTGTCTGTCTGTCTGTCTGTCTGTCTGTCTGTCTGTCTGTCTGTCTGTCTGTCTGTGTCCTTTTGTGTCTCCTCTGTGCAGGTCATTCTAATGGTTTGATCCGTGTACCGTGGAACCTCCAGTCATAGTTAATGGAAGCGACGGCGATTGGAATGAGTGGAATGAGCGATCATCATCATTGTCTCCAGTTCTAGATCGATCGATCGATCGATCTCATCTTAAGATCGATTAAATACGATTGCCAGGGACGAAGAGACTTCCGTCATTCAGGAAAATTTATGCGATTAAGTTTACGAAAAACTGAAGTAAAACTTGGGAAAGCCCCTGTTTCTGTCATTGGTCGATTATGAACTGCGCTTGAGTTAGTCAACTGTCCACCCGCATCAGTCTTTTGGGTGTTAACCCTCTCTAAGTGTTCCTCTTACATTGTACGTGTACAAGGCATCTGAGCAAAGCCTGCCACCCTCTCCCTCACCCTCTCTCCCCAATCGCTGCCCTTCCCTCGGCTCTTGCCCTTGCCAAGGACGGTAGCTTTGAATGTGTTACATCTAGCGATAAAGAGTTCCTCATCCGCTCGAGTTATTGTTGCTCAGTGGGGCTCTTGGCAGAGAAGATTGTCACGCTTGGCTGGTCACTGTGCGTCACCTGCTATAAATAAGTTCCTCTGGCGAGAGAGACAGACATAGAGACAGAGGAAAAGAGATAGAAACACAGAGACAAGGAGACAGACAGAAAGCTACTATCTCGTATACTCGACAATCTCCTTCTTCTCATTCGGAGTCGCAGTCATTCTGTAACTCAGACTTCTGCGTTGACCTCATAATTTATGTGAGTGACGTTTTGGTGCAATTGGTGAAGTGACCAAATCCGCTGAACTGAGCAGAGTTGGTCACGTGAATGACCTCCGACCTGGATTTTCTCTGTGATGGACCTGAAGCTCCATCGACCAAGTCTTCTACAATAATAGACAGGGAATCGAATGCGATAGAAGCAAATTGTCTCCATCAATCAGAGACAATAGACGCCTTTTCTTACGATCAGCTTCTGTAACTGCAGGTGGTTCTGCTGCGGATGTTGAATGATGAGCATCCTCGATCTGTCTCGCTCTTCCACGGTCCATCAACATTCATCCATCGGAGATGAACCGGAAGTAGATGCATCACTTCCGCTCGACCTCAGTTCTGACCTGGCGAGAAGGAGGAGGATGAGGAGGATCGATGGTTTACGGTCAGCGGCTGAATCCTCGTCTTCGAGTGAGGATGGATCGACTGAGGATTTTGCTATCGATGAAGAGGAAGAGGAGGAGGAGGAAGCTCTGAACCTGACGACGAACTCCCGACTGAAGCAGAAGGAAGGGAACAGGTGGTTGCCATACAGAAGAAGAAGAAGAAGAAGAAGAAGAAGAAGAAGAAGAAGAAGAAGAGGCTCTTCTACAGGTAAACGTCTCTTCTAACTTATAACTCAGATATTAGGTCGTCATGTATATAGGCCATCTCTGTGTAATTGTTAGTTGTTTGTTGATTGAGATAATTTATATAGCGCCACTCAAAGAATCAGAGGCGGCTTCTACGCTATCCTAAATGTTGTCATTAAGTACATATTATCCCCAGTAAGACAAACATTGCACAACATACTTGAAATGCCACCAGCAGAGAATCCCACACTCACACACACGCACACACACGCAAACACGTAGAACCTATAAAGAACGAATTCCCATTCACAGTAGAGAGAGCATCATATTGAGAGTCTCTGGACGAAATTGCTTCGATATAGGATGGAGCGACAACAGGTGGTTGCGTCTGCGACACACGATGACGTCACCGCCGAGCAATCCATCATTTGCAGAAGACTACAAGTGGTAAACTTATGTCCTAGTTCCCCTCTCTCATGGAGAAAATGGCGTCCGTCGTGTTCTGGTGCCAGACAATACATTAAAGTCTCTAAAGCCACAGATAAATGTGACGACTAACAGTTGATCAGTTCTACACTTTACAGTACAAATGGTTTTGCCATACGGTGCAACTGCAATTTTATAATGTATGTGTGTATCTAAATACTTAATATAGCCGCTTTTAAGGACATCACAGAAGCACTGCTCTCTGCGCTAGCATAATTATTATGATGTTAAATGTCATTATAAAGGAAAATATTACAGCAGTTAGCAAAACAATTCCATCCTTGTATACGAAGTTCAGAAGTACACAATGCGGGCAACCTTCAAAAGACATACTTGGTAGACTGGAAGAGGTAAGTTTTCAGTTTAGAGCGAGAGAGAGTCTCTCGGTGGGAAAATTGCGAACATGAGGAGGTATACAGTTTCAGATGGAGGGAGCGGGAACTGTGAATGAACGCCGGCCAAAGACAAAAGTGTACCAGGAACAACATACATGTACTTTCCAACTTTCCAGCAGATGCTGATCGAAGAGAGGAGCGACCATTAACAGAGCGTGACAAGAGAGATAGAATTGCAGTAGTCGAGTCATAAGTCACCGTCTGTTGAACTGTTTTATTGGGACTCCCTGCTTCACTGAAACCGGAACAGTTGTCTTTTTCTGCATGAGTGACACTTTAACCCCTAATGACCCCGACACAATTACTACCATCATCTTTTGCTATACCATGATGTTCAATAAATTGGCATACACGCATACATGCATGCACACATGCATATGCACATAGGCCTACACACATGCATACACTTAGCGACACGTACACACGTGTACAGTAGACCACAATGGCGCACGTAACCCATTACAGAGCAGATTGAATCCACTCACAGAGTTGTACTCGTGTTTCTATGCGTGGTTGTATGTTTGCATTGGTTCCTGTTTTGGTTGCTACGAGGGGTTTCGGCACACCCTCGTCTTTGACTCCCAGCATTCATGACGTCATGTAGCGGCTGAGCGACCAAGCGTGACGAAGAACGCCGCTGCTGCCGGTTTCGGGTGGTGCCAGTCCGAACCTGGATAAAGGAGGAGGGCGACGATAATCATCATTGTTACGACACAGCATCGCTAAGCAAAGATTACCTTCTTCGTCTCAGAAACTCTGTCAATGCCGCTTTTAGCGGTGCCAGTCCCAAGGTTGGATAATAGAGGAGGGCGATGTTGATCATCTCCGTTTTGACACAGTGTCGTTAAACAGTATACATAGCAGAAGCAACAATCTCACTCATAGAAGGTCACACAAACAGACACAATATCAGGAAAGACGGAAGCGCACCTGGACTGACTTGACTGAGGAAGTTTGGGTTTAAGACTTTAAGAGATTAAACTGACCGACATTGAAGTCATCGATGACTCGACAGTTTGTCGAATTCACCTGATGACGAAGTATGCTGACGTCAAAATCAATTATTAATAATGATGATGATGATGATGACGACGATAATGTTGTTGTTTTGTTTGATGTTATCGTACTCGTAGTTGTTGTTGATGCTCACCGTTTGCCACGAAAGCCTTTATCAAAAGCTATTTCGATTTTCGAGAGTTTTACCCCGCTCCTAAACAAAATGTTACCCTCTCATTATTCGCCAGATAGCGCCAGCGTTCATCATCGAATGATAACATATGGACGATGTTGGCGTGTGTCTGGTTCTAATTAGAATTAGATAGATGATGATCAGAGCTTATTTTCCTCTCTTTCTTTCAGGGTCAAACTCATCTGAACGACTTGAGCCCCCTCTCGGCACCGTTGAAGGTAACATCCTACCCACCAACCCCCAACCCTGCCAAATCTACCCACCCCTCCCCCAATACTCGACCAAAATTCCTTCGACCGTACCAACCGTCGTATCTTGTTCCCGTCTTGTCCACCCTTTTGTCTTGTACTCATTGGTCACCAGAGACTCTCGACGACCTCCTTCACCCCAGTCCTGTCAATCAACCGTCGCTAGCTCCGCCTCAAAACTACTAGCGACGCCGGTTAGTGGCGCCACCTGGACGATCGACCACAACAACAACAACAACAACAACAGCAGCAGCAACAACAACAACAAGAACGAAGGCGAGACCGTGTGTCAGCAGAGGACCTCGTCTTCTTCTTCGTCTGGACAATGGACGTCATCTCCTGCCACTCCCTTTCCAAGCGATGTCCTTCCGGAAGATAGAGCCAGTCCTACGTCACGCTTCGTTAAACAGGAACAACGACGAAGGAAAGGTGCGTTTCTGCTATTGATTGATTGATTGTCTGCTAATCATTGATTGACCTTTTATTAATCCTTATTTTTCATTGATTGACTGTCAATTAATCAGTGATTCGCTGGCTATTAATCATCAATTGGTTGTCTATTAATCATTGTGTGTCTATTTATTAATCAATGATTGACTGTCTAAAGTCATTTAATCCTTGCTTATTAATATTTATAATTTATTCATATCCCATTTCCTGATTGTCTAAATAATCATTGGTGGATTTTCTATTATTGATTGAAAGTCTGTTCATCATTGATTGATTCTGTGATCAGGAAAAGGAAGTTGGACCATAAATGGACTTTGGACATTTTGTCCAAATGAGGCCAAGAAGAGTTGGATCTTGTGTGGGGGGTGCAGAGAAGGGAAAGACCCGTCGGCAGCAGCGAACCGTAACTTCGGAGGAGGTGGGTTCAAGCCAGTGCTGGGGAATCCCCACTCTCCTCAGAAATCACACCTTGGCCTAAAAAATATCCGAAGTGATTATGCAACCACACGAATCAGTAATTAAAATATTGGTTTCAGCGTAAACAGAATCAGTGTAACATATGTTCATATTTTCTATAGGGATTGGGTAAAAGGCATCGACCCTGCTAATTTTTCAATCAATTGACCGGATGAGATTCTTTATCACCGCTGCCCATTTGAATGGAATGGTGCCACATCATCGGAGACCCTCTTGTACCGACCGTAGACATAGGCTATAGGCGGCATAATAGGCCCACACTGGCAAGAGACTCGGTCACTATCTAAATGGCCAGTGTTGGGTATGAGTTAACTCAGATGAGTTTAAACTCACGAGTTAACTCACTTGCTGTGATTTATGAGTTTGAGTTAACTCACCTTAAAGAGTGTGAGTTATGAGTTTGAGTTAACTCATATTTTCTGTGAGTTTGAGTTGTAACTGTCAATTATTTTAAACTCAACTCACTCTTCGGAACTCTGCACATATTATGTTAAAACAAGCCTTTTTTTATATCGTCGGCTTTCCATACTGGTGAGTGGTGACGGCAGGGAGGATCGTAAACACTGCTAGCGGACAGTGTTTAAGCACTGTATATTTTGTATATTGTGAACAGTTAAGAACAACATGGCTGAAGTACCATGTATTCTTGATGGAAAATATTTTTTTGTTACAAGTATGCGTGATGGAAAAATTGTTGCTCGATTAGAACATGCTAGTATGAAACGTGTGAGTTTAACTCATTTAACAACTGAGTTTGAGTTAACTCATTTCACTTAGGATGAGTTGAGTTTGAGTTTAAACTCATTTTGAGGTGCATGAGTTGAGTTTTGATTTAACTCATTTCTTGTCTGAGTTTACCCAACACTGTAAATGGCACACTGTCAGAAAACTAAATATGAAAAATGTGCGATACATTATTATCAGAATAAGATATTATCGGAATACTACATTATCAGAATAGAGCATTACCGGTATCTACTGACGCGGTCCAGTTACTCATAAATATATACCAACACTGATATCCAGTATCCGACTGGAATCTTATCACAGGACCTGAAGAGACAGGATGACCTGGAAAATGGAGCTTGAGAAAGGAATGCTTTGATGAAGGAGGAAGCTTTGCTAGTTAAGCACCAGTTGTATCCAGGTATGGCATCCATACCTGAAACAGAACATGGATAAACTGGAGAAAGTGCAAAGGAGAGCTACAAAAATTATTTTGGGCTACACGAATTTGAGCTACGAAGAAAGGTTGAAACGATGTGAACTAACAACACTGGAGAGAACGTGGAGCAGAGGAGATCTAATTGAAGCTTATAAGATTATCACTGGAAAGGAAGCACTGCAGTGGGAGAGGTTCCTTGAACTAGCACCAAACAAGGTAACTCGGGGATACAGGTATAAATTATTTAAGAAGCCAAAAGGAATATTAGGGCAGAAATTCTTCAGTGCAAGAGTTGTAGACCTGTGGAGTGGTTTGGATGATTGTACTGTCTCAGTGGACACAATAACAGCTTTTAAGAAGAAGCTAGGAAAATTGGGCTATTAAGCATTGCAGGTTAATTTGCAGTGGTTCTAACACAGACTTCTGAACCAATTAAAACCCCTATAAATTATGTTATGTTATGATACTAAGCATCGCTGTTGAAAATCGTTTACTACGCGATATCAGATCAGTTGTAAACTGTAAACTGATAAAAAGTGAAATTGTTCGAAGTTGAGAAATTTTGGCTTATAATAAGAATGAAAGTAGCAACAGAAATCTGTGTCGTCCAATAGTTGCAATTGGAAGACTTTGCATCGTTGATTTCCAAATCAAGTGAAAAGCAAAGAAACAAAATCTAGTCAAACTAAACTGATTACGGCTTCGTTTTGGTGTGCCATCGGTTGATGCCTTGTGCATTAGACACCGGCGCAATAGAAGTTATAGATTACAAATTACAATTACAATTTAACGTCAATTTTTACAACTGAATAGGTCCTTATCTGTTGACTTCCGGCTGACTGAGATTCTAGCCAGAGCTATCTGGCTCCAAGTAACGAATAATAGCATTCGCTATAATAAGAGTAGGGGCCTAATGATGTTTCGTTTTTCTGATGTGCAGGTGGCCATTCGAACGCAGCAGAGGGAGACAAAGGAATAAGAGTAGGAAGGAAAGGAGAAGGAGGAGGAGGAGGAGGAGGAGGAGAAGGAGGAGGAGGAGGAGGAGGAGGAGGAGGAGGAGGAGGAGGGAGCGGTCATCCTGTCTTTCTCTGGCAGTTCCTCTTGCATCTTCTCAGCAGCAGCGACCATTGTCCCCATCACATCACTTGGATCGACCGTAGCAGAGGAATCTTCAAACTCGTTGACTCAAAGACCGTCTCTAAGCTGTGGGGCTTGCATAAGAACAAACCAGCCATGACCTACGAAACAATGGGACGAGCGCTCAGGTGATAAAACAATAACAAAGAAACAGATGAGTATATGACTGAACGAAGACATTCTTGCATTAATCTACTCTATACTCGTGTACAAAATGAGTATGCATGTGTATACGTATATGTACAATATGTATATATATATATGTATGTGTATATCATGTATATTATATATTCATCTATAAACTATCTGTAATGACCCGTATTGTGTATGTTTCTTATTTGTATATTCCTTCGTCCTGTAAAGTAGGATTTCTTCCAAAATCTCGATTTCTTATACAAAATGGTCCTCTATACACACAATGCCATTACTTGAATATATTATACACGTACATCGCTTGTAATTATAATTATACCCCATCACTTCGACTGCATATAATTATATAATTATACGCATAATACACGTGGGATATATATATATATATGTATGTATATGTATGTATATATATATATATACGCGGAGTATAACCGTGGTGGTCGTTGTTGCAGGTACTACTATCTTCGCGGAGTTCTCAGGAAGGTCGCTCGCCAGAGACTTGTCTATCAGTTCGCGCACCTGCCATCAACAGGTGGCGCTGCAGGTCGTCATCCACCGCATGCAGACACAGCAACGACCTCCAGCAGCAGCAGCAGCAGCAGCAGCAGCAGCAGCAGCACCAGCAGCAGCAGCAGCAGCCACAGTCTACCGGAAGCGATGCTCACTTCGGAAGACGAGCCAGGACATCTCGACCATCGTTCAGACGATGGGGATCGGATCTTCGACGAAGACAAGAGCTTCCTCAAGGACATTAGCCAGACATCGAAGAACATCCTAAAGTCACCGATGTTGAGTTTCGATTCAAGGTTTGCGTCAGTTGGATCTGCGATCATCGAGTCCTGGCAGAGGAGGAGCAATGACAACGAAACAAAAGACTTGAAACCAAGAGAGAGAGTCCTTTGAATCATCCTATGAACCTTCCTTTAAACCATCCTATGAACCATTCTTTGAACTATCCTTTGAACCATCCTTTGAACCATCCTTTGAACCATCATTTTAACCATCATTTGAACCATCCTATGAACCACCCTTTGAACCATCCTGTAGACAGGATTCCTTCTACTCCAGATCTATCGCTTCAGATAAACTGTTTCGACGACAATTCCGAAGCAGAGTTCAAAGGTCGTCTCTTGAAATCAGATCCCATGATCGTTGTTGATGACCAGACCTCCAGCGATGTCGTCCTCAAAGAATCATCGTCGTCATGAAGCGAAATTTAACCTCTGACAGTCCAATCGTATCTTCAAGAAATCCTCCCCCACCCATCTGTTACTCCGCCTTCCAATCTTCCTCGACTAAAATGCCCCCTCGGCAGCTCCTCTCTTGTCTTCATGGCAACTGAACTCGGGTCTTCACTTTATATCTCTGGACAACCCCGTCTGATAAGACGCAGCGTTCGTGAATAAACTGGTTCCCTACGCTTAGCATTTGAGTGGCGCTTTTGCAATTTGTAGTTTACAATTATAATCACGGTCCTTAGGTCAGGTCTTAAAAGAGGGCAATTAGGAGATCATCTGTGAAAGATGAACTTCCCTTGTGACTGAACCCGTCTCCTCCTTTTCTGAAATTCTGCAACCGCTCCTTAATCTACGTTTCACCAACTCTTTGGAACTCTCCATCTCTCCAAAGATCTCCACCATTTCGCTCATCCTCCTATCCGCCTCATTCCTCCTCCGCTCTCCTTCCTCCTCCAGCTTTCCACTCGCGACAGAAACCGAACTCTTCCAACTATCCTCTGCTGGTTAAAGCTAAACAGTTCCAGACTGGTTCCGAATTGTCGTTTTTCTTGCATAGCGGTGACGATCCCACAGAAACATAGACGAAGCAAGAACTGAGACTGCGATCTCTGGGAAGGCACAATAAGAAAATATTGATTGGCATTGTTTAAAAAGTGGGGGATAGGGCGGATACCCCTCGTACCCTCACAAATTACGCCAATGAGAGTCGAAATCAATTAAATTAGCAGAGGTCTGTTTACTTTTAATTCGTCATTGTTTAATGGCAAAGCAATCATTGGCGAATCAATTAAAAGTGTTAATTATCTGACTTGGGCTTTCGCTTTAGAACAAATAACCCCCTTGTCAGCCCATTGATGTATTATGCAGGATAGTCAAATACTCGCAGTCAGCCTCCTTCAAGATTAGTCATACTCTCCAAGGCCATCACGAACAATCTTAATAAAGTCTAAAGGTCACAGAAGATGCCTTGTGTGTAGCTATCGCCATCTCGCGAATAATTAGGAAGTACGTTATGACGATGATGACGATAATAATAATAATGATAATAATAATAATAATAATAATAATAATAATAATAATAATAATAATAATAATAATAATAATAATAATAATAATAATAATACTTTTGTTCTCCCGAATCTTGATCAGGACGGCCACTCCAGAGTCAACATCATTAATTAGTAGGCCTATCTTGCACCTGAGGGATCATATATAGGCCTAGGCCCCTACCTCGGGTAAAAAATAATAATAATAGGCCTAATAAGAGGAAGATAGACCAGTTAAAAGCAGCTAAAGTCATACCAGTATATAAAAAAGGTGATAAGCAAAATTGTGAGAACTACCGACCTATCTCCATATTACCATTTTTTGCTAAGTTTCTGGAGAAGGTCTGGTAATAATTACAGAAAAGAGCAGTCCGAATGATAGTGGGGGCGGGTCGAACTGATTATTCTAAACCAATATTCAAGGACCTAAATCTCCTAAACCTCAAACAAATTAATACCTTGCAAATTGCTCTACTGCTATACTCCTACAGTCATAATTTGCTACCAGCCCCCTTTGAAGGATATTTTACCTTAAATTCAAAAATACATGAACATTATACTAGAGGTGCTGAACTTATATCGACCTACTAAAGCTCGAACCAATCTGAGAAGGTTCAGCATCAAGTCAGCTGGTCCGCGAATATGGAACTCCATACCAGTAGAAATCAGAAATGCGAAAAATAAGTTTACATTCAAAAAGAGCCTAAGAATATTTTTAATTAATGAATAATTTATCCCGCGTTATTTGCGTCCTTATGGCAAATATATCAACAGCAGAGTTTAGCGTAGGAGTCTGTGTCCTTGCATCTTTTTTTACTCCGTTAAGTATGTAGCCTAGAGTTCCAGTTAGGACTCACCGAAGCCAATTGTGTTAGGCTTCCTTTTGGGTTAATTTTTATTTATTTTTTACTTTCATTCCTAGCGTTATTAGTTAAACTTAGTTAAGAACTTAGTACGCAGTTTATCTAAATTCATGCTTACTAAATCGTGTATCCGATAGTGGAGCTTTTCAGTTGCCATCATTTGAATTATGTAATAGAAATGGCAGGGCTTCCTTGGTTAGCGGGACTTCCATCCCTTTAGGGTTACCCTTTGCTATTCGCGACTACCAATGATACTAAATGTACTGTTAACTAAATTTATATGACAATATGTGAATATAAAACTGTTTTTTTTTAATTTTCTGAATGCTATCAAGTGCTTCTACTGTCAATTTGACTTATAACAGTGAGTCTAGGCAACTTACATTTTTTGGTGTTTACTTGCTGTAACATTGTCGTGAATATCAATAAAGATCTATTGATTGATTGATTGATTGATTGATTGATTGATTGATTGATTGATTGATTGATTGATATATATATATATATATATATATATATATATATATATATATATATATATATATATATGGGAGGGGAATGGAGCATTAAGCGTCTCAAATAGCCTCTGCTGCTCAAAGGTCCACCCACGCCGCCTTCACGTGGCCCTTCCTGTTGGGAACAGAGTGCGTGGTGGACGACCGAGTACACGCCGGTATAAGCGTGTGCACCACGGGCGAAGAAGCCGAAGGACGGACGAGGAACGACATCGACGCAGAGAGATGGTGTCTCTCCGTAAAAACACCGGGAGGAAGGCAACGGGAAACCACCTCCCTACTTATCCCGAGTTAAATGCAAATGACGCATATAACAATGCTACTGGACTGGATGATGACAGAAGAGGGATACAGTGGACTGAAAAAGGAGGCACAGAATCGAGAAAGATGGCGTCATTGGTCATACGAACCTGCCCAAGGGCAGAGAACATAAAGAAGAAGAAGAAGATATATATATATATATATATATATATATATAATAACGAGGCCTGATTTTTCAGATATTCCATAACAGCTCCTAGCATAATTTTTTAGACTCATCAGGGATTACATGTACCTCGGGAAAAATAATTATAATGATGATAACAATCCAACGCTTCAATGCTGTCGCTTTTGTTAGCACCTTTTGCACCGATAAAACCGCCAGCGAAGACTATAGCCATTCCAGAACAATGCCCCCTAATTTTTGAACACCCGAGAGATCATATATTGCAACTTTGAATCCATCTTAGTACCTGCCCTCTAATATCCCACCAGCTTGTAACTTTTTGGTCAGCCTTAGGGCCTACATGAGGTAGGCTACTTTGTTAAAATCTATAAATAAGCTTTGATATCATGATCGTGATTACATCTGAGCTCAGCTAACCATAATGGACATGAATGCGTCGTTAAATAGGCTTATATAAACACTGCGATTAGATGTCTTGTTACAAATCGGAGGTGGGGGTGTTCGGTAGTGTAGTGGTTAGAGCGCTAGACTGGCAATCCCCGCCAGGGCAGAAATTTGGTTCGAGATTTCTGTTCCACTTGCACCCCTAGCCAACTCAGCTATGATGAGTAGACTGGCCGTACACTGTCAGTGGGAAGATGAGACGGCAAAGGAGAGGACTGGCCACCCGCCCTCGTATGTCAACGCTAAGAAAATGAAGTCGTTAACACTTCCTACCCGTGGCTGCCTCAGGGCTACCTTAAACCGGACTGCTCTTCTTCTATAAATCGGAGCAATTAGCGTAACATTCTGCATTTTGGTGCTACAAGCATAAAATATGTTTTTGAGGTCAGCAAGAAATTCTGAACAAAATCTGACATTCAGTTAGCTGAAAATATGAAAAAAATACGAGTTTTTTAACTTTTTAGGCCTATATGTTACTGGCAGAGCGTCTGATTTAGGCCTAAGGCGAGCGATCGATCGCTCTCCATTGTCGCTCGCCTAGCAAAGGCACCGGCGAGCAATTTACCGCTCGCCTAGACGAAGGCTTCGCACCGTCGGTGACAGTCGGCCGTCGCTCGCTGAGTCTGAGTTAGACTCCAAGACGATAGACGAACCTGGAGCCATACCATTATTTTATTTACCTAATTGAGATTACTGTAATTTACTTACTTGCGGCAGCGGTGAATGCGTGCCGTGACCTGTCTTAATTACTGCTGACTGATCACTCCAATTTCATGCAATATGATTGGCCATAACAACACGCAGGGCCGGATTAACAAATGTGGTGGCCCTGTTCAGTAAAACTGTAGAGTGTACACAATGAAATGGCGTCGTTTTATAATGTGTCACATACACTTGAGTTCCGGTCAGATCACAGGCGTAACTTTGTTCTAGAAAGTGAGGGTACTAAACTGCGCATCGTTTCCCCTTCAAGAGCGTTAAATGATAATAATGGCGCCCAATAAATCTATATTTGGCGCCATTTATGCGCAATTCCGAATAATAATGATGATGATGATGATGATGATGATGATGATGATGATGATGATGATGATGATGATGATGATGATGATGATGATGATGATGATGATGATGATGATGATGATGATGATGATGATGATAGTAATAATAACAATAGCAATACGTATAATAATAACGACGATAAGCGTAATAATAAATATAATAACAATAACAACAATAATTATATAATAATGAAAATAAAAATAATGATTTAAAATTACTAACAATAGAAACAATAGACGTGTTTCGTTATGGAAGCGTGTGTCAATCATAATTGAAGTGACGTAGCAATAGGTCTTTAATATTCTCTAGATTTGAAACTAATAACAATAGACTTATTCATAATTGAAGTGACGTAAGAATCGCCTTTATTCTCTAAATCTTAAACTACAAACAATAGAGGTGTTTCACAATTGAAATGACGTGACAATAGGCCTAGGCATTTGAGCCTATTCTCTAAATTTAAGCTTAGGCCTATAATAACATTAATAGACTATTTCATAATTGAAGTGACGTAACAAAGGCCTTTTTTCTCTAAATCTAAAATTATTAGTTATAGAGGTGTTCCATAATCGAAATGATGTACTTAACGAATGATAGTCTTTTATTCTCTAACTTTGAACTTAATAACAATAGACTTTTCATGAGTTAAGTAACGTTACCAAGGCCTTTATTTCTATACTAGCTGTAAACCCGTGAAAAATCACGGTATATAAAAAACAATTATTATTGCAGTGATAACAATAACGTCATATTATAGGCCTATAGCAGTCGTCAAGACAACCGTCAAGACAACCGTCGCCAAGGCGGCAGTATAGTGACGTCACAATAGTGTTTGTTTACGGGACAGACAGACGTACAACGGTTATTATGTAAGTTGATCTGAGAATAAATTTAATAGACGTTTTAACAATTGTAGGGGGCCTAATGACGTAACTATAACCCTTTATTGTCTAAATTTAAACTTAATAGGCCTAACAGTAGACTGTTTCATAGCTGAAGTGACGTAAGAAAGGCCTTTAATTATTCTCTGAATGTAAACGTATAATAACAATGCACTTCTTCATAATTGAAGTGACATAGGCCTAACAAATGCCTGTATTCTATCAATCTAAAAATTACTAAATTGTGTGTTTCATAATTGAAGTGACATAACAACGGGTCTTTGGTTTTAAAATTAAAACTTATAGGCCTACAACAGACTTGTTTCATAATAAAAATGACGTAAAAGGGCCTTTATTCTTAAATTTAAATTTGTTAACAAAAAACGTGTTTCATAGTGTTTCATAATTGAAATGATGTAACAATGGGTCTTTATTGTACCGTCAGGTAGTAAATGTTTAAATAAGCAAGTAAAAGTAGGTCTTACTATGAATCTGCCTGATAGTGGAAACTCCAATAGGGGCCCACACATGTGCAAAAGTTGTGTATTTGTGTATATTAAATGAGTAGTTTCCGATAATTTGTTCCGAGTTTTTTGCTCATTTTTACTATTAGACTTAACAAATAAGAATTATTATAAAATATTGAAAAAAAGTTTCTTTTGCATGTGTGGGGGCCCCTAAAGTGTGGGGGCCCCTGTTCGGCCGAACATGTTGAACATGCCTTAACCCGCCTCTGGCAACACGGCCGACACCTCACGCCCCGTGACATCATCCGTAACATCACCAATTTCGGAAATTATTTTAAGCAACAATGGCGGCGAAGATGAGCAAGTCTAACAATAATGTACAGTTGAGCAAGTATCTGTCATGGAAATTAGGCGACTCGTTCGATGTCGATGTAGTCGAAATAGAAAACCGTCGGACTGTTAAATTTTTTTACTGCAAGTCCTGCAGAAAGTACGCCGATAAAATTCGAATGGATTGCCGGCTGAAAGGTCAAGCTAAAAATGAGTGTTCAACGACTATGCCGAAGGCTCAACCAACGTTGTGAAATCAGCCGTCACACGTCATCTTACGTCAATGATAGGTTTTAATGTTCATTGAATCATTCATTCTGATAATTCATATAGCGCCTCTTCAAGAGACCTACTCAGGTAACGGAACTGAAGTGAGATTGACCTTAGTAGATGAGTACCATATGCAGCGATACGAAAAATCACTAATATGATACACAAAATACGCTGTCCACATTTGCTCCCGAGATCGACCGCATATCACTCGCCTACTCGATCAAGCGTGAGCGATTTTCAACCCGCCTACTATTTTCAAATCAGACGCACTGGTTACTAAATTCCAGCTAAATTTAACTACTGCTCAAGCAACGTATAGGCAGCTAAGTAAGTAAGTAGATAATTTTTTATTCGCACGAGACGAACGCTCATACTTTACAACAACAATACATGCATTTGCGAAAAGTAGCAAAGTAGCACAATATCAGTAAGAACTGATCTGGTAAAAAAAAGGAGGTAAAACGATCAAATTTGTTGACCATTTTTGGTGTTTCTTCAAAATATTTGGGGGGGGGACAAATGTATGGTGTCCCCCACTCTTAAAGGTGCACCCATGGGTCTTGTCCCGCTCGACTCCCTCCCCCGGGAACGCCGCCCATGAGTGTTGGGGTGCCTGGATGCTTTTAAAGAACTTCAGTTCAATTTTCTCACAAATCTTCCCCAACGTTAGGCCTAAACTGTCCCAACTCAAGACGTTGTTGCGCCCAGCCCTGCGCAAAAATGAATCAATTCTTCCAACCAATTCTGTTAGGGGTCAGCCGGAAATCGCCTCGGACATTTGCCTCGGCCGAATATTCGGAAGTATTCACCTCGGCAAATACTGTACACACAAATTATAGTTGCTTGTCTGCCTCACATGCCGGAATTTGTAGGCTCATAATTATCAGCTTTGAGCTTCATCTAGGCCTAGCATATTCATTTCGAAGGAGAAAAGTACAAAAAAACACAAACACTGGGAGTCCACAACAGAAGTCAAGTCCATTTCATTGATTATTTATTTCTCAATTTCAAATTGTATTAGTGAGTTATTACAAGTACAGACATTATTTTTTTTGGATAGTTTTTCATTACATGAAAATGTGAAGCTTCGCATATGGAACAAATGGTACCGTACTCGGTTTCGTACCCGGATCCGGCAAATATATTAGCTAGCTACATCCAAATACTCGGATTCGGATCCGGTGAAAAATGTCTACCCGGCTGAACCCTAAATTCTGCTGACAAGAATCCATCCCATGATGGAAGGATGTAAGTTAGCCGGAAGACTATAAGGGCTTGGAAAATGTTCGTTGACCTATCGTGCAAATAAAAAAACGAAGTATTTTGCTATCTGCGGTCATATAGCTTTATTTTCCTTTTTGCGTGCCTGCATACCCGTAGGCCTATTAGGCTCTATGTCATTGTAGTTGACCTCAGAAATTAATACCGCTTTGTCTTTGGTCTCGACCAAACTCTGATAAACGTCAGCATGCAAAACAGGCCAGGCTCATTAACAAAAAACTTAATCTAGCATTTTGTTGCCGTGAGTAGGCTACAGCTATAGGTTTTAACAATCTGAGAAAACGCAATTCTTCCAGGAAAATAACCTCAGTAGGGCCTGAATACGAAATTGCAAACGTTTAACACAACTGCCCTATTTAACAAAATAGGCTATAGGCCTATGTTTTATTTGCATTTACGTTAAATATAAACAACGATATAAAAATAATTATGGGAGACTGGAATGCGAAGGTGGGGAAAGACAACAAAAGCTGGGAAATGGCTATGGGAAGATACGGACACGGTGAAAGGAACGAGAGAGGCGAGAGACTCCTTGAATTTGCTACCAAACATAACATGTACATTAGCAACACAAGGTTCCAACAAAGGGACAGCAGGAAATGGACATGGCTGGCCCCAGATGGGAAACACACAAACATGATAGATCTAATATTGGTGGAAAGAAGATGGAAATCAGCGATTTGGAACTGCAGGACCTATCAGGGAGCTGACATATCATCAGACCACAGCCTAGTAATGGCGAAATTTGAGATAAGACTAAAACAGACAAGAGAACGAAAGAAATTCGAGCCGCAATTGGCCATGGAGACACTCAAAACAAAGGAGATACAGGAGGCCTACTACAGGGAGCTAGAGACGAGGCTTACCACTCAAGACGAAGAAGGAGAAGCGAACGATTTGAACAAAAAGTCAGCAACCTCAGCAGGGCCATACAACAAGCTATGGAGGCCACAGTGCCAACAGTCTGCAGACGCAACAAACCATGGATCTCCAATCACACACTGGAACTGGCGAGGCAAAAGCGCGAAATGAAGCAGAGACGATTAGATTCGGATAAGAAAGCTGCTGAATACAGATGCCAATGCAACATAGTCAGGAAAGCGGCAAGAAAGGATAAAGAAAACTGGCTGAGGGAACAGCACGCAGCCATAGAAGAATCAGCAGCGAACAACAGATGCAGGCAAACTTACCAACTCATAAAGAAGATAAGTAGACCATGGAAACCAAGACAAACGGCAATAGCGGATAAGGATGGGAAGATCCTGCAGGATAAAGAGGAAATAAAGAAGAGATGGACGGAATACTGCAGCGAACTGTACCAAGCAACGGAGAACAGCGACGATGTCATCAAGGATCTTGAGGAGATAGCCCCCCCCCCAGCGAAGGAAGATGAGGAAGACGATATCCTCATGGCAGAGGTGGAAGCAGCCATAAACAAGTTAAAAAACAACAAGGCGCCAGGAACAGACCACATCACGGGAGAAGCTATTAGGGCTGGAGGTGAGGCACTAACCAAGAAACTCCATGCCATTTGCAACCAGGCTTGGAGAGAGGGAAGAATCCCTGAGGAATGGACGCGCTCGATCATAGTGGCCATCCCAAAGAAAGGAGACCTATCAAAATGCAGCAACTACAGAACATTAGCGCTGATGAACCATATGAGCAAGGTACTGATGACCATCTTACTAGAACGGCTGAAGCCGCAGGTAGAGGAACATCTGGCCGAAGAGCAGGCAGGTTTCAGAAAAGACCGCAACACAGTACAACAGATACTAATTCTGAGGCTCATAGCAGAAAAAGCGAAAAGAAAGGGGAAAGTAGTGCACAACTGCTTTATCGATTTTCAAAAGGCGTTCGACTCGGTGAGACACGATGTTCTACAAGCAGTGCTCAAGTCATTCGGAGTGGGGAGGAGACTGACGCAAATGATCAAACATGCGTGCAGCGAGGCGAAATCAGCGGTCAGAGTGGACAAGGATATCGGTGAATGGTTCAACATCACAGTAGGCGCAAAACAAGGCGACCCCATCTCTCCGACAGCATTCATCACATACTTAGAAAGAGTGATGGAAAAAATCAAAAACAAAAAAACCGGAATCTCAATACATGGGACATTGGTAAACAACTTGATATTCGCAGATGACATAGACCTGATAGAAGAAAACACCCAAAACATACAGGAAAACGTGAAGACACTACACAAGGAAGGGGAGGCGGTAGGGCTGAGAATTAATAACAGCAAAACAAAGACAATGACATTTGGGAGTAGGGATAACACGACAGTGGTGGAGGTGAATGGAGAGACACTAGAGAACGTGGAAGAATTTGTCTACCTGGGAAGCCTGCTGACGTGGAACAACGACTGTGGGAAGGAGATAGGAAGAAGAATTGCGAAGGCAGCAGGAGCAATGGCGGGATTTGGGAGTATCTGGAGAAGTCGCGAGATCACTATCCAAACCAAAATAGAAATAATCAAAACATGCGTATTCAGCGTATTGTTATACGCATGCGAGACATGGACTCTGCGAAAGCGCGACACAAACAAACTACTGGCATTCGAAATGAGATGCTACAGAAGGATATTACACATCAGGTGGCAACAAAAGATAACAAACAAAGAGGTACGCTTAAGAGTTGGAAACACCAAAAACATCAAGCAACTGATAATGAAAAGAAAGCTCAACTTCTTTGGACATGTGTGCAGAATGGACAACAACAGACTGATCAAGCAAACCATGTTTGGGTTAATTGACGGTACGGGGATCAGAGGGAGGCCAAGCAGAGAATGGTTGGACGATGTTAAAGATTGGTGCGAAATGGATATACACAGGCTGAGCCTGATAGCACAGGAACGATACGTATGGAGGCAAATCGTGAAGCATGCAATTGACACCAACGGGCGCTGAGCCCATGGACTGATGATGATGATGATGATGATGATGATAAACAACGTAGGCCTATAGTGCATGAATAAACTGGATCACATAGCCTAGAGTAGGATAAATGAGCAACATAAAAACTATAAAATCTTGAGAACTTTGCACATCAATCAATCCTTTTATTGAAGCCATTTTTTAAAAGTACAACCAGAGGCGTAGCGAGTAGCGACCGCCCTCCGTACCATCCGACCGGCGGGGTCCCTTCCTAGAAGGGGCCCCTAAACGTGGCAAAAATAACGATTATGACGCATTGATTAACCAATTTGTGGAGAACAAGGCTCGAAGAAGCGCTTTGTGTAAATACGGAAATGGAATACAATGTCATGTACACTGTATACGGCGTAGGCCTATGTATACATAATATGAACCCTGTAGGCCTGTATTGTAGGCCTAGCCTATATTACCGCATTTCCAGTTCCGCATTGTAAGGGGCCCCGGACGTATGCGCATTGTAAGGGGCCCCGGACGTATGTTCGGAGGGGCCACGTTCTTTGTTGCTACGGCTCTGAGTACAAGGAAAATACAGCATAAAGTTTGAATTTTGTCAACAAAAAATTAAGAGGAGACCCAAAAGGCATCTTGATCCCGCTTAGCAGGGCCACCTAGTAAACATTTATGGTAATACAAGTAAATGGCAGC
Source organism: Allolobophora icterica (assembly GCA_963556255.1). Lineage (NCBI taxonomy): Eukaryota > Metazoa > Annelida > Clitellata > Crassiclitellata > Lumbricidae > Allolobophora > Allolobophora icterica. Next base: position 86,721,347 of record OY744605.1, on the reverse strand, counting down.
ACAATCAATACTTTGAACGGTAACATCAATCAAGTTATATGACCAACAGGTAGCCTAAAAACAATAATAGGCCTAGAACTCAACTAAAGAACTTAGCTATCAGTACACATGGATTCCAACTAAGGTATTTAAAGATCAATTTTGATGATCATTTTTTATGCTCATGCCCACAAAAATGACTATAAAACAACTATAGTATGAGCATTCCAAAGCTGGCAAAAGGCAATAAACAGATATTCCCTCACAACAATGAAAATGTTGAGAAAAAACTAACTATGCGCTATAGAATTTGGCCCTTCGCAGTCACGTGATCTATATGGAATAAACGTCGTGACGTCACGCGTATTCCCAGAATTCCGAGCGACGGTTGTTGAATTTTTGTTGGGAGGCGGATGTGCGAAGGAAAGCGATTAGTTTTTTGTTATCTGATTTCGTCAGATGGACTTGGTTATACTGATCCATTTGGATCGTTTTCCCGTCGTTTCTACTCCGGCGGACATTAGGTGTTTCGTCTGCCTCGAGACGAAACAGATTCTTCTACCTCAAGGACAAGGACAGCGCCGACGGCCTTCGGGTCACTGTCAGGCGCCGCCGTCATTTCTCTAGCGCTATTCTGTACGAAACTCGATCGTTTAGCCCAGTGTAGAATATTTACCGAGGAGTCCCGTTAATTTTAATCTGGAAATTAGACTACTGGTAGGCATGCTGTTAGGAGATTCAAACGGTTTAACGAGTTCTTGGATAATTGTCTGTCGTCTAGCGAAGCGTGACTAGAACCTGTGAAAACAACTGGTACACTTTGCTTTTCTATCTTGTGCTGGAGAGAGGGATTGAGGATCTTATGAGACCAGTTGAAAATAATGGCAACACAAATACCACCAGATAAGGTAATGCCTACTCTCCATTCTAATTGAAAGGATCGCCTTGTTAAAGTGCTAAGATCCAAAGGCAAAGGCGGAATTATCCTGTGAAGGATTAACTGATGTTATATTTGTGCACCAGACACAAGGAAGCCAGTGTTTGGTTTGGAACAGTCCTAACACACTGATTACAGATAGATTATTGACCTAATTACGGCTTGGTTTTGGTGCGCCTTGTGCATTAGACACCGGGACAACAGAAGTTACTAATTACAATTGATATTGTGTACACATGTGTATATAGCGGTTTGTGTAGCACCATTTTAGACCTATCCATAATGGTTTTAAGTAAACTGCATGTACAGAAGGGTGACCCCATAAAAAGCCTCTTAGTAGCTGTGCAGTGGAGATTGAGGAATGTTTTGTTGTATTTCTTCTATGCTTCACCCAAAAGACCAATCAAATCCGGAGCAACACTTAAGAGTTTCTGCGAATTTATGTTCTTTAAAAGTGATGCCATTTAATTGTTTTTTACCCTGCATGTAAGTGCTGTGTAAAGTAACTTTCCATTAAAAATGTTGTCTTATAATTTTTTTATAACTGTAGGGCAGTGGTTTTCAACCTTTTGTTGTCCTCAAAGTGCTCATTTGCTTACGGAACGCAGCGCATTTCAATAAATGTTATTGTAATTTGTAATGTTGGGTCTGCAAAGGTTCATCAGTCACTCTGTTACAGAGTAAAGCAGGGAGGCGACCTGACCGACGTCTCTTAAGAGCGTAGACTCGGATCCGACCTGGGCTGATGAACCAAAGTCCTCCGTGCCCACCTTCACGTGGTGCGGACCGTTAATACCCTTCCATGGGAAGGGGAACGAATGGGCACGGCAGGCAAAACCAGAGGAAGGCAATGGCAAACCACCCCTGTTAACATGCCAAGAAAATCGTCATGAGACACAACAAACCAAAAGAATAGGAAGCAATGGAGAATGTGTGTCATGGCGATCGCTAGAGCTCTAGGAGTTGACAGCACAAAGTGAATGTTGGGATAGTATTTGGATTTTCGATTTTTAACTTTGAATATATGTTATTTTCACCTCTGGTGGTGGCTATTATATTATATTAAAAAATACCTACTTATGTCTGACTGAAAGCTGTGAAAATTCTGCTCATTGCTCCTGCTTGTGTGATTGCAGCTGTTTTTTTTATTTTATATTGAACTATGGCATAACCCCGGCCAACACTCATATAACCCTTAAGTTCCGTGGAACCCTGGTTGAAAACCACATTGTAGGGTGTTATGCGCTTAGAGGTCGTTGTGTGAACTCAGTCCAGTGATAAGTTAATTGTCGTCTTTCAGTTTCATTACCTTACGATAGATTTATATTATGTGCCTTATGTTGTGTTAGTTGGGCTGATGCAGTGTTTTGTTAGAGCGTAATAGGGTTTACGGTGGATTACATGGCTTTGTGTTTGGACTCTGAAGGTGAACTTGAAGCTGATCCTTGTGTCGGGTAAAACGAAAGAATTCCGGTTTAATCCGAGCGATTCCGTGTCGATTATAACACAGCATGTCTACGACAACTGGCCACAAGGTACAGTGACTTCAAATTCACACATACCCACATACCACTCATATTACACAATCATTGCCCACACCACCCACACTTCACCAACATATCACCTACACACACCCACTTATCACCTCAGCCTAACTTCTAACCCTCTAACCATCATGCACTATTCTTGTCTATCTCATCCATAGGTCCAACTCTCTTGCCATCCTGTACTTCACACTTTTCTATGTAGAGTAAGAAAACAATGCAACTGAAACTCTGACCACCTTTGGAGGTTCACTTTGAAGCTCTGTGCATGGGAAACATTGAACTGAGACTGGAAGAAAAGTGAAGTTTGAATCTAGAAGGAAGGACATCTCAGTTAGAGTTTCCAGAGAATTTCAAATGATGGGACCACACCAAGTGCCTGCGTGTGTCTGGAGTCACCGTCTACATCAAGTCCTTCGGAATAGGATAGAAAATCCGACAGCCAGGCATGGAGATAGAAACAGAGAGGGAGATAGAAACAGACAGAGGGAGATAGAAACAGACAGAGGGAGATAGAGGGCGAGAATCACAAGCCAAAGGGTTAGAGATGACAAAGAAAAGGGTTTTACATTGTCATTTGATTTCTGTGGGTAATAAAATGTGAATCTGTTGCATTCGTAGATTGGTCTGATGAACAGTATCCAACGACAAATATCCTCCGACTAATCTACCAAGGCAGATTCCTTCATGGTAGCGTTACCTTAGCAGGTGAGGAATTACATCTTCCAAAGCAGATTCCTACATGGTAGCATTACCTTAGCAGGTGAGGAATTACATCTTCCAAAGCAAATTCCTACATGGTAGCGTTACCTTAGCAGGTGAGGAATTACATCTTCCAAAGCAGATTCCTTCATGGTAGCGTTACCTTAGCAGGTGAGGAATTACATCTTCAAAAGCAGATTCCTACATGGTAGCGTTACCTTAGCAGGTGAGGAATTACATCTTCCAAAGCAGATTCCTACATGGTAGCGTTACCTTAGCAGGTGAGGAATTACATTTTCTGAGGTAGATTCCTTCATGGTTACGTTACCATAGCAGGTGAGGAATTATATCTTCCACGACAGATGACCTGATGGGAGTGTTACCTTAGCAGGTGAGGAATTACATCTTTTAAGGCAACTTCACGGGAGAATTACCTTAGCAGGTGATGAATTGCCGGTACATCTTCCAAAGCAGATTTCTACATGGTAGCGTTACCTTAGCAGGTGAGGAATTACATCTTCCAAAGCAGATTCCTACATGGTAGCGTTACCTTAGCAGGTGAGGAATTACATCTTCCAAAGATTCCTTCATGGTAACATTACCTTAGCAGGTGAGGAATTACATCCTCCAAAGCAATTTCCTTCACGATAGCGTTACCTTAGCAGGTGAGGAATTACATCTTCCAAAGCAGATTCCTTCATGATAGCTTTACTTCAGCAGATGAGGAGTTACATCTTCCAAGGCAGATTACTTCATGGTAATATTACCATAGCAGGTGAGGAATTGCATCTTCCAAGGCAGATTACTTCATGGTAGTGTTACATTAATTAGCAGGTGAGGAATTACATCTTCCAAAGTAGATTCCTTCATGGTAGCGTTACTTTAGCAGATGAGGAATTACATCTTTCAAGGCAGATTCCTTCGTGGTTGCATTACCTTAGCAGGTGAGGAATTACATCTTCCAAAGCAGATTCCTTCGTGGTTGCATTACCTTAGCAGGTGAGGAATTACATCTTCCAAAGTAGAGTCCTTTGTGGTTGCATTACCTTAGCAGGTGAGGAATTACATCTTCCAAAGCAGATTCCTTCGTGGTTGCATTACCTTAGCAGGTGAGGAATTACATCTTCCAAAGCAGATTCCTTCATGGTAATATTACCATAGCAGGTGAGGAATTACATCTTCCAAAGCAGATTCCTTCATGGTTGCATTACCTTAGCAGGTGAGGAATTACATCTTCCAAAGCAGATTCCTTCATGGTTGCATTACCTTAGCAGGTGAGGAATTACATCTTCCAAAGCAGATTCCTTCATGGTTGCATTACCTTAGCAGGTGAGGAATTACATCTTCCAAAGCAGATTCCTTCATGGTTGCATTACCTTAGCAGGTGAGGAATTACATCTTCCAAAGCAGATTCCTTCATGGTTGCATTACCTTAGCAGGTGAGGAATTACATCTTCCAAAGCAGATTCCTTCATGGTTGCATTACCTTAGCAGGTGAGGAATTACATTTTCTGAGGTAGATTCCTTCATGGTTACGTTACCATAGCAGGTGAGGAATTATATCTTCCACGACAGATGACCTGATGGGAGTGTTACCTTAGCAGGTGAGGAATTACATCTTCCAAAGCCGATTCCTTCGTGGTTGCATTACCTTAGCAGATGAGGAATTACATCTTTCAAGGCAGATTCCTTCATGGTTGCATTACCTTAGCAGGTGAGGAATTACATCTTCCAAAGCCGATTCCTTCGTGGTTGCATTACCTTAGCAGGTGAGGAATTACATCTTCCAAAGTAGAGTCCTTTGTGGTTGCATTACCTTAGCAGGTGAGGAATTACATCTTCCAAAGTAGAGTCCTTTGTGGTTGCATTACCTTAGCAGGTGAGGAATTACATCTTCCAAAGTAGAGTCCTTTGTGGTTGCATTACCTTAGCAGGTGAGGAATTACATCTTCCAAAGCAGATTCCTTCGTGGTTGCATTACCTTAGCAGGTGAGGAATTGCATCTTCCAAAGCAGATTCCTTCATGGTTGCATTACCTTAGGAGGTGAGGAATTACATCTTCCAAAGCCGATTCCTTCGTGGTTGCATTACCTTAGCAGATGAGGAATTACATCTTTCAAGGCAGATTCCTTCATGGTTGCATTACCTTAGCAGGTGAGGAATTACATCTTCCAAAGCAGATTCCTTCGTGGTTGCATTACCTTAGCAGGTGAGGAATTACATCTTCCAAAGCCGATTCCTTCGTGGTTGCATTACCTTAGCAGATGAGGAATTACATCTTTCAAGGCAGATTCCTTCATGGTTGCATTACCTTAGCAGGTGAGGAATTACATCTTCCAAAGTAGAGTCCTTTGTGGTTGCATTACCTTAGCAGGTGAGGAATTACATCTTCCAAAGTAGAGTCCTTTGTGGTTGCATTACCTTAGCAGGTGAGGAATTACATCTTCCAAAGTAGAGTCCTTTGTGGTTGCATTACCTTAGCAGGTGAGGAATTACATCTTCCAAAGCAGATTCCTTCGTGGTTGCATTACCTTAGCAGGTGAGGAATTGCATCTTCCAAAGCAGATTCCTTCATGGTTGCATTACCTTAGGAGGTGAGGAATTACATCTTCCAAGCCATATTAAGCAGTTTTTCTGAGGACAGCTGAGAATGACTGTCATCTTCATTCTTCATTTCATTTCTATATGCAAGCTGTTGGCATCCTTTATGTTAGTGGATGAGGTTTTTACTCAAGCATTTGCTTCACTCTTTCTGCTTGCCGTCATCTGAACATCACTTGCCAAGACCTCTTTATTTGTTGTATTCTTCACATAATAATAACAATAATAATAACACGGACAATTTCTAGAGCGCCGTAACGTGACCGTGCCGCTACAAGGGCACGCCATGAGAGCAAAATTAGTTTGGCATCAGTTTCAGATTTAATAAGTGTTTGCAGTTTAAGTTAAATAATTCTGCGTGCCATTGGTTGATGCTTTGTGCGTTTGAAAGTGCTAATTACAATCACAGATCTGTCAATGACTGGTTTTCTCTCAACTTCTCTGGATATTCTCTGCAGGTGCCACAGAAATGTTGTCAGTTAGTTTGAAACAGAGATTGAATTAACGATTTTTGATTGATGTAGGATTACAATTACCTACTGGGAAGACGACTGTCATGCACATGGTCGCTCGAGAGACTTTGCCCGAACCAAACAGCCAGAGTGAGTTACGTCCACGTTACATTGTATGGTACCACTAGTGCTTTGCATTTAAATGAGAAATTACAGACAATGGAGTCTTGTTGTAATGCTGTGAAAAGGTCACCATATAATGGGGAAATATTACATGATTGGATGGTAAAATCTTGTCTCAGTTTTTGGGTTGCTTATCCTGCATAGCCTGGCTTGAGAATTCTTGGGATGAGTGACCTCTAGAGACTGTTTTTATCCTAATCCGATGATTTCTATGTCGCCATTATCAAATTGTCCAAGACTTTCAGTTGATGGTCACTCAGAGGTCCTTCCACAGACTACGGTATTTAGGGAAGAAGTTCGAAGCTTACACTCCACGTTACAAAGTGAGTGCTCTGACCAATTGGCAATCATGACAGGTCATGAGTGTAGGACCTAAGTGACATAAAAGAATTGACAAAATGAACTGAATTGTGCAGCGAATTTCAAACCTTGAGGCCAGCCACTGAGAAAGACCAGGAGCCGAACATTTCTACCCAATAGATTGTTTATTGTGAATTCAATAGTTCTAAAGAAAACTGGACAGATATTGGATCCAACAGATCAACCACTTTTTTTAAGAGTTTGGCATCACAAAGATCTGTATTTAACAGGATGAATTATAATAAGATTATAATTCAGTCGTAGAAATAATAATAATGATATGGTGAATTTTAATTCCAAGGGGACATTTTTAACTTGGATAAAACTGACAGCGCTAGTAATCGTACTTTGTGCATTAGGCACCGTCGCTATCGAAGTTACTAGTTAATTAATAAAGTAATGAAGCATTGTTGGTGTGTTTGTAGGTCAGATGAAGAAAGACAAAAGCGGCGACCAATCCAACTGCTGCGTCGTTGTCTAACATCTGATGGACATTGTTTGAAAAGGAATCTGTCTGTCTGTCTCTTCCTCTGTCTGTCTGTCTCTTCCTCTGTCTGTCTATCTCTTCCTCTGTCTCTTCCTCTGTCTGTCTGTCTGTCTGCGTCTTGTCATCAGATCCTCCTCCTCCTCCTCTCTAGAGCACTTGACAACTGCCTGACTGTTGCATTTGGCTGCAACCGACTTCCCTCCGTTGTTGTTATTAAGCGTAGACTTTGTACATAGAATAGAAGTGAAACGTCACTTGTACATAGGACTCGCCGTCAGTCGCAGTGGAAGCGTTGCGATGAGAAATGATCCAAATGAATTGTTACTTTTATTTACTAATATTATTAATATATCTAACCGAATCGGAACTGTGTAGAGTAGCGAACCTTTTCACGTTAGCAGCTACTATTGCAATTTTTAAGATGGAAATGTGTAAATAAATTTGACTGAATGGAGAATTTGTTTCATATTTTAAAAAAATGTTTACTCTGTCAAATGACAGATGCCAATTTATTTAATGATTATGTATTTACTAAGTGCCACTATCTAATGATGAACATCAATCAATGGGGCTGAGTAATTGTGAGTGAAGGACTTATTGCTCAACGTCCCTACTCAGTAACTGTTTCAGGGGAGGAGGATCGAACCCATACTCTCCGCGTTACAAGGTCAACACTCTAATCAATTGGCTACGATAACAGAAAGCATTTCTAATGTGCCTGCTTCTGACTCCTGCTTATAACCTCCAGTCAAAGGAACTCAACATGATTCAAGTATTCTTGGCAATTCTTGCCATTAATGAATTAGTTTGAACTTGTGATGCATTCTTAGAAGTCAAGTTATGATCTAGATTTTTCTCTTAAAATCTTATAAGTTTATATTTATAATGGCTTATTGATATTTGCCATTTTTTAATAGTTATGCGAAGAATGTTGGATCTATTATTAGTAAAATTGTTAGATCTATTATTAGTCAGATTTATTATTAGATCTATGATTAGTTAGATCTATTTTAAGTCTGGTCTATTATTATTCATATCTATTATTAGTTAGATCTATAATTAGTCCGATCTGTTATTACTTATCTATTATTTACGACTACATAGATAGGACTAGAGAGTACTGAGAAAAACAGAACACGTTCAAAAAGATATGATTTTAAACTAATTTAAATTATTATTGAAATAGCTTCTTTCCAAAATTTCAATGGAACATTGCACTGCTACAAAATACCATGGTTCTCCGGTATCAATTCCATTTCTTTTATAATTATAATGTCAAATTACAAATAGCCTACCGTGGCTTCTGTCGTCCAGTGTCAATTCTTAATTCTCCTGTTTTATAATTAAAATGTCTTTATATGTTACAACAGTTCACAACTAACTGGCTTCTCTCTCAGACTCTGGTATTTTGAAACATTGCAAATTTTTGCGTTGGCTGTTGCAGGAGATGAAATCGTTGCAGATTTTTTCAAGCGATAAGCTAGCAGTTTCTTCCCTGTGAAAGTATAGTATAGAGAATTGTGTCAATCGTTTTTTGAGACAAGGTCGACCTTAGATAATTCTTCAGCTGACGATGAAAAACAGTGAATATAGTCACTGGCAAAACCAGAAGAAATCTGATGACAGTGCCCATCTGAATGCATAAAACCAGCAAATTGCTGACTGATTTCTGGTGGTGCCCAGGCATATGTGGGCCTCGCATGGCGGCCTATTTCTGGTGGTGCTGGGCACTCACGGGCCTCGCAAAGTCGGAACCTATGGCTACTCTACATTGTATATGGGACAATGCACGGTGATGCCAGAGACGTCCTAAGATCGCCTGTAGACAGTAGACACCTATCTCCAGAAAGCCACAGCATAAGATAAAAGGTGTGAGAGTGCTAGAAGGAACCTATCTAAAGTTTCAGGAAGAAATTAAATATATAGCAGCGCTATAAAAGTCAATGGGTTGGATTAGACCGAGCGATGATTAGGTCTACAGTAACTGTGGAGATATGCGTCTCTCTCTCTCTCTCTCTCTCTCTCTCTCTCTCTCTCTCTCTCTCTCTCTCTCTCTCTCTCTCTCTCTCTCTCTCTCTCTCTCTCTCCTCTGTCTGTCTCTGTCTGTCTGTCTCTCTCTCTCTCTCTCTGTTTGTTCTGTTGAGTAGCTTAATTATGTCATGTCATTCTCAACCTAAGACAGCTCTTTCAAAGTCCTTGTGCGCCATCGGTGCATTAGCCACAGGTGCTATAGAAGTTACTAATTACAATTATTGGGTCTTTGAAAAGAGGAACAGGTTGAGGTGAAGGGCGACTGAGGTGTGTGTATAGTAGACCGATTAAATCCGCTCAATGGTCGATAAGAGGCGACACTCCGAAATAATTTCCGGCTTTGGGTGAAGAGTTGAAGCGCAGAAGCAAGGTCATGACTTTTGACCTATGAAGATATATATGACCAGTGGTCCTGGCTTATAGACCTATATGGCCATATAATAGGCCTAGGCCTATGTATCACCACTTATAGACCTAGCTATGACCGTGTTTTAGCCTAGGCCTCTAGTTATGACCGTGTCTACACCTAGGTTGATACTGTATATTTATTTATTTATTCCGGATATTTCTATAGCGCCTCTCGAAGTCAACTACTACTCAGAGGCGCTCCCGACTACAGCATTTGATACTGTGCCGGAATTTTCACGCCGAAGCGCCACGAGCAATTGCGAGTGAAGGACTTGCCCAAGGTCCGTACGCAACGGCTAGAGTGGGATTCGAACCTGCAACCCTCCAGTCACAAGGCGCCGAACTTACCACTGAGCCACCACGCCACGTATATGTATGTAGGCCATGATTGGCGCCGTGTGGCTGCCGCTTAAATACAGTTATATTCGACTCCTGTAAAACTGTTATTATGTGCTTCTACTATATACATGTATGTAAGGCAGGGCGTGGCTGCCGTTTCTACTATATGTATGTTCACTGTACAGCGCAGTGCGGTTAGCAGGCGTTTAAATAAAGAAAAGATTATTATTATTATTATTATTATTATTATTATTATTATTATTATTATTATTATTATTATTATTATTATTATTATTATTATTATTATTATTATTATTATTATTATTACTATTATCATCATCATCATCATCATCATCATCATCATCATCATCATCATCATCATCATCATTATATGTAACCCCATGTGTGGATGAATGAATCTCTACTGCAGTGGTTTTCAACCTTTTTATAGTGACGGAACCCTACACAAAGCACTCATTTGCTCACGGAACCCATAGCGTTTCAGCCGTCCAATTTTTCAAGAAATTCAAGTAATTTGCAGTCTTGTTGTCGAGACCTTAAACCTCAAGACCAAGACCAAGACCTTGAACCTCAAGACCAAGACCTTGAACCTCAAGACCAAGACCGTGAAGCTCAAGACCAAGACCAAGACCCAAAAAATCGCAATCAGGTCAAGACTTCTAAAAATTGTCAAGTCGGAATATTCGCTATTTTAATGAAAACATGAGTTTTATTTTATTCAAGCAAATTAACTTTAAATGCAAACTGCAGAGAATTCCGAATTTGTATTCAAAAGTCCTTCATGCAAACTATTATTCCAAATGCCTTTTGTATTTTATAAAAACCAATTCTCTCAGAATTTTCTGACCAAGACGTGTGTCGCGGTCGACTCCTTCGATCGCAACGACGAACCAACGAAGGAACTATTAAAAGATCTTTATTTAAAAATAAAGTCGATTAAGTGTAGAGTAAGTCAACTCGTCTATCAAATATCACAATCGTAGACAGCACACAGGTTGGCTGGTCTCGATTGAACGTTATACGATCAATGTTTCAACGTTTACAAATCTTCGTCAAAAGGCCCCCAATGTACATCAGGTCTATCTTATATAGAGTTCTCCCGGATTCCAGAACGTTCTGTGACGTCACTGTACTTTTCCCTGGAAAGTCCTACTGAACACGTATATCCTTGTTGCATGCACCGAATTAATGTTGACAGCTTGCTGCAGAAATTTCCGTGCGTTGTAAACAAGCTTGTTGACGCGTCGGTTTTCTTCCCTTGATGCATGCACCCGCGTAGACCACGACATTCCCTCCGCCCTCAGATGATGACACGTCTTCAGCACCATCCCGAACGGGTCATCACGATCAAGCCGGGCCCCCAGACCCCATCTCGATACAGCATATACAACCAAAACAAAACACATCAGTCAGTCAACCTATCCACACAACCTGCGGGCTCGATCCCCGTGTGTCGGGCCATTTCCCCCCTTCACCATCCGAGTCACAACCGAGAGAGGAAATCAGCCACCGTGTTCTGACGTCCAGGACGATATCGAAAGTCCACGTTAAACTCTTGCAATGCTAACGCCCAACGAGTCAGTTTCGCACTCTTAGGGCTTGCATCTGTGAGATAAGACAAAGGATTATGATCTGAATAAATGATTATCTTTGATAAGAATATCCATGACTTGAATCGTTTAAGTGCCCAAATTACTGCGAAAGCCTCTCTCTCAATTGTAGACCAATGCATCTGTGTATCTGTAAGTTTAAGACTAGCAAAAGCAATTGGTTTTTCTTGACCTTCTTCGGTCCACTGAAACAAGCAACACCCGACCGCGGTGGCACTTGCGTCAACACTTAAACCAAATTCCTTAGTGAAATCAATGGTATGCAACTGTGTAGCTTTACTGAGATCATCCTTTAACTTATCTAGTGCTTCTTGATGCTTTTGCTCCCAAGGCACCTTCGTAGGTATGTTATCTCGTGTCAAATCAGTTATTATCCGTGCTTTTTCAGCTAAAGCAGGTATAAAATTTCGAAAATAACTGAAAAAACCCATAACCTTTCTAACTTCTTTCTTTGTTGTTGGAGGATGGATATCATTGATCGTAGCGATCTTACCTGGATCAGGTTCAATACAACCTGACCCTACTATATGGCCAACAAACTTTATTTTGTTTTGTGCAAAATTACATTTTCTTAAATTCAAAGTGAGTCCTGCTTCCTCAATAGTTTGCAAGAATTTCTCTAGATGTTCTAAATGGTCATTCCAATTCATTGAAACCACTGCCATATCATCGACGAATGGTTCGGTAAAACTTCGCACTGGATGTAAAACTTGGGTCATAGCACGAATAAAGGTATTGCTAGCGGACTTGAGTCCAAACGGCATTCTTGTGAACTCAAAAAGTCCTGCATCACATACGAATGCCGTAAGCCATCGATGTTCTTTCCGAACTGGAATTTGCCAATACCCCGATTTCGCGTCGAAAACACTAATAAACTTTGCCCGTCCCACCTTTTGTAAGACGTCAGCAATGTCTGGGGTCGGGTAACAATCACCTAGAGAATATTTGTTAACATGGCGATAATCAATTGCCAATCGAACGCCATTTTGACCTTTGGGTCCCTTTAAAACGCAAACTACCGGACTGGCCATTTCACTTTTCGATGGTCGAATGATGTCTAATGCCAACATTTCTTCTATCTGGCGTTGTACTTCAGGTTTAAGTAGCTCAGGTACTTTATATGCCCTTAAACGCTTAGGAGTGAAATCATGAGTTATCTTAATTTCATGTTCTAATACTGGACAATACCCAGGTTTATCCACAAATACTGCCGTGTGCCGATCCAAAACTTCAAAAAGTTGCTTCTGTTCCTCTTGCGAAAGATGCGCTATAATCAGAGGATCAATTCGCTTACTCGGGCTTATTTGTTCACGTTCTTCCTGATCTACAACCTCTACTATACCAAATTCTTCATCTTGATCAACAATTACTGAACAGCTATTGATCATCGCTTGTTCGAGTCGTTCATGGTATCGCTTGATCTTATTTGCGTGTAAATGTCTTTGTTTTCCCTCTATTTCTACTATATAAGAATATGGGGATTTAACCTTGACTACGGTAGCAGGTCCTTGCCATCGACTATAAAATTTAGAACTACCAAAATCTGGTGCTAATACTGCTACTTTATCTCCAACTTCGTATTTTCTGTCAGTACTACGCAAGTTATAATAATCTGCATACCGCTTGGTTTCTATATCACTATAGTAATCTGCATAAACTTTCGCGAATTCGAGGTTTTCCTTCAGTGATTGGAGATACTCTTCGGGTGATTTACCTAAGTTAAGAGGTACTTTTCGTTCGCCAGCCCACGATTCCTTCAACACACTAAGTGGACCCCGAGGAAGAGTTCCATAAACCATGGTGAATGGCGAAATATGAGTCGTGCCTGAAGGTTTTTCTCTAAGGCTCCACAGAACAAACGGTAACAATTGGTGCCATCCACGAGGATCAGATTGAGCAAGCTTAAAGATCATGGTTTTCAAGCTTTGGTTGCATCTTTCAACCAATCCAGCTGCCTCAGGATGTCCAGGGGTATTAAATCTGGGACTACAACCCATTCGCCGCAAGAATTCTTTCGTCAAACGACTGGTAAAGTTGGTACCACAATCAGAACTGATGATCCTTGGAATAGAAAAAGTTGTAAAAACTTGCAACAGAGCTTCACAAACTCCCTTTGCATTCAGCGATCTAAGAGGATACGCCATCGGCCAACGAGAAAATTTGTCCACCAGAACCAAAGCATAATTGTACTGGGGTTTCGATTTGTTGGATTCTCCAGTCACTACCATAGGGCCAATACAATCCATATTTAGATGGTTAAAACAGAGTTCATCCGCCCTCGGAATAGGAGTGATCGGGACTCGATCTGCCACTTTAACTGGAGTTCTTAGTTGACAAATTTGACAAGACGCACAATATTCGCGAATCCTCTCATCCATTCTTGGAAACCAAAAGTTTAATTTGATCCTGGCTCTCGTTGCCTTAAAAGCCATGTGCCCAGCACATGGGGCATCGTGTGCTACTCGCAAGACAACCTCGATTCTATCTTCCGGTAAACATAATTGATTAACCTTATGTCCCATAATTTCCCCTTTGTGGTACAGGAGGTTATTATCTATAAAGAAATTATTTTTATTCTGTCTCGCTTGTTGCCAGCAAGATATAAGATTGTTGCAATTCTGTTGCTCACGCAATAAAGTATCATTATTCGCTACTCCCTCATCAGACTTGAACTCTGTTGACTCAACATCAAGAAAATTATCTGAATCATCAACTAGTTGCTCCTGAGAATATTCATTCACTTCTGACGGCAAGGATTCGTTGCTGTTACTTTTCTCGATATTAACTTCTAAGTTATCTTCTTCTGCCCCTTTATTTATTTGTACACATCGATCTACGCCAGCTACCATCACTACATATTGCGAACTATCCCTTAATAGGTCCACAACATGGGGTGTCAGAATAACCCGTTCATTTAGTTCAGGGACTGCAGCGAACATGACGCACAAAGATGGCGCAATGTTTGTCGTTCCTTCCATTGAATTAGCTAATTTCATTTGTAGGTATACTACATCTGCCTTACATCCTTCTCCATGAAAACCAATTATATTAATCCGTTTAATCACGGGTAAGTTTAGTGACTCAATTAATTTCTTATCAATACAACAAATTTCTGCTCCTGAATCAGATAATGCTGTCTGAGAAGGGAGATCTTCAATCTGTACATTGATATACGACCTCTCGTGTAATCCATCAATACTATTCTCGTATACCCTTACAGCAGTTTCCAACCCTATTGGTTTAGAATTATCCAATAAATTCCCTTGCTTTACCTGTTCAGGTATCTCATGCAACACGTTGACCTTCTCAACAACTAAGTCGATCACTTCTTCAGTTGGGTTCCCAAATATACAAGTACTCACCTTTTTAGAACTTGGTTTGGTCTGGCACTCCCTTGCCCTATGACCCTTCTGATGACATAGGAAACAGAGACCCTTTACCTTGGCCTCCTCCTGAGACACCCTCGCACCTATCTTGGCTTCACCCCTTAATTCCGGTTTGGGAGACTTGGGTTGAGCTGTCTGGTTATTGACTTGAACATGTGGTTGACCTCTCGTCCAATTGTTATACTTCGGTGTCGGATGACTACGGCATACTAAGTCATTCCCACCATCATGCGACGCTACATAAATGTCAGCCGCATTAGCTATGTCTTCACAGCTCAACCACTCCTCTTTTTCTTGGGCCAAGATATAATCTAAACAAGCCTTCGACAAGGACTCCTTAAGCCGATCCGCAACCAATAAACTTACAAGTTTATCAAACTCATCAGTTATCTTTCTACTTTTCAAATAATACATAAGAGCCACACGCAATTTGGATGAATAGATCGTAAATGATTCGTCCGATGCTTTGTGCAACGACCAAAATCGGGCTCTAAGATTTGAAGGGCTTATCTTAAACTCCCGTAGCAAAAACTCCTTCAGGAATTTGTAGTCATGGAGCTGTGCCTCAGTAAGGCGCATGGTTAATGCCTTAGCTCTTTCACTTAAAATGGCTAGCAATAATTTTGCTCTAACATCTTCATCCACCTCATACACATTAAACAAACCATCCAAGTGATCAAAGAAACCTGGAATTTCTATAGGGTCTGAAGGAAATTTCCAAAGAATATTCTTGAGGGCATCACTATAACGCTTAGTACGACTTGCTAAAGAATCTCTAACATTTCGTTCTTCCTGCTTTTCCTTCCTCTCCCTTTCTTCTTTCTCTTTCCGTTCCTTCTTTTCTCTTTCTTCTTTCTCTTTCCGTTCCTTCTTTTCTTCCTCTCTCCTCTTTTCCTCCCTTTCTTCCTTCTCCTTCCGTTCCTCCCTCTCTCTTTCTTCCTTCTCCTTCCGTTCCTCCCTTTCTCTTTCTTCCTTCTCCTTCCGTTCCTCCCTTTCTCTTTCTTCCTTCTCCTTCCGTTCCTCCCTTTCTCTTTCTTCCTTCTCCCTTTGTTCTTTCTTTTGTTCTTCATATTTACGGATTTCGAACTCCAGACGGCGCTTCTGCAGCTCGTAATCCACTCCTGTTGGAGATATTGGACTACCCTTAAATTCCTCTTCCTCTTTTCCAATCTCCATGGCCCATTCTTCCATTAATTGATTTCGATCCCATGACATAACATCATCTTCGTCCCTTCCTGCCTTCATAAGATACACCCTAAGGCGCTCAGACGACATTTTGCGAATATTCGCTTGCATCTCTGTTGTCAACGCTTCCATTTTTACAAACAGTCAGTCAACAACAATCAACAAAAAAAACAGACACCACGCGGCAAACCCGCCACACAAAAGGAAAATTCCACAACCCAAAGTGCAACTATGCAGTATCCAAAGAAGTACACTCGCCAAGTACGCAAAAACTATACAAGCTCACGCAAGTCTGGCCTCGATCACAACAATGGATCAAATTTCAAAGAAATAATCAGCAGATATTGAAAGAGAAATAATGGCTGCCTCCCACTCGGCTGCAACTCCACTCTCTTTTCTCCTTCTCAGCCACGACAACACCTAGGATCTTACCCGTATGTTGACTGCTGTCTTCTGCTGTCTCAGCCGAACGACGCACTTCGTCCGTCCGACTGTCGTATGCCGATTCACCCGTCTCCCACGGTAGAAAGGCGTCTTGATCCGCTCGCTGTCTGGAACAGACCGTCTCTTGATCCTCCGGGTTGACTCCTTCCTCCGTCGGCTCGCGTCTTCTTCACCGGATCCAACACCGATGATCCCACTTCTGACACCAATAATGTCGCGGTCGACTCCTTCGATCGCAACGACGAACCAACGAAGGAACTATTAAAAGATCTTTATTTAAAAATAAAGTCGATTAAGTGTAGAGTAAGTCAACTCGTCTATCAAATATCACAATCGTAGACAGCACACAGGTTGGCTGGTCTCGATTGAACGTTATACGATCAATGTTTCAACGTTTACAAATCTTCGTCAAAAGGCCCCCAATGTACATCAGGTCTATCTTATATAGAGTTCTCCCGGATTCCAGAACGTTCTGTGACGTCACTGTACTTTTCCCTGGAAAGTCCTACTGAACACGTATATCCTTGTTGCATGCACCGAATTAATGTTGACAGCTTGCTGCAGAAATTTCCGTGCGTTGTAAACAAGCTTGTTGACGCGTCGGTTTTCTTCCCTTGATGCATGCACCTGCGTAGACCACGACAACGTGCTTGGTGGGCCTCATAAAAATTCCGCCATCTGAAAAAATACGTTCTACAGGTGCTGAAGTCGCTGACACACACACACAGTAGCTTTTCGAGCACTGGATGTTAATGTACAGATAGTGAGTCCATTTGAAATCTTCCCATGGTTTATCATACCGTCTGATACAGAATAACTGTTGCTGCTGCCATGGGTTTTCCTGACCAACAAGACTTGTATCCATCCATAGATATTGGTCGTATGATGCAAGCAGGCTTGATACAGAATTCTTGAGTTCTGTTAAATGACTGTTCATATTAACAGCCGGTCTTGGTCTTGGTCTTGCGAGACCAAGACCAAGACTTTAAACCTCAAGACCAAGACCTTGAACCTCAAGACCAAGACCAAGACCAAGACCATGAACCTCAAGACCAAGACCAAGACCAAGACTTTTAAAAACGAACTCGAGTGCACTCGAGACCAAGACCTTGGTCTCGAGGACAACAAGACTGGTAATTTGTAGGCCTAATGTTGATATAATGTTTAGATTTTAGAAAATTAAACTGTTAGGCATAATATAAGTTTTTTGCATCTCTGATGCAGGCTTTTAGAAATATATATACACTCAAGGTCGTAGCTAGGGGGGGGGGGGTGTTTTTGGTGTTTAAGCACCCCCCGAAATTAAATAATGTAAAAATAAAATAATGCATTTACTAACGTCAAACCCCATGGTCGTTTGACTCGGTTGCATTTCGGCTTGCTCAAGGACGAGAAAACACCCCCCGAAACAGAAAACACCCCTCCCCCAAACAAAATCCTTCCTACGGCCCTGTATACACTGATGGGTAGTGGGACACTCGTCCACTGAGTGCCTTGATCCATCGCTAGTTCCAAGTAGACTGTAGTGAGCCCACTTCTTCCTCTCCTGGGGTTGGGGGTTCCAGATTTCGCCAAGCTTGCAACAGAACGTCAGTCTCCGGACCAACAACAATTCGCGTATGCAGGCGGCCGCATAGCAGTTTCCGATCCACTTTCGGGTACCTGCCTCCTTGGGTGACACTCTCGCGGTTCCAACCATCGGTAATGGTATGTGCCCGCCCTCCGCCCCAGATCATATACGAGGTTATACGTACACAACGGTCTGTGAACAGGCTGCATCACAACTACACGAAGTGGTTGGCACTCGGCCTGACCCAACTTCATCTCAGCAATTCAGGGCTGCTGTCGGCACATTCTCCCTCTATCCCAAACGAGAACAGCTTGGGGATAATGAAACCAAATCGACACCAAGATGTGTGACTACCTCAGAGCGTCTGGTTAGCCTACTCCTGCCGTTTATCCGCGTAAAAATGAAATGCAAATATAGGAATGCAACAATACGTTCCCGTAATAATGTCAATTATTTTAACATAGAATTGTGTCTATAGCATGAACGCATGAAAGCTGTGAAGAATTCTGCTAATTGCTCATCGTTTTGTGAATTCAGTTGGTGTTTTTTTAATTTAAGACTGCTGCCGCGGAACCCCTGGCCGACGCCCGCGGAACCCCCGGGTTCCGCGGAACCCCGGTTGAAAACCACTGCTCTACTGTAAGACAGGTACTCATATTGAACAAGGAAGTCTTCGGCGGGTCGATCATCGACGCCTATGAAAAGAACATTCCTCTGCAGATCACTTCATTGAGACCTTAAGCCCATCATACACTTACGTACGTGATTCACATCATCGCCTGTGTACAATGGTCGGCCTCTGCTATAAACGATTGCATACAACGGCCTAAGTTGGCCTATAATTGATCAGACTATACAAAAGCCGTTTATAAACAGGAGATCTATTTGACTGGCAGAGGTCTAAGGCCTAAATAAAACTCTGTCCTGTATGGGCGTAGGATTATACAGTCGCTTCAGATCAAATAGTTCACACTCAGAACTAACAGCACAGTACGTGTCTCTCTCATTGTGCGCGTCTGTGCGCTTGTCTCTCTCCCAGTGTATGCGTGCGTTGTATGCGTGTGTACGTGCGTATATATAGCGGGTAGTTTCAAAGGAAGTGTACATATATGAAGCTTCTTCATTTGCGATAGAAGTGCTTGTGCGATCGTAAACGTCTTCTAAGTCTTATGTCCACTTCTGCAGATTCAAAGGAAGGAACGCCAACGATTTAGACAACAGACAACAACAGACATAGGACGACATTTGCAGAAAGCTAGCTCGTGTTTCTCGGTTCTACGTCTTTCTCTTCACCTCTGAGCAACGGTTCTTTCTGAGGTAAGTGCCACACACCATCGTCATAACCATTTGGGGCTCCACTTCTCCACTCAACCAGCTCAGAAGTAAGTTGTATACGTAGGTTAGAGGATTTCCTCTTCCTCTGTTTGGGGGATTTAAAATCAACGAAGAGACTCGAAGAAAAGAGTCAAGGCGCTGATGTTCACAGGGAGTTCGGTCCTTCTGGTCACATCTGGAGTATTTTGGATGAACTAGACAGGAGCGACATCGGTCGTAACCTTGTGTTCAAGAACACCGACGACAACAATATTGGCCTAGTAATTTAGTAATATACATGTATAGCTTCGAGTGAATTGTTTGACGGTGACAATGGAGCAAGTGACCTTAAGAATAAAACGAAGAAAGAGCAGTCCCTTAAGCTACTCATGGGTATGATTCAAAGTGTTGGCGACTTCATTTTCTCAGCCTCGGCATATAGGCGCTGGTGCCCATCCCTCTCCCTCGCTGTCAGATCTTTCCTCAGACTGTCCGTGTATTCGTTATATCTGAGTTGGTTCTGAGGCGGATGAGAAATCTTGAAGACAATTGGATTTGAGTCACAGACATCTCCGTCGTTGGACCCACAATTTGGAATGGTCTTCCTCATGAGCTGCGGTCTCTTCCTCGAGACTCGTCCTCTGCTTTCTTCTCTGCTCTAAAGACTGTTCTCTTTCGCCGGGGTTGGGCTGGGAGCACCTCTGAATAGCTTCCTTGAAGGGGCGCTATATAAATGCTCAGTTGATTCACCTTGATTGATTGATTGACAGTCCAACGTGCTAACCACTAAACCATCGCGCACACCCCTCAACCGAAGCAGCAATGTCTAGGGAGAAGAGGGAGGGGTCGATGTGGACCAAGAGCCGTATTGATGATGAGAAACGTGGACAGGGATCGAAGTAGTTGTGGTACATATATGGTCATGTTAAAACATGCAACGTATACAGTTAGACTGTATAAGACGGGAGAATGTTTGGCCAGCTGCTGTGATCAGTCTATGCTGCTGAGATCATTTTCAGATGGTACAAGGATACATCAGAGTTAAATTAGCCTCAATTTACTGCAATGTAAGAAAACTCTTGTAAAGACCCTTTCCTAAAAGAAGACAGAACTCAATGCATAGCAGCGGAAACTCATTCTGTCCTTGAAGTCTGTTCAGTTTCGATTGTAGGCCCTAGCATCATGTTGTCTCCTCGATTCTGGCCTGGCACCGGAACGGACCAAGCAACCTGGCTATCGAGGACTTGATTTGATATAGTCCCGGTGAATGAAGCGGTTTCCCTTACGTGGCTTTTGTGTGTCGCTGCGAAATTTCGAAGATTAACATTACATTGCATTGATTTCGCCTCAATTGTAGGCACTCCTGATCAGCCTGGGACTGAACTAACCTGGGTCTAGAAGATCATCTGTTCGCTGGGTTGAATCGAGTCCAAAAGCTGGATCGGACTCGGCTGATGTCATACATTGATCGATGTTCGAGGCCAATGTTTCTAGCCCCGACTCGGTCTCGCCTTAGAGAACCTGCGATGCAGTCATGCATGCCAATGTCACGTCTCTGTGAAATCTGAGAATGTGAAGGGCGATGAAACGAAGCTTTAAATCAACGCCGTTGACCTGTGCACTTGCATTAGCAGAGGACATTTTTCTTCCTAGAGCGAGCGACGGATGAGTGACTCTCTGTTGAACATTTGGTTTCTGTTGACCTTGTCTTGATCACCTTCATAGCCACGGAGGTTTGACAGGCCTCGTATTAGATGTCTACATTCACACATTACATACATACACACAGACAGATAACTCATACATACATACATACACGAGTGATACATATATTCTTAAAGTATTGAACTTAAGATCCTAATGCTTATGAGTAGTTGCCTTGGTGAGCAGCTGTGTTCCATCTTCTCTAAGGCAGTTGTGTGTCTCTGTCTCATCCTTTCCTGGCCGAAGATTTCTTCGCTCTGCTGCACAGAGTGACCTGGTTGTTCCCTCAACCATAACATCCACAGTACAGCACAGAAGCTTCGCTGTGGTCGGTCAGTCTTTCTGGAATAGGTTCCCTACAGACATGAACTCCTTCGTCTTTCTTTACCTGTATTCCGCAACCGATTGAAAACCATTTGGTTCAATCCTGGTTTTCTGTTGTTAGATCGCAAGAAATTCTGATTAATACATACATACACGCATACACACGTAACACAGACACACACAAATACACACATACACACACAGATACACAGACACACAGACATACACACGCATACACACACATACAGACACACAGACACACACTTGGCTGTGCATTGTATGTCTGGTTCAGTGCGTTCAGTTCTGTTGCGTTGTTTCAGAGAGAGGAGATGTTTGAGTCAGGAAGTCGACGAAGCTACAGCTTCCGTTCTGACTCATCGCAGACAAAGAAGGTCAGTGAGAGCCACTCCTTGACCAGATCCAGTGCTGGTCAGTCCGTAGCTGGATCGATCGTTGCGACCGATGACCACGAGTCGAGGGTCATTCTCAAGAGTAGCAGTTCATTTCCGGTGACTGGCCAGACGTCTAATGACCTTTTGACCTCGACCGGGGAGCCAGTCCAGGACGGAAGAAGCTCTGACGTTGTCCTGCGTCCGAAAACAACGATTGCAAGAAACCAATCCAGAGTCAGCACTGAGGGGAACAAGATCGAGCGACGTAACGGATCATTGATTTTAAAGAATAGGACAGTCACTGATGTGGAACGGTCAGAACCTCGATGCGATCCCCTCCACGATACAACAGCCGACAACTCTAACAAGACCCTTCCAAATGCAACCAATGGACAACCACTGCAAGACAACAGAAGACGCAGTGCTTCTAGTGACCCAGACTGGACACGGTCTACTGACCAGAGTTCAGCTGAACTCATCCGTGACTGGTCATCGTCTGACATCAATGCAGCGCCGATGGATGGACAGTCAAGGAAGTTATCGCCTGAAGACAACGATGCAACGGAAATTAACAACAACAACTTTGAAGCAACGAAGCTGTGTGCAACGGACAACGCCGTTGTCTCTGACTCGTCGTTGGTTGGTCATTCCGTCGACAGAGGGTCAGTTGACGATGACCAGCGTCCATCACTCCACTGCATCGAGTTGGCTGCTGCTGCTGCTGATGTTCATCTTCCTGGACAGAGACCAGAGTTGACGGTACATCAGTCAACTGGTCACTTTGGTCAGCACTCACCAGATGAACAGTTAGATGACCAGTCAACAGAGCGTTTAAATGGTCTCTCAGATGAACATTTAGCTGACCGTTCAGATGACCATTTAAATGATCATATAACTGAACATTGGGCTGATGATCCAGATGACCATTCGCTTAACCCATCAACTGACTATTTCGATGACCATTCAACTGACCACGTAAACGACCATTCAGCCCAGTTGTCAACCAACCATATAGAGAATAAATTATCCCACCTGCACATAGATGGTGCCACTAGCGACCACAAGACAACCATCAGTGCTTCAACCATCATCCGTTCCTTCGATCCACCTGTTGAGAGGGACGCAGTGGCTGCTGAGCCAGAGCATCCCTACTTCGCCCGCATCGCTGCGGAAGCGGCTGAACCATCGCCGATCCTCAGCAACCGAGGGACGGTCAGAGGCGTAAGGAACAGAGTGAGGAGTGGCATTGCCTCAATCCTCGAGAAACAGAACGCAAAGAAGACCGTGGTAAGCACTCGACACTTACTCATCAGCATCAAAATCATCATCATCACCATCTTCATCACCACCATCGTCATCATCGTCATCATCGTCACCCTCAATGTCACCGCCCTCATTGTCAACATCGTCATCATAATCATCGTGCTTCATACAAATGGAACTTCGATGTAATCGTTGTTGTTATCGTCATGTCAAAATATAAAAGCCGATAAGAAGATAAGAGAAGCAGTCGTTGACGTTGGCTGTCAGTGGAGTCCACTCGACGTAGCACGTACGTGGTGGTGTTGGCCAGGGACCGACGAATGCCCTTCATCCGCCAGAGGACACCCCAGTCCCCCACCCCACCCCAACTCACGAATGAGAGACGCAATTTTGTCACACTGATAGCAACCTCTCGTTTTCAACTAATTAATGCTCATTGTTTCTCAGTAACTTCTATTGGTCTAGAGAAGTTCGCATTAGACCCAGATATTAATGTCTGAGATAAAAGTTGCTCACACAAAGACACAAGCACAAAGACACACACACAGACATACACACAGACATTCACAGAGACATACAAACACACGTGTACATAATATCAGAGTTGCGTCATCGGTTGATTTGTGACTCGTTCCAATGCATTAAATGTGTTGTACTGATATCGATGCACATTCAGAACTTAGGCCTCTGTCTGTGCTGTCGGCTCTAGGAGCCCTAGCGATCGTCATGCTACACAGTCTCCGTTGCCGTCTTGCTACTTCTCCCAGTAGCCCTCGAGTCGCGCTTTGGCCTGGGAGTCCCTCCTCAGCGCTCCGGCCTGGGAGTCCCTCCATCCGCGACCATCGGCGTGGTTTGGTGTGTCGCATGACGATTTTCTTGGCATGATTAACAGGGGTGGTTTGCCATTGCCTTCCCCTGGTTTTGCCTGCCGTGCCCGTTCGTTCCCCTTCCTAGGAAGGGTACCAACGGTCCGCACCACGAGAAGGTGGGCACGGAGGACTTTGGTTCACCAGCCCAGGTCGGATCCGAGTCTACGCTCATCAGAATCGTCGGTCAGGTCGCCTCCCTGCTTTACTCTGTTACAGAGTGACTGGTGAACCTTTGCGGACCACTTAGGCCTACATATACATATTTACATATATAGGTTATTAACAATATTCTTCTTCTTCTTCCTTCTTCTATATTCTGCCCTGCATGTACCAGAATCGAACGACGTCGCTATTCTTTATTTTCTGCCTTTTCCTTAATTTCTTTATATATTATCGTTGTCTGTTTCCTTGATCCAATCCAAGGTCATATTTCTTGGTCTTAAACTCTTTCTTCCCTTCCATTCTTCCTTCAGATCGCTTCCTCAGAAGCGAATTTCCACGCAGTGTGTCGTCAATCCACTTCATTTACAAGGTTAGTCTCGTCTTTATTGTAGGCCCCTAGGCCTACTAGCTGTTGATCTCTCCTCATGCATCAGTTACAACACCTCCTCGTTTGTTTCAGTTGATATTCTTGGCCAAAATGCACACATGAACACCTACACATAGGCCTATACATACAAATAGACATACAGAGTTACAGACACAACCTATACACGCATAATTAGGTTCCACCAGCAGAATAGTTTTGCTGTGGTTGGTCCATCCAACTGGAATAAGTTAATCATAGGCGTAATTTGTGGGGGGTACGAGGGGTACCCGTACCCCCCACTTTTTAAACAATGCCAATCAATATTTTATTATTGTGCCTTCTCAGAGAACACAGTCCACCAAAAGTACGAAAATACTTAGATACACAGGTAAACCGAGAGCCAAAATTAATGAGAATACTAGCAGGGAATATGTTCAACATGGGCGCCTTGCGAAAAGCTAAAGTGGAGAAGAAATTGGTACCCCCCACTTTTTAGACTAAAGTTACGCCCCTGAGTTACCTAACAATCTGTGACATGAACTCATTATCCTCTTCTCTTTTCCTCTTTTCCACAAGGGCTTCAAGACCTTTCTGTTCGATCGTCATTTCAATGTGTTGCGTCGGGAGAGCCTCTGATGAGTCTCTCTTCAACTGGCGCTATATAAGCCTACACACACACATAGCCTACATATATGGACACATATATACATACATATATACAATACATATATACAATATATACATACATATATACATACATATATACAATACATGTACACACATGCATACAATGTATATATATATATACAATACATGTACACACATGCATACAATGTATATATATATACAATACATATATACAATATATACATACATATATACATACATATATACAATACATGTACACACATGCATACAATGTATATATATGCATAGGACTGAATCCTCGGTCGGTCGACTGTGGTATGTATGACGCATTATGCGTTTAAGTGATCGATCGATCGAAGGTTGAAAGGTCAACCGGGTCAAACATCGATCGTTCATCATCAGTCAACACAACTCTTACGTCATCTGTTTACATGCGACACCACCTGTCGACTACACAAGGAACTAACGAGATCCATGTTGAATAGATCCTTCCTTGTGTAATGATTACGATGACAGCGCCAGAGACGTCGATCAGTGGATTTGATTAGATCAAGTTACCAAAGAACAAACAACGCAATTGCAAACAGCAATTAAGCAACGTACTAAGTTGAGATTTTCAGCATCTTAGATAATTTATACCCCAGATTTTTAGGGCCCTCATTTTTTTTCAAATTCCGACAAATTTCATTATATTTCTTTACTTTTCCCGCATTTTAGTGAAAATGTGTCGGTTCGTGACCGGGTATTTTCAGCATTTTCCAAATGTATCGTAACCGGTGATTTAGTTGTCAAACGGTTCTTGTTTGGTGGTCGAAAATTTTACATATTTCTAAAGCAAACAAACGCAGATCAAAATCTAATGTTGTTCGTGTTTTGCACACAAAACAACCGATGACTCGTGAGATATTTTAGTTTTCTGACCCCCCACCCAACATCTTTTCAGTTAGGCCTTCTTGGCTGACAGGGTTAGAAGATGGGACAACGAAAACAAGAAAACGTTTTAAGTAAGGTTTTTGAATAGACACCGGTTGCAATATAATCTCGAGTTTACTCTCTGTCTCTGTCTCTGTCTCTGAAAGGTAATAGCCACTTGGTCTTTATCAACTTTGGCTGAAATCTAAAATGTCATCGATGGCAAATTGATGTCTGGGTGATAGGTTGATTGGTTGGAGGAAGTTGTTGACCTACTCATCGAATCTATTTACGCGTAGATCAGTTGGTCATTTCGCCACTCCTTATTATGGCAACAAAATGAAACTCAGAAATAGGTCCTGACATTCCACTTGTTATTTTTTTCACTTCTCCTCCCGGTCCACGTGATCGTCCTGCCCCTGTCCTGCTCTTCCCGCTCTTCTTCCTACTCCTCCTTCTGCTCCTACTGCTCCTCCTCCTCCTCCTCCTCCTCTCTTTACTCCTCCTCTTCCTCTTCCTCCTTCTGGTACAGTAACACCCAATCGCAATCTTTTTCTCTGTTTCTACGACCGACCGATAATTCGTCGTCATAATCGATGTCTGATATCGTCGATGACTAATGATGGTTGGTGGTCAAACATTGCGAAACTTCGACAGCATAGAACCCCCCCCCCCATGGAGCATTTGACATTCTAGACCTCCTGCAGGGTGACGGCTCGACGCAGAATGTCTCCGTCAATCAATCAATCATTCTGCCAGTCGATAATTATCGATCACTGATAAGGTCAGGGAGGAAGAGTCTAATCGATCTACTATCGAATGCAATCGAATTTCAGAGAAGGTTCTATATATACAAGACCTCTTTCGATGTTTTGCCTAGAAACAAAGGCATGTGTAGAATAATCTGTTTTTAATTTCTTTGTGTTTTAATTGCAATTGTCAATTCATATAGCGCCAATTTACGATAAGGCAATCAGAAACTTTCGGACCTGACGAAAGAAGACCATGGACCGATTGGAATGGCGTTCGAGAGATTACGGAAATGACGCAAAGATAGGAGAGGAAGCTGAAGTTGCAGGTTACAAGGCAGATTATTCTAGTAAGATGGGGCGACAACAGGAAAACTTCAATGCTGGGCCGACGATGTTCGGGTCGACGGTAAAACCAGGTAACCAGCGCAGCAGAATGAAGAAATCTTCGACCAGAGATAGATGAGACCGTGATAATATAGTCTGTTTCGTAATCGTAATCGTAATCTCCAAACTTCTAAAGCGCCACTCGAAGGCCAAGCGCAGGGCACCAGCCTATTCACGAGCGCTACGTCAAATCAGAGGGTTTCCAGAAAGTAGTCCAAAAGAGATCCAAGTCCGGTTTCCAGGAGGCCAAATCAAATCACAGGGGTTTCCAGGGTGTGGTCCAAAAGGGATCCAAGTCCGGTTTCCAGGAGGCCAAACCAAATCCGAGGGGGTTTCAAGAGAGTAGTCCAAGAGAGGTCCAAGTCCGATTTCCAGGGTACCAGATCAGGAGAGGCAGAGTGTCATTTACGGCGAGAATAATTGGAAGGCGGAGGATCAGACGAGTCAGGGTAGGAGTACTTGAAAAGGTGAGACTTAAGTTTCGAGTGGAAAGCCCGGGGGTGAGAGATAGAGGAAGATGAGAAGGAAGATGAAGGCAATGATGATGGAGGAACTGAGAAACTACGAAATTCAGGAGGGAGATCATTCCAGAGGCCTGGTGCTGTTTTGTATATAGCTCGGTTGAAAAACTTGCGATGAGAAGTGACTGGGGGTCGAGAAAGACTTAGAATTGAGGATGATCGGGTGGAGCGGATTGTCTGAATGGTGAAGAGATCACGAAGGTACTGGGGCTGCGAATATTGTAGGGAGCTGTAGGTTAGTGATAGGACTTTGAAGTGGATTCGCTCTGTGATTTTAGCCAATGGAGTAATTTGAGGATGGGAGTGATATGATGATGTTTGGGCGTTTTAGTTACAGCTCTGGCTAGCGAGTTTTGAATAAGTTGCAGACGCTTGATTTGGGTGGATTCAAGGTTGAGGAAGATGGAATTGCAATAATCAAGCTTTGAATGAACAATGGATGTTGCAATGGTGGAGGCAGTTTTGAGGTCAAGCATAGGTCGGATGAGTCGGAGGTCACGAATGTGCATGAAGTAGGAGCGCGAGAGGTTGGAGATGTGGTTAGAGAAGGAGAGACGTGGATCAAAAGTAATACCAAGATTGCGGACGGTTGAGTCAGAGGTGAAGGTAAGAGAAGACGAGTCAGTAGATAGGTGTATGGAAGGATCAGGGATTTTCTTGATTTGGTCAGAAAGGCCTAGGATGATAAATTCAGTGTTGGAAGGGTTAAGGCAGAGGAGATTGGATGACATCCACTGTGAGATCAGATTGACCACGTTGAGTATTTGTGTGATGGAGGTGGAAAAAGAGCATGGGGAAAGGATATGTTGAGTTGGGTGTCGTATGCGTAGAGATGGTAGTCAACAGAGGAGGATTTTATGAGATGGCTTAAAGGTGTGGTATACAAGATGAAAAGGAGTGGACCCAGGACGGAGCATTGAGGGACACCACAAGAGAGGGGGGTTGTGAGCAGTGGCTTAAGGCTTTAACAGAGAAGGATCGAGAAGACAAGTAGGACTGGAATCAGAGTAGAGCAATGCCAGAGATGCCACACTAGAAGATAGTCCTTGAAGAAGAAGGCTGTGATCAATGGTGTCAAATGCGGCTGAGATGTCGAGAAGGCAGAGGCAGGAGACTTGTTGATGACTGACGGCAGAGATCAGTTTATTATAAAGAGACACAAGTAAAGTTTCTGTGGAGTGGTGTTTAGTGAAGCCAGATTGGTGGGGGTTAAGAAGTGAATTGGAAGAGAGCTTGTCATTTAGCCGAGCAAGGACAATTCGTTCTGTTAATTTAGATAAAAAGGAAAGATTGGAAATGGGACGGTAGTTGGATAGGTTTTCTTTGTCAAGGTTTGCTTTTTTTTTAGAAGGGGAGTGACTAGAGATTGCTTAAAGGCCATTGGGAAGTTGCCGGTAGAAAGTGAGAGATTGATAATTTTAGTGATTACAGGAATGAGAACAGAGGCACAGTCTTTTAGAAGAGAGGTGGGGATAGGATCAAGTTCGCATTGCTTGTTGGAAAGAGAGTTTAGAAGAAGTGACACTTCTGCTTCAGAGGCGGGAGAGATAATTTGGAGCGATGATCGAGAGGCAGGAGGAGTAGGGTTGAGATTAGGGGCTGAGTCAGTGTTGGAGGAGCCAAGAGGAAAGTGTGTCCAGGAGAGATTGCAATGTGAAACGAAGGGATGAGATTTTGTCGGGAAAAAATGAACAGAAGGTATCAGCAACAGAGGAGGAGGGAATGGAGCTAGGCAGTGGGGAGGGAGATTTGCGATGAAGGAGAGTGTTAACAGCTTTCCAGAGATGTCTAAGGTTTGAGGCGCTGGAATGGATGAGTGCCTATCTGTGTATCTATCTGCCTGTACGTCTATCTGTCTATCTATCTAATCTATGTATGTTATATCTGTATATTTATCTGCCCTTGTATATTATACATAATCAATTATGAGTAGAATGGAACGCGTAATAACTTATTCGGTTTCACTCATAGAACTACGTTCAGCTGGAGAAAGGTCGGGTCGTCTTCTACACAACGAGTGTGCATGTGGTTCGAGAGACCTTCGAGAAGTGTCTCCAGGTGAAGAAAATCCTCCAGACTCAGATGGTTGACTTCGAAGAGAGGAACATCTTTGTGTCGAAGGACCTGCATCAAGAACTCATCGAACGTCTGCAGCAGCAACAGGAATCCGCGCTCGAACTACCACAAGTCTTCGTAGATGGTTATCACCTCGGGGTAAGAACTGCCTCCCTTAAGAACTGCCTCCCTTGTGGGTTAACTGCCTCCTTTGTGGGGTTAAGAAATGACACCCTTGTGGGATAATAGAGCCTATAAGACTTACCTATTTTTATTGAATATAACTTCACAAAGACCTTGATCTACCGGTATTTCTCATAATGAGGCTTCTTGCCGGTTACTTGCGATGACGGCATGCGAGCTATTTTCAGGCTCTCCTTGTTCGACAGTTGCAGCGAGAAAAATTTGATTCCCCAACTCTTTGGATCACCTAATCTTCTTTCCACTGGGACATTTCATCGATTCTGCGCGCGACCGAGGTATTTGACAGTTATCCCACATTGCAGACAGTACAGACTTGAGGAGACAATTGTAGAGAAATAAGCAATGCGATCAACGCTGACAATGATGTTCGGCGATATACGACTGTCAGCTATCGTAAACACGTATATATGTATACGGTGCTGTATATCCCCAACGCATCAATGGCCGAGACTTGTATGAAACTGAGGAGAGTGTAACACAGCGGTTTTCAACGGTGGTACGCATGCCACAAGTGACACCATAGGTATCGCTAAGCTTTTTTTATAGAATTCAAACACGTATAAATCTGTGCTTGTCAAAACAAGCCTACACCTCATATTAACATTTTCTGGTAGTGATTTTATTTTTCCTTTATATATTGATATGATTGCATTCTTAAATAATATATTAATTTTAAATTTGTCTACCTACGGTCCTACGCTAATTGCAAGGGACTTCGCGCTCGCCTGTTGTTGTTGATCTGATATTTGCTGGCGGTACGCAAACATTAGATTTTGTAATTGGTGGTACAATAAAAATAAAGTTTTAAAACCGCTGGTCGGACAGACACTATACTCATCCCAGGCTACGCGCCGTCCGCACGGCCTATCACCCCCACTTGTGTGTACAAGTTCCTATACACAACCGCACTAGATTGTACTTATTGTACAATTAGCTGGTGGCAGCCTGATGCTAGCAGTGATTCTGCAGCTGGGCGTGGAAGTCTGTGAGTATGTGTGCGAATATTAGTGCAGTTATGTCGGTGACTTCGTGCCAGTTTCTCGCTTCAACTGGACGAATGCACTACTACCCATAGGTTTTCGAGCTACAAGTAAACAAAAATTATATTTTAAAAACTTTTCGCGACCCACCAATCATCGGCTCGCGACCCACCAGTGAGTCGAGACCCACCAGTGAGTCGCGATCCACCAGTGAGTCGCGACCCACCAGTGAGTCGCGACCCACCAGTGAGTCGAGACCCACCAGTGAGTCGAGACCCACCAGTGAGTCGAGACCCACCAGTGAGTCGAGATCCACCAGTGAGTCGAGACCCACCAGTGAGTCGCGATCCACCAGTGAGTCGAGACCCACACTTTGGGAAACGCTGGGACTCTATTCCATTTGCCTGTGTGTGTGTTTCTAGATATACAGACATCGCTGAGAACCGGCGATGTCTGTATATCTAGAAACATTTTTCTGTCTGCTTTAACTTGTCTCTTTCTGCTTTTGCCTCTCACTGCTTCCGTCTCTGTACTTTTTGTGTCCTTACTTAGCCTATATTTCTGTATCTGTCAGTCTCTGTCTCTTCCAATGGTTATGACATTACCACATACGCACGCACGCACGCACGCACGCACGCACGCACGCACACACACACAGTCTCTCTCTCTCTCTCTCTCTCTCTCTCTCTCTCTCTCTCTCTCTCTCTCTCGCTCTCTCTCTCTCTCTCTCTCTCTCTCTCTCTCTCTCTCTCTCTCTCTCTCTCTCTCTCTCTCTCTCTGTCTCTCTGTCTCTCTCTCTGTCTCTCTGTCTCTCACAGACACACGCACACACGCACACACACACACACACACACACACACACACACACACACACACACACACACACACAATTCTTAATGGAGTTGTATTTGTACTTGTAGGCCTAAATGATATAAGAGAGCATCATTTTGTATAGAGCAGCATAAGGCAATGTCTGTTGTTTTTAATTATCAAAGGGTGCCAAAGAAATCGAGCGACTCAATGAAAGTGGAGTTTTACGAAAAATATTCAACAACTTCAAGGTATATTCAGGAGAGAAAGTCACAACAGCTACATGAGGCAAAACTGCGATTTGTAGAGAAGAAATTAATCAAGATGGCGAAATCTATCATATCTTTTTTAATTGAACTCATTTTACTGATTTAGCAATATCTTAATACTGTAATTCCGCTGCACAGATGACCCATTTACAATAGAATAGAATACAATTGTAATTTGATAATTCCCTCCTTACAAAGTTCAGAAGTGCACACTGAAGTCGGAAACCTGTATAAGAGCCATATATAGGTAGACTGGATGGGTTCGGTTTTCAGGTTAGAGCGAAAGACAATCTCTCGGTGGAACATGAGGAGGTGGAGAGTTCCAGATGAAGTGACCAGCAATCGTATAAATTTGCAATTCAAGTTTCAGCCACAAATCACAGAGCAACGGACAGTTTCATTAATGGTTTTTTCTTCTTTTCCTGTCTCGAAAGGACAAGATTCAAGTGTCATTACCAGTCACGATGTTCTTTTCGTGTACAGGTGTGCAATATCCAAATAAGTTTTATTAATAGTCATGTTGTTATTGTCCTCTAGAGATAGTGCAACACCCCAAGTGTTATTAATGGTTGTGTTGTTGTATTTCTCTGTAGAAAGTGCAACATCCCGAGTGTTGTTCTCGTTGTGGTGGCTATCGCTATGTTCCATGCACTTCGTGTCACGGCAGCAAGAAGTCTCGTCGCAACTATTTTACGAATGAGTTCTGTGTTCTGCGTTGCACTTCCTGCGATGAAAACGGTCTAGTGAAATGCGAACAGTGCAACATCTCCCCCGGTGACAACGACGAGTCAGTCATGGCCAGCTCCTGTTGACTGCGGGGGCAGCGGCACGGGTTGACGCCCGTGTAGATAAAGCCCTTGGATGAATCCGTATTCCAACAACTTAGTTAACCTTTGCCCTTCGGGACAGAGGTCTGCAGAAGGAGTGACCTAGGTCAAGGAATCAGTGAATTCTCGTTTTCTTTGAATGTCCACATATCGAAGTTTCTTCCTCGGAATTTCATTTTCTTTTCTCGAAAGCAAATCGGAACATTTATTGAGCTGAGAAGAGGAATGTCGAAGCTCTTATCGCCAGTCCACTTCTGATACACTGGATGCCTTTCGTAGTAATTAAGAATTAATTAATAGCTAATAAAATTTTATGTGATAAATGAAGAAGCAATTGATAGATCATTGTAATTAATGGATTTATCTCGTTGCAAACACTTATCGTCCTAAGTAGTGCGATGATGATTTGACTTTTGAACCCTCTTGACCTTATCAATTACGTTGAAGATCATTTACCATGATGACCTGATTACGCCCTCCGATATACAGCTAATATAAATTATTATTATTATTAAATTAATAATATTGGAACTATCATTACTATTATTACTTTTTTTTATTATTTATTATATTATTAATTTATTACTATTAGTTTTGTTGTTATTACTATTATCGTTGTAACTATTAGGCCTATTGTTTGCTATTACTATTAGTAGGCCTATTACCTTATTATTTTTTTGGTGCTTATATTTCCTTGAGGTATCTCAGGATTGCGGAATTCGATGAGCGCCGCTGATACAAAGGGGTTTATTGTTCTTAACTGCAACTGTTGAACACATATCGACTTTCAATTCTTTAAAATGTGAGCACTTGTGTTAGGCATTATGTTAATTAAGGCTACTTCTGGAGTTGCTTTTCGGTTTGAAGGGGTCACTGAAACGCTCAAAATTTCGCTCACACGGTTTTCTGTCCCAGAGAGAACTTCAGCGAAATCAAATGACCTTTCTTCCAATTAAATAATAAGCAAATCTCAAATATTTGTTTCACTGAAATTAAAAAAAGGTGCAAAATTTCCTTTGTAGGAAAAGCTTGAAACTGTCGATGACCTAGTAAAGTAAGATTAGGAAGGGAATAACAGATGTTGGTTGCTGATTAATAGAATAAATAATAAATGATAATTGTAACGGGACACTATAGGCCTATAACGCCCCTCAAAGAGACACTCTCTGCGCTAACCTGCGTGTCGTTAAATGTCATTAAGAAGTAGAATATTTGCATCAGCTGGCAGACTGCGCAGTCAACAGGAAGAGTCGCCAGTAGTGGTCCCACTCACACACGTAGAACCAACCAAAGGATTCCGGTTGACGGGTTATGTGTCGTATCCTGGATCTATCGTCCACGACAGAGGATTAGCTTTAAGCTGAGCCATCTGCCTCGGTCGACATGGTTTCAAGGAGTGGCGTGGCCAGCAGAATGAACCTTCTGGGTTCCTGCAGTTCTTCCCGGAACAGTCGATCTTTGCTGACCTACCGACTACGGATTGATCAAAGTACTTTGTCGAGAGTTACCTAACTTCGGTACTCGGGGCTGCGTCCGTTGAAACCACGCAGACGTATACAGTAATATGAACAGAACCGTTCTATAGCGCTAGTTTAGGAAATCTCAATTAAACACCTGATGCTACATTGTAATCGTAATCGTAAACTCCGAACCTCTAAGGCGCCACTCGAAAGCAAAACGCAGGGCACGGCTTATTCACGAGCGCCTTGCAGAGTCCGAAGGGTTTCCAAAGGGTATTCAAAAGCAGGTCCGCTTCCGGTTTCCAGGCGTCCAGATCAAGAGAGGGAGGCCGAGCAACGGATGTCGTTTAGGTCGAGAAGAATTGGAAAGTGGAGGATCAGATGAGTGAGGGCAGGAATTCTTGAAAAGGCGAGACTTTTATTTTTGGTGGATAGCCTGGGATTGATTAAGTAGAAGAGAATGAGGCAGATCGATGATGGAGGGTGACTGCATGGTAATGATGATGCATGGAGGAACCGATCGAGATTCTGCGGAATTTGGGAGAGAGATCGTTCCAGAGTCGTGGTGCAGTGTGGGATTATGGGATATGGTTCGGTTGGAGAACTTGGGATGCGTAGTGATCGGGTATCGAGAGAGGGATAGAGAATAAAATCATATATATTGTGTTCAGACTTGGATATAGATCCTTCGTCATAGGCAGACCGTCTTGAAGGAGATGTTTGTTTTCTGGTCCACGTTCTTCCACTTGAATTGCCAACGTTCCAGTCCAACCGGAACATCGTTGTCCACGGAGAATCTGTCATGAAGCCGACATTCTGAGGTAGAAGATGTGAAGCTGGAATTCGATCATGAGTATTCAACAGACGTGTTTGAATTTCTGTACTTAAGTTAACCTATGCAGTTTGCACTACCTGTAAAATAACATCTATTTATGTACAAACCGATAAGTAGCATCGATTATTTAGTGCGAATTTCTCATAACGAAGGCATTCCACAGATCTTCCGACTACAAGTTTTTAACTCCTCAACACCAACCAGGCTTTATGGACACGCCAGTTCATTTAACCACTTGTCAACTATTCAGCTATGTGGTCTCTCCATTTTGACAAGTTTATAATAGCCTATTTCTTTCTGTAAAAGCTGGAGCAAATACCTAAAAATGAAGTAAGTTTTTTAAAAATTTCGCAGAGAACAAACTTCACCTCCCATCACCATCAGGTAATCTTCTTTGATGCACCGTTAAACTGGAGGCTACGTCAAACGATGGTATACGACTACGAGCAGCAGCATTTCGAAAATTTAATAGGACCATAGGGTCTCTCGAAATCGTTTTATGGTTGACTCGCTGCCTGACATCATTTTGTGATATAATTTAGATTTAGTTACCAACAAGGTCCACCAATCGTAATCCTAATCTCGAGATTACGATTACGATTACGATTTCTACAGCGCCCAAAAAGCGAAGTCGCCGGTACCAGCTTATTCACAGGCGCTCAGTCAAATCATAATCGATATTGATAGACAGGGGAGGGGAAATCGGAAGAGGAGCGGGTTGAGCGGAGTGGATCATAGGCCCTACTTGAAAAAGTAGGCCTAATGGAAACGAACAGTTGTAAGCATGGGCGGCGATCCCGGTGGGGTCGAGGGGGACAAGACCCCCACCTTTAACAGTGGAGGGACACGCCATACATAGGACCACCCAAATTCTGAAGAAACACCAAAAAGGTCATCACATTTTTTGTACTCGAGTTATAAAATTTTTCGCGCGTGTAAGTTAGTAAGTTATTTAGGCCTAGTGTACTACTTTTTCTGAAAATAAATTCAGAAGACAGTAAGAGCGAAAATTTGATAGTTTTTAAACAAGAAATTGCAATAATATCAC
Organism: Allolobophora icterica; assembly: GCA_963556255.1. Classification (NCBI taxonomy): domain Eukaryota; kingdom Metazoa; phylum Annelida; class Clitellata; order Crassiclitellata; family Lumbricidae; genus Allolobophora; species Allolobophora icterica. Next base: position 86,685,008 of record OY744605.1, on the reverse strand, counting down.
GGTAATTATTTTCAATTCACTAGATGGCGCTAGACTATTAGTTTAACTAATATTAAAACTAGTAGTTGGCGTTAAACTGTTAGTTTAACAGTTAAACTAACAGTTTAACGCCAACTACTAGTTTTAATATTAGTTAAACTTTAACTAATATTAAAACTAGTAGTTGGCGTTAGACTGTTAGGCCTAGTTTAACTAATATTAAAACTAGTAGTTGGCGTTAGACTGTTAGTTTAACTAATATTAAAACTAGTAGGCCTAGTTGGCGTTAGACTGTTAGTTTAACTAATATTAAAACTAGTACTTAAGTTAAACTCGAGAGCTGTAATATGCCAACAACAATTCCTGTCGACGTCAACAGCCTTTGTTGCTATAAGATATGTATAGTTAAACCCTGGATCCATAGTACTTAAGTTATTAATTATAATTTTATAATTTAATAATAATTAGGCCTATATCACTTTTTTACTTTTATTTTTTTTATTTCTTATCCGTTTAGCGCTTACGCACTTGTGTAAGTGCGTACGCCTGGAGGCGCCCCTGTATGGTAACAAAATTAAGCTATGATAACAAAAGCTATGGTAACAAAAGCTACGATAACAAAAGTTATATGCTCCGTCTGTCATGTTGTCCTATTTAACTAAACACGTTCAGATTTAAAACGATCAAGTATTTTTATTTTTAAAGGCTCATAATTTGTCAAATTTTCTTGAGGGAGGAGCTCGTGGTTCTCAATGCAAAGACTAGGTCTATAGGCCTACACTCGAAGAATAACACTTTTTAAAATAACTAAATTGAAATATTAAACTAAAGAGAAAAGTATCGAAACATCGATCGATTATAATCGATTGTAATTATTAGCCGTATATGATCTTAACATAATATTTATAGGCCTAATCAATCAATCAATCAGTCAGTCAGTCAGTCAGTCAGTCAGTCAGTCAGTCAGTCAGTCAGTCAGTCAGTCAGTCAGTCAGTCAGTCAGTCAGTCAGTCAGTCAGTCAGTCAGTCAGTCAGTCAGTCAGTCAGTCAGTCAGTCAGTCAGTCAGTCAGTCAGTCAGTCAATCAATCAGACATTTATATAGCGCCCATTCAACGAAGCTATTCAGAGGCACTCTCAGGCCAATCCCGGCGAAAGAAAACAGTCTTTAGAGCAGAGAAGAAAGCGGTGGACGAGTTTCGAGTAAGAGACCGCAGCTCAGGAGGAAGCCAATTCCAAATTGTGGGTCCAACCAAGGAGAAAGCGCGCTGCTGCGTAGTAGCGGTGCGTGCGAAAGGAACAGAGAGAGTAAGAGATCATTAATGTAGGGCAGCTCATAATATTATGTGTTTGGTAACGGAGGAGTAACGCAGTGGACAAATTTTTCAGTAGGGCTATTATTTCTGCTAAAACTTCATAATTTTACATATTAGTGCAAAACCAAATACGTAGGCTATTTGTGAAATAGAAACATTCAAGATTTGTTCCAAACAAAAATCAATGTAGGCCTAGTGTGCCAAACAAATTTTTTTGCTACTTCAATTAGTGATTGCGACATATGTTACCGGAAAATGACTGATCTATAGATTACGGTGATCGTCATCGTAGTGGTCAATATTTGTATAGCGCCACTTTTAGAGAAGCATGAGCAGGGCTCGAAGTGGGAAACAATAGGTGCCGGTATGGATATAAGAACCATTCCCCTTCCCTCGCCCTCCCCGATACCGATGTGTGTTTGGGGCATACCGATATGGATCTTTCGCCTGGAGAAGTTCCGGTATGCTTTCAGCCGGCCAGGAGAGGTGCCGGTATGGCATACCGTTTCATACCGTCCCACTTCGAGCACTGAGTATGAGCGAAACGATGCAACTAATGAATGTCTAATCAGTCCTGTGGTTTAGTCCTGGCATGTGACAGTTGATAGCGCCTTCGTTAAAATTTCAGACGAATATTATTATTATTATTACAGAGGTCTTACATAGCGCCCCTTCAAGGTCATCTACTCAGGAGCGCTCCCAGTCCAACCCCGGTCAAACAAGACAGTTTAAGGCAAGAGAGGAACAGAGAAGAGCAATCAATAGGGGTCAGGTGCATGCAGCGCTACTGGAAGCCCATTCCAGGTCGCTGGGCCAGAGACAGAGAAGACAGAGAATAGAGCGTTGATGACATGTCTTCTCCTACATACGTAGTTCTGAAACAATCTGACTCGTTCGTTCTTTGTGGAATGACCGCAGACGACAGGGATTTTTCACCAGTTAGACACGTAAGTCATCCGTGACATTTTCAACAGAAGTCGTTGGACCATGACAACCGTTCAGCGTAATTAAGTCACCTGGACTTCTTTCCAGGCATCTTCAGTGACAAACAGATGACAGTTTTCACCAAGATATAAGTCCACCAGATTAGAGAAACAGGGAACCAGCTTATATACTAGTGCTGTGTCATGTCAAAGGGGTTGTCCAATGATATAAAGTGAAGCCAGTTCAAGCCACAAGTCTGCTTGCAAGAGAAGCCAGAGACAGAAGGGGGCAAGATCCGCCGGTTAATTAAACCATTGGCGCGCGCGTGACTTGGGTATACGTCATATTGTACCGTGAAGTTATCGTGTCCGGACCTGAACTTGTATCGCCTTTGATGAAACAATTCTCATTACTGAGCCTAATGGACAGCTAATTTAGAGATCTGAGACGATTTCTCTTAGGCAAACTTCCCAACCGGAAACAGCCCTGACCCAGCCATGAAACCTCTCGGATGGAACCTCTCCGATCCCTGCCAACATCCCATAGATCCACGTGGGACCCATATTTATATAGAGCGTATGGAAGTCATTTGTAGGCCTATCCCATAATTTATAATGCCTATGAAAATGCTGGCAGGGTGGCCAGTCTCCCTCTTCAGATGGAAACTGGATCAGCCTCTGGATCCCAAACTGAATCCGATGACCGTGTCACTAAGGAAGTGACGTGTCTACGATGGAACGGAGAGTTGATGGCAAACACAGATCCTAATGTGTAGGCCATGGCAGTGTCTGCGCAATCCAAGTGAGAGACGCGTTGACCTGCGCCATCGCTGTACAGGAAAACACAGCAGACAAAGCCATAGATATTTAACGAAGTCGGTTTATGACTCTCAGCAGGTCATAATAATTGTCAGCGATGTTTCATCGCAGCTGCCGACAGCTGTCTCCGTCCTAACGACTCCTTCGTACTAGCGGGCCTCCGTCCGTCCGACCGACCGACGAACGAGGCCTGCTCAACCGCCAACTGACTGACTGACAGTCGTTGGCCTTTAAACCACCGCTTTAGTCTGCTGAGCGCAACAGCCAAACTTTGTAAAGGTCGGGCGGAAGTCGGTTAAAACAGTATTTTCGTCGAAGTGGGTCAGGTCGACGAGGACAGAACAGAAGAGAATGGATTTGTATGACGAGGATTTCATTGTTCTTCGAAAAGTTGGGATCACGACTCTTCCCTCAGCGGAAGCACCGTCTCTTGCCCAATGGCGTAGGCACCGGTAACATCTAAACCGCACGGGGTTGGATATGAAAGTCTTTGTATAATTTACTGACGACAAGCTCACTGTAAACCTATAAGTAATCCTACAAGTGAGTAAAACACTAATCGGAAGGCTTAATCTTACTACACTTAATGCAATTGATTTTTTCTCAGCGGCACCAGTCTGCTTTGGCTGTGAACTAATGAATAATGAACTAGAACACTTAATAATTAATATTTACCTGATTTGAGTCTTAGCTGCTGCTGCCAGCGACCTATCAAGTCATGTATAAATTAACAAATTAATGAATAATTTATTAATACCTGGCTTGGAAGGTACTAGCCACGTGACCAACTTCGTGAATTATTTAGTTTTCAACTGTCACGTGGTCTATAGGTAATGAATAATTCATTTCTCTTCATCTGTGGCTGCCATCTTGGTTTTCGGGGCTAAAGTAGATAATGGTAAGTGGCTGAAACGCGTTGTTTTTCTATGTGTACGTTTTTAAAAGACACTCTCCGATTAGAGACGGTGTAAGTAGATGGTGGGTTTCGACCAGTTTCATAATAAGTGGAGCCTTTCCACTTCATCAGAACCCCGTGATCGACAAATCGATCGATCGAACGGTAAATGTATAAACTACCGAACGTACATAGCTATTATATTCTGTAAGCTACCGCGATGACGAAATACGTTCTAATGACAAAACTTGAAAATTTTGCGAATTTAAAACATGTTTTTTTAAATAAAGTGAATGATTTTGAGCCGACCCGGGGCTCGATCGAGTTTTCTTCGACGTTTTACATTAACGCACCGTATTATCGCCATGCCAGAACCCATCGAGTAATGGTAGCGGCGATGCTTGAATACCGGACATTTTTCTGTTTTGTGATGTCTCGTTTTCAAAATATTAGGAGTCGATTTGTAGAAAATGTTCAGTTTGCGATTCCAAGTGAAACCTTTGAGATGTTTAACTTTGTTGGCTGAGTGTTGTACGTGTTTGAGGGGCTGAGGAGCCTCGGGTGATTAGTATTTGCTGACCAATAGAATACGTAATTAATTGAAAAGCGATGGCATCATCAGTTATTATTTCTGGCTTATTGTAGGTTTCTAGATGGGTATGAGCATTTGTAATGGACCCATGTGGGATGATTTAGTTAGTTGGCCTTAGTTCAGTTAAAACGCTGAATTGGGAAGTTGGTGATCCATCATTGAGAATCCCCGATTATTTGCTCTTTGTAGTTTATTGTTTCAGCATCACAAATTAATTAAACGTTAACTTGTATAGTTCGCACACACTGGAATATAAGTGTGTAAAATAAGCAGAAAACAACCAGAAACAAAGTTTAATTGGAAGAAACATGAGTAAATAAGCTGAGGCTGGTATTCGAGGACTTTGGTTAGCTCCCTTCTTAAGTTGTATGACATTTCAAATGGTCGTTTGTTTTGATAAACCCATTCTAATAACAATTTCTCTTGCAATGTTGTCGTTTTAAATGCATTATAAACTACTGGTATACAGGGCCTAGCACAGGGGGGCCACCGGGGCCATTTGGCCCCAGGCCTCACTTGATAAAGGGCCTCGGAATTACGGAGTTATTTATTGAAACAGTCTAAACTCTATCGTAACTAGTTACTCGTAAGTCGTAAGTCAAGCACTCAAACCTAACTAATGTTTTAATATTAATATATTGTTCTTATAATCAGGGCCTAGTTTTCAATAAGATTCTTTCAACACTCACTGAAAGTCCTTCAACAAGATTCTCAGCTATTGCAAGCATCGTGGAAAATTTTGAATTTTATGGCAATTCAATTCTATGAGTGACGATCAGTTGAAAGAGGCAGCTACAAGATAGGCTATACTTTAAGCCGTTTAAAAGACATATCACCTGAGCTCGTCGAAGAAATGATTTTTCTCAAAGAAATATACAAAATTAATTTCAAGCTTCCTCTTTCACCAAAAAATCTACTACAAGAAATAGTGACTCAAAATCTGGTCGATCTGTTTCCAAATGTGTTTATTTCCTTGAGAATTTTCATGACGTTACCTATAGGCTATATCTGCTGCAGATGCCGAGAGATCATTCAGTAACCAGAAAAGAACTAAGAACTACCTCCGTTCCACGATGGATCAGCAGCGTCTTAATGGATTGGCTATGTTAAGCATTAATTCTGATATCGCTAGAACTTTAAATTATCAAAGCATTATCGAAAAATTTGTAGCTTTGAAGATGCGAAGGATGATTTGAACCTTTCTGTTGAGTTTTTAAAAGATATTTTATAAACTAAATTCTGTTTATTAAATTTAAAAATTAAAAAAATTATATCACAAAATTTATTATTTTTAATTGAAAAAGGCCTTGAAAATTAGTTGTGGCCCTGGGCCTCCAAATCCTGTCCTAGGCCCTGCTGGTATACCCATTCGATAAAAGTACATCTCTATTTTTCATCTGTAATGGGCGAATAATCGGGTACACTAAAATGCTAGAATACCTGGGAGTTAACTCCTAATTCATGGTATCGGTTTAATGCGATCAACCTGATGCAATTTCTTTGCGATAATTCTGGGGCTCTTTGCTGCATTTTTGTGCATTTTGGAAGTAGTTTGGATTGGCAAAGACATTCTGTGTTATGAGTCAATAAAATGCGTAATAGAGCAAAGTTAGTTGTTTAAAATATGGTTTTGCCATAAATACCTTTCTGTCAATGGGAAAATGATTATTTGTCTTAAATTTACATATTTAGATGTTCATTGTATGTATGTATCAGCACACTTGCATAGCGCCCTGTAAGTAACTTACAGTCACACTCTGGCACAGTTACCTAGGAACAGGCCCTTAGCCAGCCACCTGTTCTTTAGTCGAACAGAAAATTATTTTGGACAAGCATAAATTGTGCCTGATTCTCCTCCACCACCATCCAGCTTCTTCTCTAGAGCCACTGTGAGCGTTCAGATGAGAGTTTTGTAAGGAGCAGGGATTGATATTAGCCTCTGTAAACAGAATATGGGCACTGCAGTCTGGCTCGTACGGTGGTGGGACTTCAGGCGGTCAAGACTTCCTACACTCATGGCGTTGGGTGGTCACGACTTCGAATGCTTTTGGACGGGCAACTCTGTATTTCTGGCTAGGAATCACATAACAAATGTATCTTTCTTAAGTCGAGCAGAAAACATTTCATGAACTTTGAAAGACACTGGTGATTGTATGTCTGGTGGCAGATTGTTCCAGAGAGACAGACCTGCCGAGGAGAAGGTGCGCTCAGTTGCGCTGATGTGGGGGACCATGAACAGGCCATGGGAAGCTGAGTGCAGCTGGTGGCAGCCGGGACAGCTTGAGACCGGTGTGAAGAGCTCTGAGATGTAATCTGGTGCCGAGCCAGTGATCGAAGCTTTACAAGGAAATTGTTTACGATGGTTATTAGACAGAAAAGCTTTACCAAAGTGCGGCTCATCTACAAACTCAGTGATGCCTTTCAAACAAGAATCGACTGTCACCTTTGACCTCTCTAGTGCCAACGTTCAATAAGCAAGAGATGATCTGAGAACAATTGAAGCCCAGCTACAGATCTGATAAAGTTCAACTGCTGAGACAGTTTGTTCGGACGGACCGGAGCTATTAGACCCATCTGCACTTCACTGGTTTTTCACTCCAAATTGAAGTCCCACTTCTTCAAAAATTCCTACCCTAATCCTTGAATCCTTCGCCTTCCAAAAGTTCTTGTCATTGACGAAACCCTCTGTTGCAGCTCCTCTGCCTGGCAATTGGACCTGGAATTTCTCATGAAAATCTCTGGAAACCCACTTTGACTGATGCAGTGCTCGTCAATAAGCTCAGTGCTATGGCTGTAGAGTAGCGCTTTAGAAATCTCTTCACAGTTACGGATTTTAAGGAAGGATCAGATTAATAATTGATCAACGTGTGGATGGACAGAGCTGGTAGAGAGAGAGAGAGAGAGAGAGAGAGAGAGAAGAGAGAGAGAGAGAGAGAGAGAGAGAGAGAGAGAGAGAGAGAGAGAGAGAGAGAGAGAGAGAGAGAGAGAGAGAGTTTAAAATATCCAGGATTTTCTGATTGCATTCACGAAAAATTGCACCAAGTCGTGCAACTGAAAATTCACATTTTTCATGTGTTCAAATGTTCTGTGATCGTACAGATTTCATGTAAATATAATTTTTAATCTAATGTTTGTGTCGTCTTTGTGTTTGCCTCACTAAGTCTCATTAGTTGTATGTGTGTATGTATGTATGAGTGCATTTAATATGACACCTTTTAAAATACCACGCTGATTAACAGCCGATTAATTTGGCAACAGTTTTGGTTAATAAGATATTTATATAATGCTGATTCATAATATTACATCGAAAAGGCATTGGTTGGTAAAACATGTGTTGCTTGCAAAGTGAGATAAAGAAAAGAAAAGACCTGCAAAGCCATTGCTAGTGAATTCATCAGAAATGTGGTTTGTTGTGTGTAAAGGCACAGAAAAAAATGGAAAACCTGTTTTTATTATATTGTGGCAATAGACGTTTGCAGATTTAGATGAAGTGGATTTGGTTTCTGTTGTAGAATTAAAGAAAGAGAATTGGAGTTCTTAGCAAAAATGGATGGCCCACCACCTGCCAAGAAAGCGCGAAATGAATCACCAGACTTAAACACAGGTTATCATCATCATCATCATCATCATCATCATCATCATCATCATCATCATCATCATCATCATCTCAAGATACATCTTTAAACTTCTGTCTGACTTGCTTACAGTGCATTACCGAATGTATCTCAACCGAAAGCAGTGGTGTTTCATCTGCATTTAGTATTGCATCATCAATCCATGTTGTTGGGCTTAAGTTCCCTCACAGCCCATTAATTTACAACTTTCTGCTGTTTTGAAATTGATTTTGCCAGTTACAACCTGTCCTTGCATTCTTTGGTTAACCATTTTGTCATGTTGCTATTACATAGTTTACTTTTCTTTAGATTGTTTGCGATTTATGTTACATGGTTGTGGATATATAGGCTGATCTGGTGTTTAGGGCTTACAGTATGCTTTCAGGTTAAGGGCTTAGGTTATGCCTTTTGGTTTAGGACTTAGGTTATGATCTTATGCCTACAATTTAACTTGCAACAGCCTTTGACTGATGCCTTGAGTATTAAGATGATGTTGTGGGACTTAGGTTGTGATACGTCTGGAGAAAAAGAACCAGGGATTAGCGTTATAGCTGTCTTTAAGTAGAATCTGAGATGCAGTGGATATGTACGTATAGAGTGATGGTCTTGTTCTCTTCAGCCTGTTCTTTCTTTTCCACTGACTGACGTATCTTTGCGGTTGTAGATCTCTCCTGGAATCCACTTGAGATTAACTCGGAGCTGCCAGATGAACTTGGCAGCATCAACTGCCAACCAGTTTCCACTACCACCAGCAGCAGCATCAGCATCAGTAAGAAGGTTGATGACACAATCCAAAGGAATCACAATCTGTCGCAGCTACTCAGCTCCAACAACGACCTTCATGGACCTGGTCCGACGAACTCACTGACGATGCATTCACGGCCGATGATCGCCATCAACCAACAACAGTTTCGACATCAGTTGCATTCGAACCAGCTTCCGCAACAGCATCATCACCAGCCGTATTCACTGTCGATGGCTGCGATGGCTCGGCCGGGTCTCGTGCCCGGCTCGTCGCACGCGTTTGCCAACAACAGCGCCAACAACATCTACAGCCAGAATCAACTTCCTGGCAACTACGGTCCACGCCAATCTGCTTATGCGTCAATGCGGCCAATGTCAAACAACACCAATTACTTCCAACATAATTCTCGAATGACATCCTTAAATGGGACCGTGTACCCGCCTCACGGTGTCAACGGGCCTTCGATGGTGCCTGGGGATGGGGGCTTTGGCGGGAGCCAGTTCGCCCCAATTGTAAGTGGAATAGGAGATGCTATGTACTGTAACCAAGTTCCAATGGGAAACAAAATGGCGATGCAGGTAGTTAACGGGTCCTTGTCAGGTCAGCAGCAGCTGCAGCGCCATGGTAACGATTTGAAGAGCTCGATGACTTCTTCCGTTAGTGCCAACTGTGACGCGATGTACAGTTCGGGAAATATGACGAACGCGGCCGTCGCCATGAAGAACGCGATTGCCATGCCTTTGACTCCGAAGCCTGGCGTCATGTCACCTGAGGCCATAGCGGGAGTGGTAGGTCTCTTGATTCTGAGGCTGTAGCAACCAATGGGTTATGCATTGTTTTTTGAAATTTTTATAGCACTACTAGAGGAATATTCGTCTGTTCCAACAGGTTATCTGTTCACAGTTGTTGTTTAACGTTGATCCTAATAGCTCTATGCATTTGATATGGTTATCCTTGTTAGGCTGTGTTTCAGCGTTAGACCATTAGACTGATGGGCTGCTGGCCTATCTCGACTTCCAAGGTGTTGTTAGAGTTGCAATTCATTTGTCTGTTTTTAGTTGCTTCTATCTAAGGAATGATTTGATTGTTAGTTGCTACAATTTACAAATGCCTCTTCCATTGGTTTGTTCATGTCTTCTTCTGCCTCCTCCAGTAGTCACTTCTCTAATGAGTGAAACCTTGTGACCCCATTTAACTGCAAACAGTGGGTGTCCACTGTCCAATCAAACCTGTAAGAACTAGGCCTTGAATATTGCACAAGGCTGTTAATATATGAAGCCCAGGAAGGCGGCTCAGTCTCGGAACAGTCCGGTTGAAATCCAACAGGATTATCACAGACATCTTAGAACTTAGAACCGTGGTAGATCACTTGATGGGAGATAAAGCTGTGAAAGGATGATGAGATGAGGTAGATGGCAGGCCACCTGGATGACCTGTGACCGGGTTTTATATATGAGCATTTATGGGGCAGCATCTCTTGACCTGGGTGAGAAGTTGAAACACGAGAGCTGGCGGTAAAGTCTGGTAACACTTATCGTAGGCGGAAAATATGTTTCTGGTGGAAGAACAGTTCACTGGTCTAATTCTGAGTTTGTGAAAATAAATTTGATAATGTTTCATACTTGACAGGGCCACACCCAGCTGAGTTCACCACCAGTCCAGTCTAGTGACTTCTATAGAGCCTTAGTGACTTCTATAGAGCCTTAGTGACTTCTATAGAGCCTTAGTGACTTCTATAGAGCCTTTGTTGTAATGTTCAAGGCATGAGTCGATGGTCACTTGGAGTGAAAGTGCAAAGGTCAGAATTAGGGCTCCACCGGAAATCTCCTTGGACATTTGCCTCGGCCGGAAATCCCGTTTCCGGAAGTATTCGCCTCGGAAATTTTCTTTATTTTTAGACGCAAATACTGTAGTTGCAAAAAAATTTTCCTTTAAAAACTTATTCAATAAACTTACGTATATAAAATTATAAATGTTGAACCTTAAAACAATTACACAGAAAACTTCACAACTGCACAGAAATGACTACAATTCAAATTGTATTAGTCACTTATTACAAGTACACAAATTTATGTCGATAATTTCTTATTACATGAAAATGTGAAGCTTCGCATATGGAACAAATGGTACCCGGTTTGTTTCCGGTTCGTTTCCGGATCCGGCAAATAGTACATCCAAATACTCTGATTCGGTTTCCGGTGGAAAATGTCTTTCCGGTAGACCCCTAGTCAGAATCCATTGGAAAAGCGACGTTAACTGATCCGATAGATGAGAGAAAGCAAAGGTAATGGGGAAAGAGATGAGTGTGGCCACACAGACGTACGAGTGGCCACCTGCTTGTTGAATTTGGAGACGACCTGTGACACTTGTTGATTTGAATGAGGATCATATGATGTTTGAATGATTTGAATGGATCGTGTGATTTGATCATGTTGATTTAGATGAGGATCATTCAATGTTTGAATGATTTGAATGTTGTTTGAGTATGTGATTTGATCATGTTGACTTGATCGAGAATCATCCGATGTTTTGTTGTGTCGTAGTGTCCGGTCTCACCAGCCATATCGACGACCGAAGCGCTCGACCCGTCCTCGGTCAAAGCGGACAAGCGACGGGAGATACAGAGCCAGCTCGTTCTTCTCTTGCACGCTCACAACTGCATCCGCCAGGACCAGTCGAATGGTCTGTCACAGGCGTGTAACGCTTCTGAATGCATCCAGATGAGAGCCATTCTCAAACACATGAGCCAGTGCGTCGAGGGACACGCTTGTAAAAGTAAGCACCTCATAAGTCGCGTATCATCGTACGAATATCTAAGGCTTATAAAGCGATAGTTAATATGACTAAATGCACCACAGATGTATTTACAGTTGCTCGTCTTGACAGTTGAAGTGAACAGGTAAGTCTTTAGTTTCTTCCTCAAGCTTTTGATAGAAAGCTGTGGACCACAGAATCCAAAACAAAATAATCACAAAGGCATGGTTTGATTTTAAATGATCAAACTGAGGCTGTCATGGTTGTGATTTTCAAAGTTACTGAACATTGTAGAAATATTTATATTTAATTTGGATATGGCAGTTCAGATAACGAGATTAAAAAGATGATTGCGAAGAGCGTTTACGTGAAGCATTTAGATTTTGATCGCTAGTTAAGGTGTGCTGTTGTCAATTGGGGCCAATGGTAGAAGTCCCAATGATCAACATGAAATTTGCTCGTATTAAGTTGACCTTAATGTTATTTAATGAAGAGGTGCTATATAAATCCATGACAAACAATTACAGTTATTGTTCTGCCTTGCTGGAACAGTGTCTTAGTTAAATGAACTTTTAGTTAACTGGCTCTACTCTTATTGTAATGGTTTGCAGTGGTCAAGCCACTGATTGGAAATAATTATATGCATGCACCGGTAGTTAAGCACAATAGTTGTCTTTGCCTCGGCTCTTAACAGCCCTCAACATGTTTGCTTCTGTTTCAGCTGCTCGCTGTGTCTTACTCCGGCGAATAATCTTGCACTTTAAAAGTTGCCAGAATTCGAGCTGTCTAGTCTGCTCTCCCGTCAAGAACAAACGAAACCCCACGATGCTCTCGATGGCCGCTCCTCCGAGCACGAGCGCAGCTTCCGTCGAGTCGACGTCGTCTCAGCCGCAATCAAACGCCAACGCTCTCACCAACGTAGACATGTACCAGGCGTGCATGACCCTCGGCCTTGACCCCAGAGATCACATAAACCCCGTGACCCCGACGACTCCTCAGGGGTCGTCGGGGGTCAATAGGCAAACTTCATCGTCTGTTGGAGTGTCGGGTAACCACAAGGGGGCGATGGTCGCCGGGTCATCTGCGTTGCTCACAGAACAGTCGAATCAACTCTCTTTGCCTTCTTTGGACGGCGTAAATGTCGGTGACAACGCGTCACGCCCAAGAAAACCGTGGCACCTTGACATGACTGACAATCATCGCGAACACCTTGTGCAAAAGTTGTAAGTTGTTATCCTTTATGTTTTTATGTTGGTTGTGTAAAAGTGGAGCAATGCTTCCATTGCCATCATTCTTATCTATTATTATTATTATCATTTACTATCATTATTATTGTTAGTATTTGCTCTTATTATTGCTAAGTATTATTATTGTTTATTATTATTGTCATTACTATTATTATTGTTACTATATTGTTACTATTATTATTGTTACTATTATTATTGTTACTGTTATTACTATTATTATTTTTATCGTCATCGTTACTAATATTATTATTTATTGGAACAACTGCTATGGCTGTTGTTGTCAGATTTATAAAGCACAGATTTCTAAGAGTAAACGCAGAGAGATTGGACCGTGTATCAAATGAACTGAGTAGTAGATGTGAAGACCATCAGAAAGGCAACTGTACTCTAGAGAATGCGTGTTAGGCCGATAGGTCTGTTGGTAATGTTTGGTGCCACGTCTGTCTCCCGTCTAACATTAAGCATTTCTGGGTGTTGATGCTAGCGATATCTCTCTCTCTCTGTCCTCACAGAATATAAGCCAATCATAGCTACGTCTAACATAATCTGGAAATTCTGTAGCGCCGCGGATTTAGCATTCGTCGGAAGAGGGTTTTTCGAGGAGTGTACCCAGCAGGACAGAACAAACCACCAGCTGAGGCACCAGTATGATCAGACGATGACCATCAGTCCAACAGCGGGGCACCAGTGGTCCATCAGTCCAACAGCGGGGCACCAGCGGTACTTGGGAAATGACTCTAAAGTGCCATCTTTGTAAGTTCAACGTTTGACTGAGTATCTCTTCTAGTGCTTCCGTTATTCATAGAACGATTGGCAGGTGTGCCTCCTCTGTTAATCGTTTTAGTTATTCTGCTGTTGCTATAGTAACACAGGGGTTGTTGTGGAAATCATAGAACAAAGAGATGTCAGTTAGGTCGTTTAAAGAGATCCAAGCTTTAGATATGTGTGGTTATTGCTGGCAAGTCAACACCGGGCTAATGCGTTAATCAAAGCAAATCCTCTGTGTCAGTTTTGCTAGCCATGTCTCCTAAATATGAAATGCTTTTAGATGTGTGAAAATATAAGACATTTGTTCAATTCCATGAAACTCGTCCAAAGCTGACAGAGATCTGTTGGCTGAGTTGTTAAACATTATCACAGAGTCCAGTGACAATTGTATTACACCCCTATGTATCCACTGGTAGTCATTTATGACCAAATTAAGGATGGATGGCTGAGTGAGCACCTGGTGGTCGGGTATTTCACATGTTGTGACCCATCAATGAGGCTTAGTATTGCTAAACACTTTAACAATGAGACTCTACTAAAAGCAACTGGGAAATCAATGCAACTCGATGTTACAGTGTTAAGTTCATTGGCGCTGTCAGTTTTGGTCGCATTATAGGTGGTCATGATTTGTTGATGAGTCTGTTGACTGGGGTATTTGGTTGACTGGGGGTGGTTGACTGGGGGATGGTTGACTGGGGGAATCCTGCCTTCATCTGTTCAGTGTTGGCTGCTGGTGAGATTTCTGTGGCCAGAGGTTTCTAAAACGTTATTTTGAAGTGATCAGAAGTTACATTTGACGTGAAAACAGAGACCGATAGCAGCCAATGGGTTCTGTGGACACTGACTTTAAGTCTTTAAGTCTTCTTTCTTTTCAAACTGACGTTTTGCTCGTTGATTTCCTGAGTCACAATTAATTTCTCCGATTACTTGGTTGAGTGTTTAGTCGTTTGCCAGTTATTTTTAAGGACTGATCTTCTGGATACATGACCTGAACATGGCTTGGTTTTGATGTGCCACCGGTTGATGCCTTGTGCATTAGACACTGGCACTATAGAAGTTACTAATTACAATTGCAGTTTGATGCATTGTTCTGATGTGTGGTCCTAGTTAAACGTGGAAATGTCTTTTCTTTGTGTCTTCCATCAGAGTTCAAGCAATATTTCCAAGCGCTCCAGACCTGAACGTTGTTCGTCAGGATCAGATGAACAGTCTCATCAGATACGCACGCAAGGTCGAAGGAGACATGTATGACAATGCTGACAGCAAGGTATGCTCACTTCTCTCTCTCTGTCTGTGTGTGTGCGTGTGTGTCTCCTTCCCTAGAACTATAATTAATCGTATACTTGTATCACGAGGTCCGATTGGCTAGAAGAAATAGGTCTTTAATTGTTTACAAAATGAAATAAGTGAAAGAGAGGAGTTCTTCAAGGCTGATGAATTCTATATCAGAGGTCAGAAAGGATTGGAAAGGGTCATAGATCTATTTCTTGTCAGTGGGAATGAATTGGCAACTGAGTAAGTTGATGTTAAGTTTGTGCTGGTGAGATTAAGTGTGAATTATAGAGACTGGGTTATACACTTAAGTTTAATATATTATTGATAACTTGCGTTAATGGATTGCTTTACGTAGTTATTGACATGAATCTTAGATTTGTTTGAGATTTAGAAAACGAACTTGCTATATTGTAACATAGCCTCAGATAGTAGAAGGTAATTCTTGAGGATGTGGATCCAAGCGTTTCAAGGATATGAGTATTTATCTTGTCATTTTTATGTAGCCTTTCTACGACCTCGATATGCCATTCTGAGGTCGGTTGACAACTTTGGTAGTATACCGTAAGTTTCCGTCCTTCCAGACCACAAGGTCGTGGTGACCAATCCGTTTCCCATTCCCTCTCCTCTCTCCTTCCCTTCTCCCTCTCCCTCCCTCCCCTTATTTACCAATTCAGTATGCTTTTCCCTCTCCCTCCCCTCAGTTACCAATTCATTATGCTTTGTCCACCAATTTAAGGTCCCTCACAGATAACAAAGTACGCTTTTAGATTCTGTTTGACGGCTGTTGATATGTTGATGACACTAAGACCAGAACACAGTGGACAACAACAGTCACTCGAGTGATTCACTCGCATCCAACAAAACGTCAGAAGTTTTCAGACAGCACAAGAAGTCTGATATCTGTTGTTGATTGAACTGACTTCAAGGCAAAACTAAGACTGTCATGTCGCAAGAAATGTTTGAGCACTGGGTCAAATAGTCATCAGTTGTTTTAGGTTTTGATGCTCAAGGTCTTTGTGTTGTTTCTGCTTTTAGGAGGATTACTATCATCTGTTGGCACAGAAGATCTACAAAATTCAAAAGGAGTTGGAAGAGAAGAGAATGAAACGCCTGATGGATAACGGGGGTGGCGCGCAAGGGTCCTCCGTTCCAGCAACACCTCTTCAGGGATCAAGTGTGTCTTCTTTACTTGTTGTGGTTGTAAAGCACTGTTGTTTTATACTGTAACAGGAAAGCTGCTTTTGAAGTCATGAAACAGGATGTGAAATAAAGCTGGACTGGAAGGAACCGCGATGGAAAGCGGGGGAAGAGAGGTGATTTGTGGGTAGAGTATAACTTCTATGGCATCATTGTTATGATGTTCAAGACATCAGCCAATGGTCAGTTGGGACTGAAATCACACTCAAGACTCCTTATCCATTGGAACCAAGACGAGGTTGAAGTTGGATAGATGAGGAAAATGAGAAGCCAGGCTACGGTCATTATATCAGTTGAAAGAGATGAGTTTTAAATCTGGACGTCAAATGACATCCAAGAATTGACAGAATGAACCAAATGGGTTGTATCTTAGTTGTATGAGGGTGAGCATGAAAGAGAAACAGAGAGAGAGAGAGAGAGGCAAATGAAGAGAGACTGGCAATGAAACTGTGTTGCTTCTTCCTTTGTTGTTGTCTTCTAATTCTGATCTGTGATTCAACCATTTCTTTTCAGTTGTTCTTCAGTCGAGACTGCCGCAGTTCAGTGACAATCGTCTGGATCTGTTCATGGACGGAAATTCTTCCAACAATAGTTCGATGGTTCGCAGTCAGACGCCTCAGTTCTTGAACACACGGTTTCCACAGGAGATGTATGGCGTACGAATGATGAGACCTCAATCGGCATCTGGGGCAACAATGTTCCAAGATGTTCACCCCTCCACAGCACAGGTATATTTGAGGCATGACTATCTGATTAAGATGTCCTGTTCGTTAATAGGATTCAGATTGAGTGCCTTAGTTTCACATTCTGCACCTCAGTTTCACATAGCACAGTAGATTCACAGTCTGTTTCACATGCTGCACCTTTGATTCAGTAATGCTATATTACTACTGCTACTACTGTTAATAAGAATAATACTGATAGCTAGTAATTGGGTTTGTTAGTTTTTGGAAGCGAAGAGGAGGAATGTGTTGATGAGCATCGTGAAAATTGTGAATTGTTCTTCTGTGAAACGTGGACGTCGATCATAACTTCATTTCCTGGGTTTAGTGGAAGTTGTAGAGTACGGTAGACTCAATTAAGTGTTTTAACAGAGGTGCTTGAAAGTGGTTAGCATGCTGGATGGTCAACGGACAGGTCGTGGGTTCAATTCCCTACCAGGGCAGAAATTTGTTGCAAGATTTATGCTCCACCTGTGTCACCTCATGAACTTGGCTGTAATGAGTAGACTGTTGGTGGGAAGACCAGAGGGGGAGGGAGATCATGTCTGATCATAGTAGTAACCAGTGGAGGACATCTCGCATGATTTCAGAGACATGGCTGAATTTAGGAATGTGCCCGACCAAGCATGCAACGGAACTCAGTATGCGTTTGAGGCAAATCAGATGTAATAAGATGTCTTATAAACTCTGAATCCATCCATCCTGGTCTTGCAGTTTCTCTGATAGACATGCATTGAATCGTTTGCCCTTTTGTAGAAGTGTTAGACACAGTGTTAGTTCTCAGTTTGATGCATCAGCTGCATTTAGTTGACGGAGGATATTCTACTATTTGCAGGGTTGTCATTCTGCCATATCCGTTGATGGCTTTCCAAATCAGAGGCCAAACTTTCCAAACTCCAAACACGATCTTCCGTTTGGCGGCCAAGAAGTGGTATGTTCATTTCGCTTACAAACAGTGCTCTCTGTCGACTTTGCCAGAAAGTGTCTGTTTGAATGTTTGAGTGTGTTTGAATGTTTGTGTGTGTTTGAATGTTTGTGTGTGTGTTTGAATGTTTGTGTGTGTGTGTTTGAATGTGTGTGTTTGAATGTGTGTGTCTGTTTGAATGTTTTTATGTGTTTGAATGTTTGTTACACACAGAACTCTGATATAAAATGTTGGAGATATGGATGTAATAAGACATCACTTTGTTATATCAATCTCTTGTTCTACCCTGCTTGGTCAGCTGCATCAGATTCCTCTAGAATAAGATTGAAACTGGTCTGTCTGACCTATGGTACCCTGAGAATGAACATTCCTGCCTACCTTCTACCACTGATATATCCTCAAATCCCTCCTCGCAGTCTGCAATCTTTTGGTTGAGTTCGATGTAGCACTGTCATGGCTTTCGTGCATTTCGTGTTGCAGCCTCCAAGGAATGAAACTGACTACCAATGTTTATCCGTTGCTCGACCTCTTCTTCTTCCTTCAAGTAACACCTCAAAAGTCATTACTTCTCACTGGCTTTCAAACATCTGGATATCTAATTGCTCTTCACCTGGCAACTGACTAACTGCGCCTGAGATTTGCATTTCTGTGACTTTGCACATATTAAAAATGTCCATAATGATATGACAATTATGATTCGAATCTTGGTATGACTCCTAAGGACAGCATTTAGAAGTGGACCACAGTGTCTGCATGTAGGGATCATGTATGGTTGTGAGTGTGTATGTGTGTGTCTGGTGGTGTGTTTATACACGAATGCATTGGTTCTCTACAGATTGGTCCTCCATCATTACATGACCAGCTGCCTCCATCGTCGAATCTTCTCGTTGCAACGCAGCCATCTCAGTCGTCACTGCTACAACAACAACAGCAGCAACAACAACAACAACAGATGCAACAACAACAGATGCAACAGCAGCAGCCATTTGCCAATTCCACACAAGCGACCATCTGCGCCCAGCAGCATCAGCAGACGGAATCGCAGTCTCCGTATCATCGCGTCAGTGGTCCATCGCCCTGCAGCAACCCTCTGGCGCCATCTGGCATGCAGTCGAGCACGACGAGCCCTTCGGTGTTTGGCATAAACGGCGACCGGACGCCGGGACCCGCTTCGTGCAACCCGCCGCAGCTGACGTCGCCCGTCGGAAACTTCAAGATGGCCGTCAAACACGAAGACATAACGGACGACGAGGTCACCGTGAAGTCGGAGCCGAGGTCGCCGGAAGATTTCAAGTACGTCGCACCACAACCCGTTCACGAGGACATCACAGACGACGAGGCCGAGGCGGCGGCCGCCACGACCGCTGCTGCTGCTGCTGCTGTGGAAGTGAAGATGGAGGAGGTGAAGAAGGAAGAGGCCGAGGAGGAGGAGGCGGTTGCAGTGACCATGGACACCAAAACGGAGGCTGTGTTGGATTCAGGCAACGAAGTCAGAGTCGAAGGGAAAGACGTCGTGGTGACTGGAGAAGAAGAAGCGGTGAAGATGGAGGAAAAGGTGGAAGTGGAAGAGGGAAAGGCACCAAAGGCTGAGCCGGAGTCTCCTGTGGAAGAGGGACCTAGAGGACGCAAAGGTTAACATTTCTTTAAGTCGACGTCGTTTAATCTTGTCTCGTCTTATTGATCTCTTAAGTCGTGATTATTGGCTGACTGTGTTTTGTGAATCTTCTCCTTTGGACGTTTAGTTCCATCCAGTTGTTGATCTCTCTGTCTCTTTCTCTGTCTCTTCTCTTGCCTTTTCTTGCTTTTTGTGGTTCGTGGAGCATTGAGAAATCGACAGATTATAAGGTTAATACACGACTCTATAATCTGATCTGAAGACACTTCTCCAGCGTTCTGCTTCATAGCTTAGGAGAGAGGGACTGATGACCAGTTGCAAGTCTAAGTCCTTTCTCTGCTGTCAGTTCTTTAGACAAATCCAGTCAAGAGTTGAAGGTTTGAGATCAGTCTTTGCACTGAAAGTTGATGTTTTATCATCATTTCGATAGATGGGTAGAATAGATGCCAGAAACAAAGATATATATATTATATATATTATATATATATATTTATGATTATGATGCGTTTATTAAGCTCCCCTTTCCAATGACCAAGCAGCAGTGGATGGTGGTGAGTGATTGTGAGTGAAGGAATTGATAGATGTCCCTACTCAGTGACTGTCTCAGCAAAGGAGGTTTGAATCCATGCTCTCCATGTTACAAGGTGAGCGCTCTAACCAATCGGCTGCCATGTTCCATGATGACATCATCTTCAATTCTGAAATTGAGATGAATAAATGCCTGCTTTTGTGTTTTAGTGTGGAAGCCAGAGGAACTGCAGACTGCGCTCATTCCTATCTTGGAGAAGCTGTTCTGTCTCGACGAAGCTATGCCTTTCCGAGAACCAGTTGATGCTGTAGCGCTCGGAATATTTGTAAGCCTGCTACTTTATATTTTTTAATGTAATAGTCGTCACTGTTGAATGACCAAGTATCAGTTGATGGTGCTGAGCAGTTGTTGTTGGTGAGTGAAGGACTTGTTCAAGGTCCTATGAAGTAACCGGTTCAGGGGAGGGTTGAACCCTTAGTTCTTACTCTCCGTGTTACAAAGCGAGCATTCTGACCACTAGACTACCATGTCCCACTAAATTTTGTCCCTAGATTTATGACACATGTTTTGGTTGTTTCTATTTGTTTCTGTGTATTTCTGAGTGCATCCTTCTCTCTTCCATATGCTGATCATTGATGACATCGGTCACCTTGTATCCTATGAGGCATCCGATGTCTGTTTTAGTCTCATTCTGCTTTGGCTCTTTTAGACAAGAAGTTTTGAAGCTGTTTAGCTGGCATTTGAAGTAACGATAGAATCATCTGCTCTGCGTGTTCTTTGATATATTTAGTCAGTTTTGTAGTTCTGTGTTTTATTAGAGAAGCGCCATTGATACGAGGTGAAGGTTTTCTGTCCGATCTCTATCTTTAGGATTACCATGAGATCATTAAACATCCAATGGATCTGTCGACCATTCGTAGTAAGCTAGAGGCAGAAAGTTACACTCATCCGTGGCAATTCATCGATGACATTAATCTGATGTTTGACAATGCTTGGCTCTACAATCGGAAGACGTCCAAAGTTTACAAGTTCTGTTCTAAGGTGAGTTGATTTCTATGCAGATATCCTATCCATTATGTCATATCAAAGATCCTGTTGGATATGACCTAATTTAATGCTATCGCTGTTAGCATTTTGCGCAATGCATCAATGATTCGTCTTTTCCGTATAATTGTGGTCAAGCGATGAGAAGGGAAAAAGTATCAACTGTGATAGAGGTTCTTCTTGTCTATCATTAACATTATTTAGAGACAGTACCTTGGATTAATTTCCTCATCAAGTCATGCTATTTAAAGATTCAACTATAATTACAAATTTATATAAAATGGTGCTATAGAAGTTACTAATTAATGATCATCTGTTTGTGTTGATGACAGTTGGCAGAGGTGTTTGAGGCAGCCATTGATCCAGTCATGCAGTCACTTGGGTTCTGTTGCGGTCGACGTTACGTCTTCTCTCCTCAGGTTCTGTGCTGCTTTGGAAAGCAGTTGTGTACAATTGCAAGAGATACCATTTACTACAACTATCAGGACAGGCGAGTGTCCACCATAGGCTGCCTCTCTGTCTTAACACATTCATCTTTACCATAAACTCTAAATTTCTAAAGCTAAGCGCAGGGCACCAGCCTATTGATGAGCGCTGCGTCAAATCAGAGGGGTTGTCGAAAGATATAAAGTGGAGAGCCAAGTCTAGATCTGTTTGTAGATATCTATCTGACCCATACTTATACCATACTTATTTCTGGTTAGTGACCTGATTACGGCTTGGTTTTGGTGCGTCATTGGTTGATGCCTTCTCCTTTAGACACTGGCACTATAGAAGTTACTGCTTACCATTGCAATCCATCATACTCTGCCTCTTCGTCAGAAAGATCACTCTACTTTAGGTCTCATCTCTTATTGATTCTCTTTGATCAGTGGTTCTCAACATTTTCCGAGCAAGGAACCCTTTAAGTCATTCGTCAATAGCATCTGGCCTTAATTTCATTTTGTTTTCTTCTAGTTTTTTACTTTAATGGTGAGCAATGTTCCTTGTATTCAACTGATGTGTTGCGATTATTTCTACACTGCTTTAGTTTTACAAAGATAGTTGTAGGCCTATATAGGCAGTAGAGACAAGAATCAGTAGTTGCTCAAATTTTTTACTGAAAACGCTGAACGAATCTTATCCAGTTGCAGCGACATCCTTAGAGCAGGTTCAGGGCACCATTCATGGGAACCACGGCACCCTTAGAGCAGGTTCATGACACCATTCATGGGAACCACGGCACCCTTCGAGCAGGTTCATGACACCATTCATAGGCGTCTGGACGGAGTGGGTAAGGGAGCATTTGCCCCCATGGATTGTGTGCATATTTTACTAAATTAAAATCTGTTGATTATTATGATTATTACAACAGTCCAACACGATTTTCAATGCAAAAAACAATTATTTAGGTAAAGTCCTTGACCATTATTTATTTTAAAATTTGTCACTTGTTCTGTGTTCCCACACAATATTTTGCACCACTCCCGTACAAAAATTCCTGCGGACGCTCATGGCACCATTGGGAACCATGGCACCCTAGAGCAGGTTCTTGGCACCCATGGGAGTAACGGCACATTTCCCAGGTTGAGAAGACTTAGAAAATCTGCCTAGGCTTGTAGGTGGATGGCTGCTGTTAGTAGTTTTCTTTTCTTTTCTAGATACATCTACTGTGAGAAATGCTTCAATGATCTGCGGGGTGATGATGTGGAAATGGCTGATGACCCATCGCACCCAGGACTGTAAGTAACAACACTCAACATCTCATTGAGTCTTCTATAGAAACATTAATGCCATTCAACCTTTGATCTATCTTCACATGTATCTATGTAATATATGTATGTATCATATGCATAAGATGAGGACACTTGATGATATTTTACTTTTGAAGTACGCCACAAAGGCATTGCACTTGCCAAGCATACTTATTTTCTGCTGCTGACTGATCTTAGATTTACTTCCAGTCATGTCTGATTGTCATTTTATGCAATACAATACGATGGTATTTGATATTGCCCTCCTCTCACCTCTCAAACTTCAGAAGTACACACTCGACCATATGACATAATGTCGATGTCGCTGAGCAACTGTGAGTGAAGGACTTGCTCAAGGTCCTTTACAATAACAATCTCAGGATTTTCTGATACAACTGCACAAGTCAGCCAGTGTTTGTGGTTTTTTTTCAGCAAAATCAAAAAAGATCAGTTTGTGAAAGAAAAGAACGACAAGCTCGACTATGAACAGTAAGTTCACGTGATCTCTTCTTCTTCTTCTTCTTCTTTAATAAAACTGGATTATTTCAGATGTTAATTTAACAGTTAATCGTCTCTTTCAACTTATAAACCAACTGCAGCCTTGGCTTTTGATTTTTCTGATCTGTCGGATTTCAATGTCGCTTCTCAGTGGATTTTGAGTTTTGATTGCGATTTCATTGGTTGGGCATTATGTTAATGTTATGTTAATGTTATGTTAATGTTATGTTAATGTTATGTTAATAGTGCTGGAGAAGTCACATTAGATTAATGTTGTGTGACATGTTGTAAGACAACTGCTATTTTTCTGTGGTTTGTTAGGTTTGTTGAATGTGGCGACTGTCACCGTAAGATGCACAAGATCTGCGTTCTACACATGGAGCAGATCTGGACGGAAGGGTTCTTCTGTGACGCCTGTCTCAAGGCGAAGGACATGAAGCGAAAGGAGAACAAACACTCGGCCAGACGTAAGCTATCAACTCACGTACAATATTGACCTGATTACATTTATAAAGTTCCACTTGAAGCAAATACTTATCAGTGGTGCTCCTGGTCTGAACCAGTGAAAGTACTATCGAATAATACAGACTTTAGGCACTTGCGAAACTGTGGAAGGGACAAACGGAGGAGTCTGAGACAGCTCTCAAGTAAGGTGATTCCAGCTGGTGGGTCATCATTTCTGTTTTATATCCAGACTGATTACAACTGCCTTTGGAATTCATTTACTGCTATTATTAACGGATGCTTTGGCATTTCTTAGTTACATTCATGTTTCACATTCATCTGTTTTGGAGAACTGCAATTAAACAAAACTTCTTAATGTTGCCCCGATTATGGCTTAGTGTTGGTGTGCCATCAGTTGATGCCTTCTGCATTGTACTATCAGTGCTATAGAAGTAATAATAATAATAATGATAATGTTCTGATGGTGAAAACTGTGTGGATTTAACTCAGTCTTTGTGGTTTCTCTTTCCATCCAACTGCGGCTTTCACTCTTCTTCATCTGATTGTTTTTCATCTGTTGGTGTTTACTCTTTGTGTAAAGGCTGTACAATATTGACCTGATTACAGTTTGGTTCTGTTGACCTGATTACAGATTGGTTCTGTTGACCTGATTACGGATTGGTTCTGTTGACCTGATTACGGATTGGTTCTGTTGACCTGATTACGGATTGGTTCTGTTGAGCTGATTACAGATTGGTTCTGTTGACCTGATTACAGATTGGTTCTGTTGACCTGATTACGGATTGGTTCTGTTGAGCTGATTACAGATTGGTTCTGTTGACCTGATTACGGATTGGTTCTGTTGACCTGATTACGGATTGGTTCTGTTGACCTGATTACGGATTGGTTCTGTTGACCTGATTACGGATTGGTTCTGTTGACCTGATTACGGATTGGTTCTGTTGACCTGATTACGGATTGGTTCTGTTGACCTGATTACGGATTGGTTCTGTTGACCTGATTACGGATTGGTTCTGTTGACCTGATTACGGATTGGTTCTGTTGAGCTGATTACAGATTGGTTCTGTTGACCTGATTACAGATTGGTTCTGTTGAGCTGATTACGGATTGGTTCTGTTGACCTGATTACAGATTGGTTCTGTTGACCTGATTACGGATTGGTTCTGTTGACCTGATTACGGATTGGTTCTGTTGACCTGATTACGGATTGGTTCTGTTGACCTGATTACGGATTGGTTCTGTTGACCTGATTACGGATTGGTTCTGTTGACCTGATTACGGATTGGTTCTGTTGAGCTGATTACGGATTGGTTCTGTTGAGCTGATTACAGATTGGTTCTGTTGACCTGATTACGGATTGGTTCGGTTGACCTGATTACGGATTGGTTCTGTTGACCCTGATTACAGCTTGATTTTGGTGTGCCATCATTTGAGGATAAACACGAGTGCGATAGAAGTTACTAATTAATAAGTCCGTTAATTGTAGATTGTCGTATGCGTCTTAAATTGTAACTGGCACTTGAACTATCTAATGAACCGATTGATTTTAGATATTCTGATGTGACAGTTTGGTGCAAATTGATTGATAACACGTTGTCATTTGGGTTTATTGCATTGGGTAGCTGATGCTTGGCTGGTCTGCTCTTTGCTTAGGTCTTCCAACAACGAAGCTGGCAACATACCTCGAGACACGCGTCAATTCACTGCTTAAGCGAAAGGATTCCGGTTCAGGGGATGTGACAATTCGCGTCCTCTCATGCTATGACAAGGGCGTCGAAGTGAAGCCCGGAATGAAGGCCCGCTATGTCGCGTCGGGCGAAATGCCGGAGAACATCCCGTATCGGGTGAAGGCAATATTCGCCTTTGAAGAGATCGAAGGCGTTGATGTCTGCTTCTTTGGAATGCACGTCCAGGAATACGGATCCGATTGCTATGCGACAAATGCCAGGTGAGTGGAGGATTGTAGGTAGGGGTTACTAAGGCAGGTGGTAAGGAGGTTGGTAGAGGGAGAGAAGGTCTGGGTTGGTTAAGCCAGGTGAGTGGAGGAGGGTAAGGCAGGTGGTAAGGAGGTTGATAGAGAAAATCTGGGTTGGTTAAGCCAGGTGTAGTGGTGTAAATAGGAGAGCTAGAGATTTTTTTCGTGGCACATTTTGCCAGGAGATGTTGGGAGCCTAGGTACTAAACTGGATATATTGAGGATTGAGACCAGTGAGGGATGTATCTTTTGGTATGTATTTCAAGGTAAGTCAAGATATAATTGTGGACTGTCAACTGAGCGGTTGGGGATTCAAATCCCCTCCAGGACAAACAATTGTTTCAGGTTTTCTTCTCCACTAGCCAACTCGTCTATAATGAGTACACTGACTGCTCACTGTCAGTGGGAATATGAGATGACGTGGGAGAGGACTGGCCACGTGCCCTCATATGCCAAGGCTAAGAAAATGAATTCACGAACATGCCATACCTATGGCTTACTCATCACAATCTGGCTAAAGGGACGGGTCTCTTCTTCTTCAAGACGTCATGAGGCCTGCTGTAAAGAGACCAGTTGGGGAAATTTTCTTAATGCTCTCTAAAGTAACCCAACCGCCTGAGAAAGGATAAAGATGCCTCTGTTAACGTCATGTTCGCCTCTCTTTTGCAGGCGTGTCTACATTGCATATCTCGACAGCGTTCACTACTTCCAGCCGAGGCATTTCCGAACGACAGTTTACCACGAGATTCTCATCGGATATATGGATTATGCTAAGTCTCTTGGGTAAGTCATGTGTCAAGTCTTGTGTCATGTCTTGTGGCGTGTCATGTATATATATATGTAAATATTGATATTTCAGGTGATGAACCCGATTTATATGTGTGTTGGACCATCTTCGTGGAACAGTGTTCCATTGCACCTACGCTCTGTTGCTCTCGGCCAAGTGCAGCAAACGTTTCAAACTGTCTTAAAACGCTTTTGTTTAGATTGTCAGATGGCCATGTGTGCAGCACTTCTGCGAGGTACTTAAAGTCACTGTGTTAATTGTACATCACACATACATACATCACACATACAATGTCATCCATACATACATATGCAAATGTATACATAAGTGCTTGATTGTCTGAACTAGGTTACTTAAGTAGTTTCTAATTCATGTACAAATGAAGACACTTAATATATTTCCTCACCAAAGACTGAAATTCGATTAAGAATAGGCGTTGTGAAGAGAAAGAACGAAATGACTGAGGATGTTGTGGCATGTTTTTTTTCAATGGTTAGCTTCCAGACTGCTCACATCTGGGCGTGTCCCCCAAGCGAGGGTGATGACTACATCTTCCACTGCCATCCTCTGGATCAGAAGATTCCGAAGCCAAAGAGACTCCAGGAGTGGTACAAGAAGATGCTCGACAAGGCTCTCACTGACCGCGTCATCTCCGACTACAAGGTCTGTCATCGTAATCACTCTAACTTTTAGAAAAGCACTCCTTTTTGTAATAATACGAATAAAAATAATAGTACTGTTACCATTACTACTACATATAATAATTGCATACGACCTGACTGGCTTTGGCTCATACAATAGTACAATGCTTGCTTTAGTCTTCTGCAGGAACTTGACAAAGTTTAACCAACACAGACATTTTATTTTTATGGATCTCTTTTAAGTAAAATATAAAATAAATATTACCAATTAATTTGATCGAATCCAGAATCGGCTAAAAAGCAGGCCAAATATCTGGAATCGACCAGGCAGAAAAATGCCAAACCCTAGTTATTATTATAATGCTAGTGAGAAAATGGCATGCCACATTTCAGACTTGAATTGGAGACAAAGCGCTGTTTGGTGACACATGACACCAATCAGTTCTGACTGTTTGCTATTCAAAAGCATATTTTCAATTGAGAGAATTTCTTTTAAGTAAAGAATTTAAAATTGAGTTAAATAGTTTAACTTTTTTGTTATGTTAAAGTTGTTTGCTGGGTCAGTTGTTCATTTGTTTTAATTATTATTATTATTATTATTATTATTATTATTATTATTATTATTATTATTATTATTATTATTAAGGAGCTTTTATATAGCACCCCTTCAAGATGATCTACTCAGAAGTGCTCCCAATCCAACCACATCTGCTAGAGAGAGTAGTCTTTAAGTTATGAAGGAACAAGGTAGAGTGAGTCGTAGGGACCAGGCAGAGCCATTCCAGGCTGTGAAGCCAGCAGCAGAAAAAGAACAGTGCTGCATAATGGCTGTCCGCATACAAGCTGTTGGCACTTACCACACCAAATGTACTTGGTCTTTGTCGGGTTTAACCGTGTTTCATCAGTGTAACGTTCTTTGATTTAAATGCATTTTGGTGTTGCTGTTTAATGGGGTTTTCTTGATCTTTGTTCTGGCAGGATATTCTGAGAGATGCGGTCGAGAACAACTTCCAGGATGTCACCGACATGCCGTACTTTGAGGGCGACTTTTGGCCCAACATCCTCGAAGACTGCATCAAGGAACTGGAGCAAGAACAGCTGGAGAAGAGACGAAGGGAGGAGGAGGCTGCAGCAGACACGCTCGTTGACTTTGAGCCATTGGTTGGTGACAGCATTGAGGTATTGAGTTATTCTCTACACATCGCGTCTTCTTTTAGTCATTTCGTGTGGTGCCTTCGGATTGTGCCATCAGAGAATTACATTTGGTGTTTTGGGATTGTGCTGTCACAGAATTATGTTTGGTGCCTTGAGACTGTGCAATCACAGAATTACATTTGGTGTCTGGGATTGTTATACTAGAGAATTGCGTTTGAAGTCTTGGGATTGCGCCACCAGAGAATTACATTTGATGCCTTGGATTGTGCCATCAGAGAATTACATTTGATGCCTTGGATTGTGCCATCAGAGAATTACATTTGATGCCTTGGATTGTGCCATCAGAGAATTACATTTGATGCCTTGGATTGTGCCATCAGAGAATTACTGTAGAGTTGGTGCCTTGGGATTATACAGAAAAGTAGATCGGATTTCATAAGCTCTTCTCAAGTTTTCATCTTTCTTTCTTTGTTTCTTCGTGTTCTGCAGTTGGTTGTATATTAAGAGGAGATGCCATCTTTCTATTTAAGACAACAGCAGATGCCTAGATGCAAGTATCAGATGGGTAGGTACGATAACTTCTTATGAGAGCAGTTGCAGTTGTGGGAACATTTTGTTGGTTGAATAGTTGCAGACGTTGGCAGGGAAGAAGAAAGGACAGAAGAGTGGCAACATCAAGAAGAAGAATACGAAGAGCAAGAAGCCGACCAATCGCAAGAGCAAGGCGTCTCTGTCGCATAACGGGAGCGACCTGTCTACGAAACTTCTCACAACTATGGACAAACACAAGGAGGTACGAAGTCTTAAACATTTCAGATTCATTCGTAAAATGATAGTAATAACATTGGTGATAGTAGTGGCGGCAACATGAGTTTCCATGGCTTCTGTAGAGTAATTGTTGCATAGTAATACAATACAATTGTATATGACGTAGTTGACTGTGAGGCGCCCTTGTAACGGCATGGCTGTGTTACAGCGCCATATAAATTGTCACTATTATTACTATTATGATATTGCCCTCATTCCAAAGTTCAGAAGTGCACACGACCCTACGACAGAACATCGATGTTGCTGAGCAGTTGTAAGTGAAGGACTTCCTCAAGGTCCCTTCTCCACAGTAACTGTCTCTGGGGAGGCAGCATGAACCCATGCTGTCTGCGTTGCAGGTCAAGTGCTCTAACTAATCGGCGGCCACCACAGTATTGCGAGAGGGTTTGTACTTTTGAAGCAGAAATCATACAGTATGCTGATTTGCTATTTACACATGCATGTGCGCATGTATGTACTACATACAATACTTATTACTTATGTTGAGGGGCTGTTAAATGTTGATGTAGGGCAGGGGTGGGCAAACTTTTTGCACACGGGGCCACATTAAGCGCCAAAATATTCGGAGGGCCGGATAACAAATTTTTTACTTTTAATAACGACTAACATGAAAGAAAGTTTACTTATTTAGAGTATGTTAAATACACTTTGACTGTTACTGATGAGATGTATGCGAGTGTGAACATGCATGAATTTAACAAGTTTCCCATAATCCGGAGTGATTGAGCTGGTTGCAATAATATTCACAGTTTAAGGGGTGCTACGAAACGTCGGGGCGGGGCGGATCGCCCCGCCCCGACGTTTCGTAGCACCCCAGTTTAAGTTCAAGTTTAGATTACGTAACTGAGACCTGTACTTGGATTTGTTTATCTTCATAGTTAAAAATCTTTGTTGACAGATGTAAGTGGATGCGAATAACACAAGCATTTTAAAAGCAAAAGTTTGTAAATTTGAGAATTTTTTCTTCCTGAGCAAAGAAAAGAATGTTATCAGGTTTGATCCTGTGAGCGGTTCTTTGAGAACAATGTAACGTTGTGGGTCGGTTAACTCCAGCTGAAATTCCGTATATGAGCTAAATGTCAATGTCAAATGTGAACGGTATAGGCCCTAATGAGCAAAGAAAATTCAGTCTCAATAAATCTAAAATCCACAAAACGTCTGAAGAACTCAGCTGCCAAACTTGACGGCTGAAGGCTATATTTTTCCTCAGACTCTACTGTGAGAGTTTGTAACTGCAGGTTAGGAAAGCTCCCGTAGTTTTGTTCTGTCATCTGCTTTGAAAGCATCACTAGTTTACTTGAACGGGTTTCACTTCTGCGTATACAGATCATGTGCAAAAACCTCTTCAGGGAAGTGGGGCAGATCGACAAAGTTAATGCATTATTATTAAAGACGAGACCGGAATAATAAGTAAGAGAACATCGCTACGTGAGTAAAATGAAGAAAACTTATCGGATCTGATTTTTTAAAATATTTTCTGAATTGTGGGGGCCGGATAAAAAGTGTTGGCGGGCCGGATCCGGCCCGCGGGCCGTAGTTTGCCCACCTCTGATGTAGGGCCTTTTGGAATGCCTTATGAAAGGCACAAGAATTGTTAGACTGCCATCACAAAACTGCGCCACTGAGTGTCTTGTCTGTAGAGGACATTGTCTCTGAGTTGATGTTGTCTTTGTCTGCTGCCTAGGGTTTCTTTGTCATTCGTCTGCAATCGTCAAATGAGCCAACTGAGATCCGTGATCCTGATCCACTCATCAACTGTGATCTCATGGATGGTCGAGATGCCTTCCTCACTCTGGCACGTGACAAGCACTACGAATTCTCGTCACTGCGTCGTGCCAAATACGCGTCGATGGGGTTACTCTTTGAACTGCACAACCAAGCCAAAGACGGATTCGTCTACAGCTGCAACGACTGCAGAGCGAACGTTGAAACGCGATATCACTGCAGCATCTGTGATGTAAGTTTAACGCTCAGCGCTCCAAACTTTGTCATTCCACTAGCAACAGTTTATAATAATATTATTCCCTGAGGAATCCTTTTTACCTTGGGGCATAAAATAGTAATAATAATAATAATTATAAGATGATTTGTATAGCGCCGAGGCTGAAGAAAAGAGTGCTGTACATGAGTTCAAAAATCAATGACTGCCATATGATTCTTTTAAGAGGTAGGTCTTTGAATGTCTCCCACTCATCACATGGTCAGAAACTGTTCCACTGCGCAGTGGGTCCAGCCAGCCACATAGAGGACGCAGGGACTTGTAGTTGCTTTCTCAAGGAGGACTGATGAGGAATACATGTGGACCAGGAAGCTAGAGTCCAATTGCTGTCTGCTATTTGCCAGTAGTTCTGCCAGTGTTTTAAACAGAACAGACTGGTATTCCAAAGCATAGACTTCTATAGTGTAGCTTTTAAAATCTTAAAACATGATATGGGCCATTTTTAAGTTCAGAATTGCAAATTTAGATAAGCGAGTGAATTACTGAGAATGAATGACAATGAATTGTTTAGATGTTTATTCAGAACAATTGTTAGACTAATTTGATGTTAAACAATTTGAAAAGAAGAGGTTGTGAATCACTTAAGAGTTTGTTAAAATTATCGATTTTGATTGTAGGACTTTGATCTGTGCATTCCGTGCTTCAAGAAATCCGATCACCTCCACAAGGGCAAAATGACGAAGCTTGGCCTTGACCTTGACGACAGCTCGTCGAGCGCCGACGTCAAGGCGCAGAACCCGGAGGAAGCGAGGCGTCAGTCTGCCCAATCGTACGTTCAGTACCTCGAGCACGCCAGTCAGTGTCGGGACGCCAACTGTCGGTCGACGAGCTGTCAGAAGATGAAGCGCAACCTGAACCATGTCAAGACGTGTCAGAGGGGTCACACGAAGGGCTGTCCGACGTGCAAGGGTATGCTGCAGCTCATCTATGCACACGCCAAGGTCTGCAAGGAGACCAAGTGCCTCGTCCCGTTCTGTCCTCACGTCAAGCAGAAGTTCCAGCAGAAGCGAGCACAGCAGCAGTTCAAGCAACAGCAGCTCATGCGCCGGCGCATCGCTCTCATGCAGCACGGGCCTGAGAAAGAGTCCTCCGCGGCGCAGACACAACCGACCTCGGACCCGCCGACGCCCAGCATCTCGGGCCCGCACGGAGGCGGCGGGGGCTGCGGCCTCGGGGGCAAGTACATGTTCGGTATGGCCCCGTCGCCGCCTACCGGGGCTCTGATGGCCGCACGTCAGGCGGAACACACGGCCCAGAG
This sequence comes from Allolobophora icterica, assembly GCA_963556255.1. Lineage (NCBI taxonomy): Eukaryota > Metazoa > Annelida > Clitellata > Crassiclitellata > Lumbricidae > Allolobophora > Allolobophora icterica. The sequence goes on along the minus strand of OY744605.1, from coordinate 86,652,712 downwards.
ACAGGCTGGCATCGGAATGCCCACTGGGTATCCGATGCAGGGAATGGCTATACAGCAGCAGCAGCAGCAGCATCTCCAGCGCTCGATGATGATGACGCCAAACCACATGATAGACCAGCAGCAGCAGCAGCAGGCAATGTATCCAGGGCCAGGTGGTGGTGGTGGTGGTGGCTCTGGATCGATGTCTATGCAGGAGGAGATGATGTATCACTCTCATCAACATGGAATAACATCACAAGGAATGCACTGTCCACCGCATCCAATGGACCAGATGTGCCTCCAGCAACAGATACAGCAGCAGCAACAGCTCCAGCAACAAATGCAGCCGGGTCAAGCTACGTCAAAGCAGATCGCGATGTTGGTTGCCAAGGTGAAGGCTCAGTCTTCTCCACAACAGAATCCGGAGGTGATGACGATGTTGAAGCAGAATCCTCAGCTGATGGCATCCTTCATTAAACAGGTCAGTCAGTCTCTCATTGTCTTCTACGCAGATCTACTTCTATGGCATCTTTGGCTCAACTGGAAGTCAATATAACTTTAGGAAATACATTTAATTGAAGGATTGAGTCATTATTTCCTATAATTTAAGAAATCATAATTTCCTAAACAGATACTTTGTCAGTCGTGGATCCTCTGAGTCTGAGATCCATTGGTGCCTCTCATTAGATATCAGCTGGTTCAGTTCTTCAATGTGGTTGGTCAATCACTGACTGTCTCCTATGCAATCCATCTTAAATGCTGCAGCTAGACTTATTGCCTGCTTACTACGACACTCGCACATCATCTCCTATATGCAAAATGAACTTCACTAGCTCCCTGTCCCATTTCAAATTGATTCAGGGTCCTTCTACTAGTCACTAGATCCCAGTTAGTCTTAGCGCCTATATACCTTTCTGAACAGATGAGCAAACCAATCTCTTCACGCTCCTCTCGCCCCCTTCGTTCTACTGACTGAATGGACTTGTTTGTACCTCGGTCGCGAACCTCATTAACTCAGCATCGGGTCTCTGCTTTGGCTGGCCCTTCACTGTGGAATGAATTCCCTTCTGGGATCTGGAGCAAGATCCTCAGAGTGTTTTCACCAGCTTCACTTAAATGTTTAAAGGTCTTTCTTTTTGCACGAGCCTATCACGTTGAGAGCACTTCTGAATAGCTCTGCTGTGAGGAGCGCTTTACAAATTATATTACATTACATTACATGTTCTATTGTTGATATAGTCACACAGTCAACAGTCAATGTCAAGCGGTGGAGGAGGAGGAGGAGGAGGAGGAGGAGGAAGTCAGCAGCATATGATGTCATCTGGAATGAACACAGGCAGCCACATAATGGATGGAATGATGGACGACCCTGGAGGAACCATGTGCAGCATGCCACCCGGAATGATCATGTCCGGCATGATGCCCGGGCAGGGCTCTATGGTGCCCGACCCATCTGGACAGCAGAGGATGTCGTCGCAGTGGCTGCAACAGCAACATCAGATGCGGGCTCTGCATCCAGACTACGGCGGTCAGCAGTTTGCACCTCACATGGCTCTCGGTGGTGGTGGTGGTGGTGCCAGTGCGGGAATGTATGGTGGTGCTAGTAACATGTCACAGATGCACCGGATGCGAAATAACTTTGGCGCTGGAGGAGGAGGCGGAGGAGGAGGCCCTATGCATCAGCAGCAGCAGTCACCATACATCGGTGATGACATGATTCCGATGTATGGTGGTCACTCACAGCAGCAGCAGCAGCATCAACAGGAGATGCAGATGCAGATGATTATGCAGCAGAGGCGTCTCCAGGCACGACCAACGCGAATGGAAGTTGGCGGCGCTACTGGTGGCGCCGGACAATCGGTGCTACCAGGGGGAATGGTGGTATCCCAGCGTGGTGCCACCATCAGCCATCCTCCAGTCGACATGCAGCAGCAGCAACCTCCATCGTTTCCCAGTTCAATGCCTTCCAATTCCGCCTTGGCCGCACAGCCGAGCACAAGGACGCACGCCGTCCTTGGCAAGGTGGCGCCGTCTCCGCGCCGGCCTCCGCCACACTATTCCGACTCAGTATTAATGCACCAACAGGGGGGCGCTTCCGTCACAGGGGGCACGATGCAAAGGACAAGCGCCATGGCGACGGCAATGCCTGCAGGCGCAACAGATCTGAACTCTTATGCAAGTGCCGTCGCTGCTGATCAGTCGAGGCTTCGGTTTCCGGCCGGAACGGCTCCGGACTTTGGCAGCACGACCAGCGGACACTCAGCCGTCGACGGCCTACAGTATTCGAAAAATAATCCACCTCGTGACTCTTTCTCGCGATTCGTCAACTTGCCGAAATAAGATGAGTGGTTCTAGGCGACCAATGTCAGTGAAATGTTTGCAAATGCAGAGGTCTGTTCTTACTCAGAAGAACGTCTTGGAAGCGAGAGTACGGGTTTCGTTCTTACTCAAGAAGGTGCGCTGGAAACGAGAGAACGGTTCTTTTTTTTACAAAGACTGTGCAATTACCTTTCTGTGATGATGAGGACTGAGTTGGAGGAGTGGACTTAGTGTCCTGTCAGTCGGTCAAAAGTACCTTTCGAGTGTAGAAGCGACTGTCGAGAGTTTCGGCGGAACGGCACGAGTGTGTGCCCGACTTACCTGATGGTGCTGGTTGCAGTTCATCGAACGTGTTACTGGATTCGTTGACTGATTATTTGTTTTGCAATGGGAATGACTGAATAACTACTTGACTACTTCAGATAGCCACATGTCATCTCTGTATAATTACGTATGCACATTTGATACTTGTTGATGAGATCTAGTTTTGATGACGTCTTTGTTTTCGTCGATTACTGTTGCCGAACGATCGTGACGTGCTGCTATGAAAATAATTTTACGATTATATGTAAATCACAATCTTTAGAATTAGCGAATGTCTTGCAATCGTTTCTTCTGATGCATTTTTCTAATTTTAAGCTGTCCAGCTTTTGTTTCAAGTGGTGCCAGGCTTGTTTCGTGGTGTTAGCGTCCGTGTAACAAAATTTACTGTCTTTCAGATATGTTCAACTGTTGTTCCCCACCACTGAAGGAAAGAAGCGTTAGAGCTACGATGTGTGTGTGTGTGTGTCCAGGTGTGTGTAGGTGTATTGCTTTTGGAATGACTGTTGATTTTATGATTTTATCAGCTGATGGCATTAATTCACTCACTTGTCCAGCTGAAATCTCAAGTGTAGCGACGGAATTTGCTCGTACTGAACTAATAATCAGTTAGAAATCATGCAGTTGTTTCGGCAATAGAAATTTAACACGTACACAATGTACATTTTTTATCTTGTTTGCGTTTTGTTGTTGGCAAAGTGTTGAATGCCAGTAATTTTGTACAAGGGAATATTGCCCTCAGATTTAAGAAAATTCCCTTTTAACAGACGAGTTTTACAGATTTTATATATATACATATACTATTGGATACTCACTTGAAATGAGAAACTGGTTGATTGGGATTGAACTGTATCAATGACGGTTGAGTTTTAATGTCTTTTAACGGTTTCTGTGTTTGTTTTGGATGAGAAAGAGAGCAGAGACTGGTGTCCTGATGATGACGTGCTGTGCTGTGTATTTAACATACACTGTTTCTTTATGCTTCTCCTCTCATGTCCTCGTGAAATTTTTCGTCCATTGGACCAGTCAAAGGAAAGTTCTGTCTAGTCCATGTCAGTGAAACTATTTGCATTCCAGAAATGCTTTGTTGTCGAGCATTAGGAGTTAGTCAGGTTAGTTTGGTTTTTGGCCGTGAGTAGCGGTGAAATTACAGAAGAGGTCTTTAGAAACGTCTGTGTTTTTACTCTGAGATATTACGACATGCAGGTTTCTTGCAGTTTCCGATGAACAGCTGATGTGTTTAAATGAGCTCTCTTGAGAAGTAACTCTGAGCAGGAAGTCTACTTGACCATGCCAAACATATTCCCGTTTTCTTGTTGTATCCTGTTATCCATTGTGTGGATGAGGACAATTCAAGGGCAACGACCATTTTAGGCAACAGTTGGGTGAAATTTTGTGACATCTTAGTCAATTTGGGTAAATGGTGTTTTGAAAAATGCTGTTTGGAGTGGTGGAAACTGCTGTGCATTCTTTGCAAACATCTGTATACTGCATCAAAGACAGGTCTCTGCCTAGCGGTTTGGAGTACGTTAGATTTCAATTCTCATTCTGTTCCAGGCAGAGAGTAGTATTTATTTACTGTTATTGTAAATAGGTTTAGAAAGAAGCGTTTGTGGTGAAGCAGCTGAACTCATCAATTCCCAAACTTTATGCACAGCGGTCAATAATCGATATCTAGCGTTTGAATGAAACTGCTGAAGACGCTCGGTGGCAAATGTGAGCGAATTCAGATGCTTGTCTGAACTGCTTTGGTGAAGTCTGCTTTTAAAGAATTTTGTTAACTTTGACCTTGTATTGCCCTGGGAGACTATTCAATTCAAGAGGCCAGTCCTACAATCCAGCTTATTTATTTAAACCATTATGACTTTTTTGTGGTATTCCTGACTGGGGATGTTCTAGGCAATCAGACTGCATATGTTCAGAGTGGCCCAGTGACTCAGCATTCTTGAAACGTCATTGGATGCTTGGGCCAACACGACAGTTAGAGTTGCATTTTATTTTTTAGATGGGTTTTAGTTATGAAAATCAGGACGGCGATTTGGATGTGGCCGCCTCAAACTGAATCCTTTTGCAAATCATAAAAGACGAATGTGCTGAAACAAGTCTCTTATTTATTTATTTATTGTAATTGGAACGTTTAGTAGAAATGTCACCTTGTGTCATCGTGTCTGTTCGACGTCGTTGCAGAATCTAAGTCTTTGTGGAGTTTAATTTTTAAGAGCATCGGATCAGGCTGTAGAATATATTTATTTTGGCCAGTTTTAGTTTAGAGAGCCATGTGCTGTCATACTTATCCTGTTTTTCATCCCATCTCTTTCATTTCTGCATTTGTTGAGTGTCTTACTAGAAATGTTTGCAGTCAGGAGGTGCTCCTTCGTATGATTCTGGTCCTTAGTCTTGTTGCAGTGTCGATGTACTAGTACCCGCGTTTCAAGTGTCCTTCCCACTGAGAGTGACCGACAGGCAGTTACTGCCTTTCTAATTATCAGACAAATGTGTTTTTATCCTTTCATTCCGACCGAAGATGCTCCAAAGCGAGACTTTTTCTTCAACTCTGACCTCTCTTCAAATCTGTTAGTCTTGTCTGACCAATCGTTGCTTTTGTTTTGTCGACTTGAAGCGATCTCTTCCTCCTCAACTCCTCATTTCCTGTCATCGTTCTTGGTGCTTCCAAAGTCATTTCATCCGAAATCTGCATTTGATCTCCATTCCTTGCTTTCATTCTCTTCTGTAATTCCTACAGAATTCTCTGGCATGCTGTGATCTGCAAAATTCCTTTGATTTTCACTTGCTTTGTTCTTTGCAAGTATATCGCCAGCATATACTTACAAATTACGATCTGAATTTCAAGATATACAATTAGTGAATGCCAGTAGACATAATTTCATGCTTATGTGTGTGTATATGATATATGTATATGTGTATATGCATATATATATATATATGCATATACGAGTATTTGTGGTAACATATATATATATATATGTGTGCATTCGGCCAAGCATTATTTATTATCTGTTCTCTGCGTGTTTTCTGTTTGAGTTCGGTTGGCCGTGAATTCAGACTCATTATCTGTTGCCCATTCAACTGCTACTGCAGTACCAGACAACTCTTGTCTTTGTCAAGAGTTCTAGAGATTTAACGTCAAATGTGGTGCTCGCTGTCAAAAGATGAGTGCATGGGTGTGTATGGATAGAGGGTTAGGGGTGATGGACCTCTGCCTTGTATCTCATCAGCTGTAGCAATATACTGATCAAAGCCCAACACCCAAAGACAATGACTACGAGGCATTTAATTGTTATACTCTGGTTTCGTTTGAAGAGGTTCTTGCGTTTTCAAGAGCCATTTATTTTTGTGTTATGTCTGGAACGTAGTCTGGACTGCTGTGCGCTCGATTACTGTTCCAGACGATGATCAAATTTCACAAATAAACCTCTGGTGTAGTTCTTCAAACAGGATCGATACAAGAGCTCTTCTGGAATGTTTGCGTTTTCTATTAATTTTTTGTTACGTTGTTTACGAAGCGGGAGAGAGTTCTGTACAAATTCAATGAGATTAATTTGTCGGCCAAAGTGTAAATGTCGAGAAGAATCATGAAAACTTTTGTCATTGTGCCATGTAGAAACGGCGTTTGGAAAACTATCCAGTTTTCTGTCAGTTAATTTATTATAATATTATTCATAATATTATAGTAGCATTAACATTGCGATTAATAATGTATTATATTTAGTATGTAATAAAATTGAATGAATATACTTGGTTTTCAAATGTCTATAGCTTCCTTCAGCTAGAAACTTTGTGCATAACTATGAATTTGACCGTTTTCAATCAGCTGAATGGGTGAGAATTCTTAGAAGATAGTCTGTTGGTTGACACAAGTGTGTTGATCCTTTATTCACAGGTCATTCCAGTGGAGAAATTCAATCGCACGTAATACCATCACACTTTGAACTATTTACAAATGACCCCTCCACTCCATCTGATTTATTGGGTAGATGAGACGCCTAACAGTAGCATCGCAGTGTTAAGAGTCTCCTCAAAGTCTCTGGCGCTCTCAAGTTGCCAACTGCGTTCTTTCCAAAAATCAGTGTACTTCTATCACCAAGAGTCATCTCCACTTGCTTCAATGTCACTGAAACATTAAATAACATCTCGTAATTGTAATCACACTTTGTATAGCATCATTAGTAGCAACCTAATTCTAAGGTGCTTTACAATACGCTGTACAACATCTGGTAAATTTCAACATACGAGTGATATGGAGTGTGGTCTTATATGGATCAGAAACATGTATTGTCATCAGAAAGGAGGATTAGGAGAAGGTTGGAGGGGCTTTTGAGATGTGGGTCTGGCACAAGTTGGAAAAAGTATAAAAAGAAACGAAGTTGTGGTTTATAAGGTGGAAGAGGCTATTATAAGAGACAGAGAATTGGTCGGATACTGTGGAGGGATTCCCTGCTGAGAACTATCATCAAAAGGAAAGAAAACAAGAGGAAGATGGATGGCAATTGGACTGGATGATGATGATGATGGAAGAAGGAAGCAAGGTCAAAGGAAGAATCTGGGTGATGAGCATTCTTTCTTAAGGTACATGTTAATTAATTAATTATTTTGTATAGAGTCATCGCTTCTTTTCTGAACAGTTGACTACCTTCTGTCTTCTGGTGCTGATACGACTTCATCTGTAGTCGCCACACTTTCCTCCTGAAATCAAAAGTCTCTTTATAGACTTGCAATATCATCTCAGCATCCTTACATCATTTTTACATGGATATCATTAAGGGTGATGTTGTGGCAGATAGCAAATGCAGTAGCATTTTTCGCAGCTGTGTCCCTCTGCCAGCCCAAAGCCATGAAGTAAGTATGTAAGCCATTTATTGACAGACCAAACACAATATAACAATAAGGGGTCGTCCATAAAGGACGTCCACAAAATATGACCTACTTTGAACCCCTCCCTTCCCCTTGTCCGCATTTGACCTTGCCCTCCCTCCCCTTGCGGACGTCCGCAGTCCGCACGCCAAAGCCAACTTTTAATGTCATCATCATTATTTTTACAATTATTCCACAGTTCCTGTGCACGTTTAAGTGACAGTTCGGGTTTCATATCGCAGGATGTACGTGCAGTAATAAAAGCCTCTTTACAGTCGCAGTAAAGGTTATACCATGCAAGAGGTTTTAGGCAATCACTTCACTGACTTTTTTGTCTTTCGGGGAAGGTCGAAACAAGGTGGTGTTTACAAAACTATCAAATTTAAAAGTGTAGGTGCGGACGTCCACAGTGGTCATAACCCTCCCTCCCCCTTGTCTGCATTTGTCCGCATTTTGATGACTCCTCCCTCCCACTCATTGCGGACGTCCTTTATGGATTACCCCTAACAGCAGCAGTATACAGACTCAAAACTTCCAGTAAATGATGCAAGAGTCAAAAGGTTGAATTTTTCTCGATAATATTTGGCAGTAGTAACAATGCCAGAATGAAATTATTGTAAAATACACAACTGAAATGAACTAAAGACTGATCAATAGTTTAAGTCATTATACACAGAGACAAGTTTAAGCTTATTCCTCAACAGATTAAGGGTGGGTAGATGTGTAACATCATTGGGAAGATTATTCCATACTGAAGGGCCAGAACATTTTATCGAGAATACTTTCATCCTAGCATGTGCAATTTAATGTAGCAAAGTTCCAGTGTAATGATTAAGTAGAGCAGATCCCTGATGAAAATAACCATGAAATGTACTTGGTAACAATCTGTGGTGATAGCAAAAGATGAATAAACCAATTTGAAATTGATTGCCTTGTGGAACTGATGTGATTTAAACCTTCATAGGTTCAACAGAAAAGAATTTATGACTAATCAACTATAACGACTTGTTAGTCACTATTTAACAATGCTGTGTCATAACAAAGATGCTTAACGTCACCCTCCTCCTTTATACAGGCTTGGGACTGGCACTATTAGAGTATGGGCAGTGGTGGTTACACTAGATTCTCTTGACGGACAAAGAACTCCACCGCTGTCCGTATCTGGTAGTGCAGGGCACCAATTCTATTCACGAGCGCTACGACTTCTCAGAGGGTTCCAGAGATGCCAACGGAAGATTCGAGTTGTGACACAGTAGTATTGTTAAAGAGCACCTGACCAACCAAATGTAATATTAATGATTAATACATATAGTAATCATTTCAATTGGTTTTAATTTGATCAATTGTAAATACTTTCTTTGGTTCGTCTTAACTAACCTCAATCACTTTGGCTTCATCAGTTTCTGTCGGCTGTTTGGACATTTGCTGGAGAGGAAAAGAAGAGCAGGTGTTATCATTGAAAAAGACAATGAAAACCAGCTTAAACAACAATTCAGTTGCAAACTGCCTCTTATCACAGAACATCCTTATCACTTTAATGATGAGCTGCATTGATTCCCAGTCGCTTTTAATACACTCTCGTCTTTAAGTGTTAAAACAATCCTGATTATAAGACATTCTAATACATTTGGGTGTGGATAGCCATCAGGAACAACCTCAAAGTAGAGTCTAACACCTCATTATAAGGTTCTTCTTCTAAGGTTACATCAAATCGAGTTTCCACTGTTGACTCTGTTTTGAATTTACTGAATATTATTTTGTCGTTATCATCATTATCATCAATTGTCCAGAAATGATCCATAATTATTATTAATTATTGCACAAGTGTCTACTACACACGGAATTAACCTCTGGTGCACCAAAACCAATCTCTGTAATCAGGTCAATATCCAGATGATCAGACGAAGAAGACAGAGCCTGAGACGAGGTCTATGGCTGATAAGTCATTTGAAACAGTCCTAGGTTGAGAAATGAACAAAGCATTAAACATCTAGGTCCAGCAAAAAAGTGTCTAATTAGAACTCATTAATTACTTAGATTTCTATTTTAAAAGATTTGAAATACACAGATGAAAACTTCAGTTTCCAATCTACTGGCCCAGCCGTGTAACATCAGAGTCTCATATGTCGCTCTTGAAACTGGACTTAATAGCATTGCAGATTTGATTGAGGGTCATTGCTGAGTCCAAGTCACAGAGGACAAAAGTATATAGAATACAATGGGACAGCCTTCAAGCAGAAACAGAACTGAAATCGTGTCACAGGGCTCAACAAAAGCCAGAAATGTAATTGCAAATATATATATAGTGCCAGGTGAAGAGAGACTCGTCAGAGGCACTTCCGACCTAACAGAAAGGTCTTCAAGCGCTTGCAGAAAAGAGAGGCTGAGGGTTGATGTCACAGGTTGCCTCTTTCAAATTGCTTATCCACCATAGGCTGCCTCTCTGTCTTACAGACTCATCTTCTGGATACTCAGTGATTATTGACCTGATTACGGCTTGGTTTTGGTGTGCCATCGGTTGTGCATTAGATGCTGGCACTATAGAAGTTAGTAATATACATTTGAAAAGAGGAGACAAAACATCTAACCTGTTTCTCTTCATCTCTCTTCTTCTGTACGATGGCCATGTACTTGCGTAACTCTGGATCAATGGCCGACTCCTCTGACGATTCAGACACATCGCTTGCCTCCGCATCACGCTCCTCTTCTTTGTCATCTTTCAAAGGATGATCGGGTCGCTTGTCTTTGGATCGAAGTTGATCGAGGGCTTCCTGTTCCCTCGTCCATGCTTCCTCCTCCTCACGCCGGCGTTCCTCCATCCTCCGCTTCCTCTCCTCCTCAAACTTCTCCTCCTCACTCTCTCGTCTGCGCCGTTCTTCCTCAGCCTCTGAAAAACATGAATTATTATCATTTTATTACTATTATTATTATGCACTTATTAAATGCCACTACCTAAACACAAAGCAATTGTGAGTGAAGACCTTGCTCAAGGTCCCTACACAGTAATCGTCTCAAGGGAGGAGGTTTCAACCTGTACTCTCCGTGTTGCAAGGGGAGTGCTCTAACCAATACGACATTTATGTGCTGACGTCAATACTTCAACCAGTGGCTAAGAGGAGGGACAATGGACAGCCGAGGGTGGACGCTAAGTGACCAATGGATTCGTGATATAGAAAGCCTTCAGTTGTTGCTTGAAGGACGAGATCGTTGGGGCTGAACCTGTACATAAGGCTATTTGTTCCAGACAGTGAGTGAGGCTGAACACTGCTCTGGAGTTGATGCTGATGTTTGTGATTTCATAATGATTTAATTATGATGATCAAGAGTTTGATGATGATGGTAAAATAAGTTAATGCACATGAATTGTCATTATATTTTTATCTATTGTATTATTATTATTATTTGATTGCATTTATCGTCTCCCATTGCAGATACGCCTGTTGCCTAGGAATGGATGGATTGCTTATGTTTTACAAGTTACTGAAGTCCAGTTTATAGTACTGCCGTGGTTTGATTGGGAGCACCACAAGACCAAACAACCCATCTTCTTCAAACAACTGCCTCAGAGGCAGACAGTCGTCACTCCATTAGAAATCATCTCTTATGGACGACTACATCCACCTGCACATCCAAAAACTAATCCCCACTGTCCTTAAACAACCAACGATGACCAATGAGCCACAGATTATCACTTGATGAAAAACTAAGAAAGGCAAATAAAATATTTATTCGGCATGCAATATCATACGGTCCAAACCTTTCCGCAATTTGTCTGCATTCTGCGCTGGCTTCCAGGCATCATCAAGCGAAATTTTCAACAGTTCTGAATAATCATCGGAAACTGTGGTCTTTTCCTTTGCATCAACTCGTTCAGTGGCAGCAGAGGCCGAGATATCGGAACTTTGAAATCTTTCCTTAACATCAGAACTTTGGATGGGTTCCCTCACATCAAACCTTCGCGCTGGTTCCCTCACATCGGAACTTCGAGCTGGCTCCTTGTTGGAAGAAGAGTGGATCGCATCGATGTTGCCACTCTCTCTCGATTCCACTAGTCACAAATAATCCAAAAACAATTGCCTTAAACATTTGAAAAAGAACCAAGGTCCATTCTCAAAGGAACGTCACACATCTACCAGTATCAAATATTGCATTGTATTTTATCTGCATCTTACTTATGCCTGAAATAAAATAATTTTAAAACGAAGAGTTATGGAAAACTGAAAAGAACCGTTTTAAATGAACACAACAAATGAAGTAAGAAGCAACGCGTGGACACGTGTCCACACTAGAAGACTGCTATATCTTATCTCAAGCAACTTTGTATCTCAGTATCTCTCATAACTGGTTGCAGATTTCTCCACTCTGCCACGCAAGGCAACTTGGTTGTTCCATTGTGCAGCATAAAGTTTTCATGCGGTAGGCCCATCCTTCCAGAATAAATTACCTAACAACCTGCGACATGAATTCCTTGGCCTCTCTTTGTCTCTTTTCCACAAGCGCTTGAAGACCTTTCTGTTCGATCGTGGTTTCATGCAATTACAAATTATCAGTCTGGTGTAGATCAGAAATGGTCACTGTATACTTTGGACCAGGATCAAGTCCTTCACTCACAATTGCTTCTGGCCTCATATTCATATTCATTCACTTTGCACACATAACAAATGTAACCTAATAATAATAACAATAATAATAATAATATAATCTATATTAATAAAGCGAGAATTCTGTGTGTGTGTGTGTGTGTGTGTCCCTCTGTCTGTCTGTTTGACCGGGCTTAACTTCTACAATTTTGCACCTTTTCACTCCAAACCTTCACTGCTGTGTCGGCCTCGGCTTCGGACACCCAGTGGAGGGGTTCGCGTCCCCCGTTTTCACCCCTACCATGGTGAAAATGCCCCAAAACTCTACCCACCCGACGTCAATCACGCGCAAGCTCGCCTATTCCACTGCGAAGCGGTTCTATTTATGACGCCGGTATTCCCAACGTCATTAATAATGCGCGTAACGACACCGCGGTTCTATTTATGGCGCCGGTATTCCCCAACGTCATTAATAATGCGCATAAATTGTTTACTTTCGCACAAAATTTAATGACAGCTTAATTTTAACACATGTATGTTCAAAGACAAAGATCTAAATTATTTACAGTATATGAAACAACCAGTCTGCTTTACTAAGGGCGAGGCCGACTACAGACCGGCAGTGAGGGCTAGATTTCTGGCGTTTTCTTTAACACGCCAACGCCGGTTCACCCTCTTCGACTGCGAAGCAGTCAGTCCACCGGAGACTGCGAAGCAGTCTCCCTCACAGGTCGCCAGACCCCACAAGGGCCTCCAAGACTGCAAAGCAGTCGCCGCCAGAGGGCGACTGCGAAGCAGTCAGTCTACGGCAGAGGTCGCTAGACGCCAGAAGGCGTATACAAGACTGCGAAGCAGTCTCCGCTGTACGCCAGAAGGCGTCTACAAGACTGCGAAGCAGTCTCCCCCACAGGTGGTCAGACCCCACAAGGGCCTCCAAGACTGCGAAGCAGTCGCCGCTAGAGGGCGACTGCGAAGCAGTCACTCCACGGCAGACTGCGAAGCAGTCTAGGCCAGAGGTCGCCAGACGCCACAAGGGCCTCCAAGACAGCGCAGCAGTCAGTCCACGGCAGAGGTCGCTAGACGCCAGAAGGCGTCTACAAGACTGCGAAGCAGTCTCCCCCAGACGTCGCCAGACGCCACAAGGGTCTCCAAGACTGCGAAGCAGTCGCCGCCAGAGGGCGACTGCGAAGCAGTCAGTCCACGGCAGAGGTCGCTAGATGCCAGAAGGCGTCTACAAGACTGCGAAGCAGTCTCCGCCACAGGTCGCCAGACGCCACAAGGGCCTCCAAGACTGCGAAGCAGTCGCCGCCAGAGGGCGACTCCCAAGATTGCCAAGCAGTCGTTGTTGTTGTTGGTGGTGGTGGTGGTGGTGGCGGCGGCGGCGGTGGTGGTGTGAAACTTATAACCCCGGGCAACGCCGGGTAATCCAGCTAGTACATAATATACCAACATAAGATATATTGTAGGAATAGAATACTTCAAGAGCATTGGCTTATTAACATCATCAACCTCATCATCATCATCGTTATCATCATAACCAAATCATCAAATTGTCAACATCAGTGTAAAATGAGTACAAAATGACCTGATGAACAAGTGTAAGAATGAACAGAAAGAAACCTTTTCTTTGCGTTGGATCTTCGTTCTGAAAAACAACTTTTGTCTGTTTCACAGAATCCGTCTTTGTTTTCGACTCACTTGCTCGTCTGTTGCTCGTCAAAGCGTCTCTAAAAAATTAATAATTTCGTTTAATAAAATAACAAATATTTTTCTTAATAAAATAGAAACTAATTATTACAGATACACAACTGATGAGAAGCTCCATTGTGTAGCGATGAATATTAGTTATATATAATATCTGTCCATCATATTTTCTAATGTCAGTATCATTCTAAACCACGCGATCTCTGTCTGCTTGTCCATAAAAGTCTCCTTGTCTCTCAGTTACTTAGAATGTTAACTATGTGATAATGTACATCTGCGAATGTAAATTATAAAGTGAATTACATTAGTAACCTTGTAGGTGATGAGCAGTTGAAACTAAAGAGGGTCTACCAGTTAACTTTAGTCACTTAAAGCTACCAATTTACAAAAGACAATCTTAAAAACAAACTAATCACAAAGCCACTTCTTTGAAAATCTCTAAACCATCCGCTTGACAGCATCAAAACCTTGTCTAGCATCAAATCACCTTTCCATAGTCGCTGTATCATCTCTTCCGGATTCCCACCTCAAACTCTTCCCATCTGAATTGTCAACTTTGTCAAAGCCCGACTGACCTGGCGGAAAAAATGCGTCGGAAGTCTGTCCGGCGCCTAAACATCCAACCAAAGACAGAATTAGCACTTTAACGAAGAGCTGCATTGGTTTCCCAGTCACCTTTGTAATTGTAATTTATATAGCACCACTTCTGGAGAGATCCCTCAGAGGTGCTCCCAGACTAACACAATGAAAGCAAGATCGAGCAGAATGGTCTTCAAGTGCTTGAGGCAAAGAGAGGCTGAGGAGTTCATGTTGCAGGTTGTTAGGTAACTTAGTTCCAGGAGGATGGGCCGACCACAGAAAAACTTCTATGCTGGACCGTGGAGCAACCAAGTAGCATTGCATGGCAGAGCGGAGAAATCTGTAGCACCAGATGTGGAAGATACTGAGACGCAAACTCTCTTGAAATCAGATGGAGCAGAGCCTGCTAGACAATTACGCATGAGCATCAAGATCTCTTCAACACTTTTAGCTGAACACTCTCATCGTTGAAGTGTTACACAAATTATACAAAGAGGAAGATTACGACTTCAACTACTGTAACTATATCCATATATAAGCAAGCATTTATTTCAATTTTCAAGACAACCTGTAAAACAATCTGAAACTCTGGCTCTTGATACGATACAATAAAAAAATATAGATGCATTACTATAACAATTCAACAGACGTTTTGTGTGATTACACACAAAACATGAAAGTACAATCAAGATCTTAATTAACACACGGTTTGGCAGCCATGCAAGGCGCCGCCCTAGAGGGGGGTTACGGGAGTCGATCCGCGTACCTTATGCTCTCCTGACCATGATAAGATAAAATACAATACAATATTTTGATACGATAAAATACAATACAATATTGATAAGATAAAATACAATACAATATTGATACGATAAAATACAATACAATATTGATACGATAAAATAAAATGATACGATAAAATACAATATAACATTGATACGATAAAATACAATATATTGATACGATACAATAAGGATACAAAAAAGTACAACAGAGGTTCTTAACTGGTGAATCGACGGGCAGTGTGGCGCGTGAACATGGTGTGTTGTTGGTGTGTCACGAAAAATTGGTGTGTCGTGAATTCTCATAGCCTACCTCCGTCATTCTTGTATTACATGTACACTTACTGTAGCGGACGTAGGCTATGAGAATTCGTAGCACTCCATTTATCTATTCTATTATATCGCAATCAGAGGCGGCCATGATGTTTACCTTATGCACATAATATGCTTAAACAGTGTACTCATTTGCGACCGCGCTGATGTAAACTTTTACCCATTACCGTACAATCGAAATGGACAAATTTATCAAAATAAATTAAAATTTTGCGAATCTACAGCTGATGATGCGGAATCAGATTTTGATAGTAATGAGACGGATTCTCGCATCAACAGTAGTGAATACGAAAACGCTGCTGCTGCCACTGCTAGTTTTAGTAAACCAACCAAGAAAAACATGAAAAAGAAGAATTCTGCTGTGCGCCATTGGAACGATGACTACTTGATATACTGTGGATCCTTGTTTTAATATGATCCTAAGAAATATCCTGGTGCAAAAATCCCATTAACGGTTCTTAAGTTAACGTAGAAACTAGAAATGTTCCAATATGAACATTTTAATTCGTACAGTGTTAACAATTTAGCATTTAAAAAAGCAACTAGTTTAACTTTAACACTTTTCACAATATTCACATACGACGATTGCAAGGTGTGTCGCCAAATTTGGTTGCAAGTTTTGGTGTGTCGTGTGCCAAAAAAGGTTAAGAACCTCTGAAGTACAATACTGATGCAATACAATATTAATGAAGTGCAATATTGATGCTGTACAATAAAATTTTAATACAATAAACATGATGTCATATAGTTCAAATCAAGAAAGACAATGCATCTTGAGAACGTATGACCTGTCACGAAGTGGGATTCAGTCCTGCTCTTCTGATTTGACTCATTCCTGTTGATAGGTACACAGACCGGTCTTTCAGGACCGAGGACCGGCGCTAGACTGACAGCACGTAGCTGACAGTCCTGGTACCATTTGTCAAGTTTCTAAAGACAACGACAACAGG
This sequence comes from Allolobophora icterica, assembly GCA_963556255.1. NCBI lineage: Eukaryota > Metazoa > Annelida > Clitellata > Crassiclitellata > Lumbricidae > Allolobophora > Allolobophora icterica. The sequence continues at coordinate 86,636,293 of OY744605.1, read as the reverse complement.
TCTTCAGAACAGGTGCTAACTCAGCCCTCCATCCTTTGATGGTTGGTAAATGATTACAAACACTGGATTCAGAGGTTAAAACCTAGGAATCATGTCAATGGACTGTCGTAGTTATGACTCAGTCACATCAGCCATCGACTTTGATCCTGCGACTCTAAACATAAGTTTCTAGAGAGGAAAATGAACAATGGAGTCTTTCAGGACTAAACGTAGGACTTTTCTATACACTAAGGCTTACCTCGATTAGTGATTTTGTTGTTGTTGTGTAGGCGCCCTTGGCTGTGTTAAAGCAGTTTAGAAATTGTCAATGTTATAATTATTAATGGAATGACCATTTACTCTTTAATTAAAAACAATAACAGGACTAACCAAGTTTAACGATATGCATTTGTGAATGAGACTCAAAAGTACAAGCCAACATATGGATTAATCCAGTATTCTGAAACGTGTAGTAATACAGTACAAATATTTCTGTGACTGCAAAGTCACATGGAAATGTGAATCTAAGTCGCCAGGTGAAGAGCAGTTAGTTATCCAGATGTTTGAAAGCCAATGAAAACAGTTTTCAAGCATTTCTTAAAGTCAGAGATAGAGTTCAAATATCCTTTGGGCAGCAACATGGAAGATATGATGCATTGAAACATATCTGAAACATATCTGAAACGCGTTTCCATTGTGGACAGACCTCCGTCTCGCTGTCGATTCTTCGCAATCTCTTCTTTGTGTCTTTGACGAGATCGGAAGAGTAGCTGCAGTCATCCGACTGAATCGAGTTGCCCAGGTCAACAGACATACTGAAAAGACAACACAAACAGGTCAGGCAAACAAAGACACAATAATCCACCTTTATGTGGGAGGAATTGCACTGGCTTTGCTGATGCACAAACAAATGTTGAGTTTAACCCCTTTCGTGTGCGGAACGTAATATTACGTTTGCGCCAAACCGAGCGTCATTGTGCGGAACGTAATATTACGTTTTTATTAGCCTTTGACTTCCACGCACTGTGATGGCCGTAATATTACGTTCTAACATCGTTTTTGCGTTTTGATTCGGTAGATGACAGCAGTGGTTAGTAAAATTTCGTTGAAAATGATACTGATGCGGTTGGGACTGTTCGTTTGAATAGAAGAAATATCCCTCAAGAACTGAAGAAGAAAATAGCTCGTGGTCAAGTTGTCACACGTTATTGTGGGAAATTGATGGCTCTGAAGTGGCACGATAAGAAAGACGTTTCAATGCTGTCTACATTCCACACTGGAGCAGTTCAAGATGTTGCTGGGCATGGTGGTACACGAAAGAAGCCCGTTGTAATTTGTGACTATAATGCAAACATGGGTGCAGTCGATGTTTCTGATCAAATGCTGACCTCCTATCCATCTGAGAGAAAACGTCACAAGGTGTGGTATAAAAAACTCTTCCGTCATCTACTCAACAAAATCTCATTGAACTGCTATATACTTTTCAAGAAACACAACCCAAAGAAAATTACTCATATCCAGTTTCGATTGCAACTCATTGAGAGGTTACTACAGGAGTATCACGTGCCAGAGGAACAAGTCCGACGTGGACGCCCATCAGCCCTTTCAGGAGGTGATCCTTTACGATTGACAGGCCGTCATTTCCCCAAATATGTACCTGCAAGTGCTAAGAAGATCAATGCACAAAGAGTCTGCATAGTTTGTTCATCTCAAACTAAGAATGGGAAGAAAGTCCGTAAAGAGACGCGGTACCAGTGTGTCGAGTGTGATGTTGGTTTGTGCGCAGCTCCGTGCTTCGAAGTATATCACACTAATAGACATTTCTGAAGAAAAAATAACTTTGTGAGACTTTTACTTGGATTTTGGAACAAGCATTTATATTGGAACAATTTAGTGAAGTCAAACAAGAAATAACTAAAAAAAATTTTTGGGAGAAATAATTCCACAAGGACGGCGGGTTAAGAAAAATTTAATTCCACACGAAAGGGGTTAAGATCTTAATGCTCTGGCGTAATTGTTTTGCGGGTTCTGCTCCATCTTCTCCAAGGCAGTTGTGTGTCTCCGTCTCATCCATTCCTTGCTGTAGATTTCTTCGCTCTGCTGCACAGAGTGACCTGGTTGTTCCTCCAACCAGAACGTCCACAGTGCATCACAGAAGCTTCACTGTGGTCGGTCCAACTTTCTGGAACAGGTTACCTAGCATCTTACGACATGAACTACTTGATCTTGCCTCTGTTCCGTAAGAGCTTGAAAACCATTTGGTTCAATCCTGAAACATCATTGCTCTTCCATTGTGGGAGCCATAGCAAGTGCTGTGTCGAGACTTAGTAGCAGAGTGGCCAGAGTGCTCACTTTGTACCATGGAGAGTATGGGTTCAATCCTCCTCCTCTCAGATGGTTACAGTGTGGGGACCCTGAACCAGTTCTTCACTCACAATTGTTTCAGTTTAAGATTTATTGACATGGAGCACTTGATAAATGCAACATACAGACAATAATAACAGCCTAACAAGGTTCATCATGAGGTCAAAGTGCAAAGCTAAAACTGGAAACCATGTATCCAATCATATATACATCAAACTTACCACTGAACTCACACATACTCTAAGAAGACTCAAGATTATGCCCTATCAGTTTTATTGTAAAGACAACAAACATTGCAACGAAGTTAAAGCTGAAAATAACTGTAAAATGATTACGCAAGGGATCTGAAGAAGGCAAAGAACAAGAAAACGATCCAACATGTGAGAAAGCATGCCATTGTGCCACTGTCCATAGACCACCCACGAAGGGTCAGCAACCCTAAGCAGCTGCAGGAGAAACTTACTTAGACCCACAGAGGAAACTTGGTTACCGATCAGATCAGGGATCAGCATACAAGTACGAAACATTACTTCAATAGTTTCGATGGATCATTTCCCTGGAATTCATCTGTAGATTGTTCAATGAAAATATTCTTTGTGATTTTTACAGAGAGATCAATAATCCTCCAATGACTTACTGCAGATTACGACTCGGAGAATCGAAAAGCAAATGAGGATCGACGACATCCTGATACAGAGTTGGATCTCCGAGGATCGGCAGATGTGGCCTCGATCCCCCATCGATCAAATCACACGGCGAATCCGTCCTAAGTGACACAGACTTAAAAAATGAAATTAAAACGTAAATATTTTTAAAATAACAATAACTTTTTGGCCAAGTATTAAACAGTTTGTTTAATAATAATAAATAAACATAAAAAAATTAATAAATAAATAATAATGATTATAAATAATAACAATAGTAACAATAATAAATAAATAACAATTAATAATAAATAAGAAACAATAATAATTTCTTACATAATAATAATTTTTAGACAGTAATAATTATAAATAACAATAATATAATTATTAAATAATAAGAAATATAAATAATAGTAGCAATAAAACTATAAAGTTGAAGAAATTCAGGAGAAATCCTATAAGAGAAAAAAGACAGAGAAGAAGGAGAATTCTCAATGCTCCACTGCAACTCCTTTGCTCCGATCATAATTGTAAACTCAACATTTCTAAAGTGCTACTCTAAAGCTAAGCTCAGGGCACCAGCTTATTCATGAGCGCTGCATCATTGAGCGCCTCTGAATGGTCTATACCGTGACAGGCGCTTTATAAATGCCCATATACAATACAATACAATCATATCAGAGGGGTTGTACAGAAATTAATGTCCAGTAGTGGTCTGAGTCCGACTGCCAGTAAGAGGAGGCAGAACAGCTGCTAAGACAGGTTTTGGTGAGGACGAGAAAGCTTGAAGGCGGAGGATCCTATGGATTAGGTTAGGAATTCTTGACGAGGTTTTTGCCAATGCTTTGGTGTAGTTCAGAAAGAGAAGTCTCAATGCTCCACTGCAACGCTAAACAACGCTAAAGGAGCTAAACAAATGCCGAGCTAGAATGCAGTTTCCATGACAACCTAAACACCCAATCATTGAAATGTTGACCCACCTGCTAATCATATCGGATGGCTTCATACCAAACGCTACAAATAACAAAACACCTTTGACTAACAAATTATTAGTAATATAATTAGTAACTTCTATAGCGCCAATGTCCAATGCACAAGGCATCAACCAATGTTGACAACGCTTCTGTCCCTTCTTTCTCTAATAGGATTTCTTCTGAACATTGGTTGGCTCTACGTGTATGTGTGGGTCCACCATTGGCGACTCTTTTCGTTCACAGTGTATCGTTTTGCTCACTGATGCTATAGTCTGGATTTAAACACAACTCCGTATGGATAGAATACAATACAATATACAATTCAGATACAATAAAGTATAATGCAGTACTGATACAATACAATATTGATACCATAAAATACACTTAACATCATATAGGCCAACACAGAGAGCGTCAAGCACACAGAGTGCCACTGATATGCTTTGCACTGTGAGTGGCGCTATACAAATGATTTGTTTTGCACTGTGATTGGTGCTATATGAATGTCCGATTACATTACAGTGACGAATGAAAAGAAGAAATGAGGTCAACATCCAGAAGATCAAACAGTGATCGATAACCTTGTTCTCGATCGATCAGCTGTTGCCGTAGATCCTGTGTCTGCCAGTTGATCTCCTTCTGTCGCCAAGACTGTTCCTGGAACTTTGTCAGAAGCTGCTTACTGCGATCCATCTGGAAAGACAACAACAGCAACAACGCTCAACTCACAACTGGACTCAATCAACAACGACCCAGTCAATGCACTCATTTCACAAAGTGCAGGTGCACTCATCTTGCAAAGTGCATCTGCACTGATCTCACAAAGTGCATAGATCTGCACTCAACCATGCAGTCATGTCACAGTGCGTCTGCACTGATCTCACAAAGTGCGTCTGCACTGATCTCACAACGTGTGTCTGCACTCATTTCAAAAAGTGTGTCTATACTCATCTCACAAATGTGCAGCTGCTGGTCTTTGAACATAAAATCAGAAAAGAAAACAGTAACGTGATATTTCTAGCATAAAATTTCTTATGAAAAAGTCTGTAATAAAGATCTCTTATGCAAAACTCTAACTAATACTGCTTAAACAACATTTCCTTTGCAAATCTCTCTTATGTAACACCTTTAACACAAATCTCATGTGTATAATCTCTTATGCGTTATATCTCACAAAAAATCTGCTATATCTATCTCTTTTACAAAATCTCCTACACAGAATCTCTTCTGTGAAATATCTTTTGTAAAATCTCCTACATAAAATCAACAGTGTAAATATCTTATGTAAAATCTCCCCCCAACGACAGAGAATGTTGTAGAACTGCAACAAAGTTCCAAATGGAAAAGGCAGAAACCTCGGTTTCCAGTCGCTGTTCCAGTTGTAGTTTTGTGTGATCGCCAAGCGATCGTTCCGTTCGGAGAGACAGGTGGAGCTGGTCGATCTGCTTACGAAGAAGACCGACCTCTGGAGTTGGTTTTGATGTGACGTGACCCATTTCGCGCAGTAGATCTTCATGTTCTAGAAGAGAGGTCAGGAAGTTCATGTCACAGGTGCAAGGTAGTTGATATCAATTATACTAATTATTAATTAGTAACTTCTATTGCGCCGGTGTCTAACAAGGCATCAACCGATGGTGCACTAAAACCAAACCATAATCAGGTCAATATCCAGAAGACGGAAGGCGCAAGGCGGAAAAGCGGTGGAAAAGCAATTTGAAAGAGCGGATGTATACAAGCCAGCAATTAACACTAAAATGGGTTTTTCAGGCCTCTTGCCCATATGACTGGAACATTCATTCATTCATTCATTCATTCATAAATTTAATATAGCGCACCTTCAAGAAACCTACTCAGAAGCGCTCCCAGCCCAGCCACGGCAATAGAGATTAGACTTGAGCAGCTTGTAAAAAGCAGATGTGTTACCCCTAGGGAGAAGGCGAATCTCTAATGGAAGACCATTCCAAATGGAGGGCCCAGCTATAGAGAAATCCCGGCGTTGCCTAATTGTGGAGCGAGCCCGAGGGACTAAAAGTTCTCCCCCAGAAGAAGACCGAAGAGCACGCCGACCAACTGAATCAGAGACCGGGCGGCAGAGCTCACACAGATAGGCCGGGGCACAGCCTAAGAGACAGCGCCATACCAGTACAGCAACCCTATAACAGATACGCTGCGGGACAGGGAGCCAATGCAGCACATCACGCATGTATGCAGAAATAGGGGCATATTTAGGGATGCGTCCAATAAGCCGAGCAGCTGACCGAAGAACCCGGTCGAGGCGGCCAATCAATCCAAGCGGCACAATCTTCTGGCATCTATTTTCAGGCAATTTAAAACAATTGCAGCATCAAATACAGTTGTATTGTATTGTATAACTCTTAGTCCTTACACTGACAATTGACAGCGTGAAGAATCGTAAAAGTAGGTTGATACAGATGTTGCTATATAAATTTCCATAATTACAATGACAGTAGAAGTATGTGCGTGGGTCTCATGTATCCTCAATGGAGCTATTCTTTTGTTTCTATACTCACTCTGTCGCTCGACCATTATGTCTCTCTTCAGCTCCGAAATCTGCCTGAAAGATGACCAGAAACATAGGATTAGTAGTCGAATGACTCCTAGCAGAATAGACAAATGATGACGAAGAGATTTTGAAAAGAAGAAAAAGGAAATGATCAAAATCAAGTTGGCAGAAATTCATCTGATGTCAAATCTCTCAAGTATAGAAAGCAAGTAGAACTGCACATAAGCTCCCTGCAGCTGTGATATATGTGTCAATGTACAAGTCTGTGTCTATATGTGTCCATGCCTATGTCTGTGTGTCTGCATTTCTGTGTCTGTCTTTAAGTATCTGTCTTTATGTGTCTGTGTTTATAATAATAACAATAATATCTTTTCTTTATTTAAGCACCTGCAAACGCACTGCGCTGTACAGTGAACATACACATAGTAGAAACGGCAACCATGCAGGGCTCCTTACATACATGTATACAGTAGAAGCATATGATAACAGTTTTACAGGTGTCGAATATAACTGTTTATACGGCAGCCAAACAGGGCGCCAATCACGGCCTACGGGATCTACGGGAATCGATATGCTCTTCATGCCAGTGTGTTATCCATTACCCTATAGGCCCCCTATAGTTGGTTCCTAAAATGTAGGTTACACGTTTAACCTTATTATTTTTGGGCCTCAAGGACCAGATTTGGGCCTCAAGGACCAATGTGTGCCTGTGTTTGTGTGAGTCTGTGTTTGTGTGTGTCTGTCTGTTGTTTCCTTACGTCTTTGCATTGTCCAATTCCCTTCTGAGCACTGCATTGTCTTCCTTCAACATCTGATAATCAGCCATCTGAAACAGATATATACAAACCAAACTCAAACCATCTACCACCCTAACCACCACCCCACCCCACCCCCACACACCAACCCCCACCACCAAATTCAAGAACCACAAAAGTCGAATATGTTTACTACTTAGTAACTGTAAAGAACCCTAAAGTAGCTTACTAATCTACCCCGATCTAATGACTTCTGTTGCCCCGGCTGATATCAACTCACAAAGCCCCAATTGATAGTTGCTTCCACTGTAACTTGTAATCATAATCACTGCTCTACATACCTCCTCTTCAAGACAGACCCATGAGAGGCTCTCATGACCCAACGACAGAAAATCAGGAGGAAACAAAATGGTTTGCAAGTGATTACGGAATAGACATAATGAAAGACCAAGGAGTCGTAATCGTAATCTTCAAATATCTAAAGCTAGAAGTAGGGCACCAGCTCATTCACGAGCGCTAAAGGAGCTAATGTCATAAGATGCAAGGCAACCTATTCAAACACCTTTGTTTGCAGAAGCCAAGTTCAAAGGTTAAGGAACCATGAGAAGCCAGGCTGTAGATGAGGGGGGAAGTCAGTTGAAAGAGATGAGTTTCAAGTTTAGATTTCAATGATATTAAAGAACCGAGAAGACAAACAGAACTCGACAGCGAGTTGCAAAGCTTAGGAGGAGTCACCAAGAATGCCTCAACAGCTCTTACTCGCTATACAATATAAGACGTGATAATGCTAGTTTAATGACTGCTCCAATATCAAAACCTGTCCATTTTAATTTCACTTGTAGGCCTATGCAGAGTTTTCTGTTGTTATTTCAGAGCCATATATTGTGTCTGTATTTTAGAACTGTGTACAATATTGCTTCAGTGTTCCCCTACTGACATGATGCTACCGTACTTTTACAATATTTGTACGTATTGCTGTTGTAAAGGTTCCTCTCGCGCTAATAAAGATTACTTACTTAATTACAATTTACAGTTCTCTGCAAAATGTGTCATCGTTAAATGATGATATGAGAATAACAATCAGAAGAAATGAAAAATAAGAAAAAAATAAACAGAGCCTTAGCCCAGTCTCTAGTGATGTACGAGACATCATACCTTTTCCAATGCTTGGCATTGACAATTCAACGCTTCAATGCAGTTGCTGTCTGCAACACTCTGTACCAGAACCTGATGAAAAGTGGCCGTCACAGAAGTCTCTCTCTTTATTTAAGTTCCCAGGGGATCATAATATTTACATTGGGCATAAAAAAAAGTAAATAATAAAGCAATGAAATATTTAAACGTATTTTTATCGGTCAACTTGACTGAGTGTTATCTGAATACCTCTCGCGATCTTTCACTGAACAATTCATTTTGCTTCCGTGCTCCTATCAGATCGTGTTTCACGCGAATTAACTCCGCCTAAAACAATAACAGAAAATAGGTCCAAATATTCAAAGCATGTCATCCAACAAACTCTGACTCTGGACAAGCATTACGTAACACAACATAACTAATTTTTCTTTTGTAACATGTTCTTGCCAAGGAAGAAACATTTTCCATGACTCAGTTCTTGTGCAAACAAACTCAGAGAGACAAACAGACAAGACATATATGCAACAAACACAGATAGACACACAAACAAACAGACAAGACACATATACAGACACACAAACGGAAACAGACAAGCAGACAAATAAACAGACAAGATACATACAGAAAGACAACAGCCATATATGACAGGTTTTACAAAGTGTTTTATAAATGTTCCAATACACATATTAAGATACAATATAATCAAACGTAATGTGGAATCCCCCAAAAGCGCTCACGAGTACTTTGTGCCGTACCTCCAGCTCACCAACTGTTGAGCGTTTCTCTCGAACCTCGACTTTTAGATGAGTCACCTCCTGCAGTTCATCACCCAAGCGCCTCTCGTTATCTGAACAGAATTTACAACAAACCTAATTTAAAATTATTATCTAAAAGATACAATCAGTGATCTAAATAGTTTAGTATTAAAATGCCAATTCTGTTCAATTCTGATTTCTCTCCAAACTCACAGTTTATCCCATCTCCAATTCATTCATTCATTCACTCAGAGCATTAAAAAGGTTTCTCTAAATATATACATACTCTGAGGCATTGCCAGACGAGCCCTCAACTCTAAAGAATCAGTTTTAGATGCAAGCGTGAAATCAGGATCATGATAAGAATTGGAAAAACAGACGATTCAGACAAATAAGGAATGGAGTCGAGTGGACAGACATTAAATATACTACGAAGAATCTATTGTGAAAATGTGCTATTTATAAGATTACAACTGCAATTAAGCATACTCGACCTTTGACCTTTTCTTCTCGGAACTCCAGATTTCTGAGTCGTTCGAGGAACCTTGACTGCTCCTCCACTTTAAACCTGAAAAGTGGAAAAATTGATCTTCATATTGGTTGCATATGATCACTATAAAGAACAGATTTAATTGTAATTGTAATTAGTAACTTCTATTGTGCCAGTGTCTAATGCACAAGGCATCAACCGATGGCACACCAAAACCAAGCCGCAATCAGGTCAATATGCAGAAGATCAGTCCATATGACAGAGAGGCAACCTGTGGTGGATAAGCAATTTGAAAGAGGTTAAGTTTTAAGTTGAGAACGAAATGACACAAGCGACAGAGCAGAGCGCACAGACACAGGGAGAGAGTTTCAAAATCCAGCAACAGAAATAAGCTCGTTCACCAAAACCAGTTCTAGTTTTAAGTAGGACTAAAGAGAAAGGCAATCAGATGATCTCATTGATTTTAAGAATTGCGCTTGGCCACAGTTGGAAGGCAATGTGTCTATATTCATAGACAGTTGCAACAGTAACAGCTTGGTGTCTTATTCCAAATCTTAAACTGTTGTAACTCTTAGACGTTTCTTGATTGGCATCTGTTGAAACTGCTTGAAAGATTTCCTTTAACCAAAACACTGTATGGTGTACAGCTGGGTTACTTTGCTAATCAAAACAAGGTTATTGTTCAGAAGTTCAATTAAATACAACATTCAGTCCTTGATATGCGATACATAAGAATCTGAGTTTTCATATTTATATTTCATATTTAAATCGATGGTTGAGCACTTCAACTTCAGGTCTGACTGAGCTGTAACAATACCCTTAATTAATAATAATGGTATTCCTAATTCTAATAATGGTGCTGTTATCATAATGTGCCAGACATCTGTTGGTTAGAGTGAAATTCCAGTGAAAAATCATAGTAGGCCTACATTAGAGAATTGACATTGATATCCAACAGATCATAGAAATCAGAATCTAGGCCAAAGTGAGGGTCTCAGTTGAAAGAGATCAATCTTAAGTTTAAACAATGAATTCTTAATAACAGCCTTTAATTCCAACTAATTTCCTACTTTTCCACTTGTGTCCGGATTCTCTGGTCTAGCTCCAGCTCCATTCGTCTGGCATTGTCTTCCCTCCTTCGCGCCATCTCTTCCAAAGACTTCAGCTTCTCCTCAGCCAACTGTCTCTCTCTGCAAGACAATGAAATAAAATTCTCCCAAAACCACTTAAATGCTCCTACAGTCGTCTATAATCAGGGCTGTAGTGGTAAAATTTGAGGTGAGTATACGCTACCGGTGACCAGCGGCGTAAAAAAAAATTTGAAGACTTTTTTTAGGAAAAATTTCAGACTTTTCACCAATTCTCAGAAAATTTTCAGACTTTTTACGATTTTGTCTCTGAAAAAGTTGATGACTTTTTTTTTTTTTTTTTTTTTTTTTTTAGTCATTCGCCCTAAAAACCTTTAAAAACCTCTCTTTTTTGAAAAATTTCGTTCCCAGAGGTAAGTATACGCTGTATACCCGCGTATACCCTCGTCTACAGCCATGAGTATACGCTCTCAAATTTCTCTAGAGGTAAGTATACGCTGTATACCCGCGTATACGCTCGACTACAGCCCTGTCTATAATGACCTTCGAACTCAATGCCAAAGACAACTTATTTGTGACATGGTAGTCGATTGGACAGAACACTCTCTTTAGACACCTTTAAAATGTTGTCAACTAATGCTATTGAGGCATGGGACATGGTATCCAACTAATAAGAGCAGTTGTAGCCTCGTATCACAGATAGAATAGGTCCAAGCAAGGTGCGACCGTACGTACTGTACGTACGTTATTTTTTTCCAGAACGTACGTACAGTACGCGTACGTTATTATGCCGTACGTTACCGTACGTTCACATCAATTCATGACGAAAATAAATACATAACATTATGCACAACAAAAGTCAATAATAGTTGGTGATTGACGGTCGTAACCAATTTTAACCATTACATCAGTCATCTGTGGCTGTTCAATGATCTCTACTTTCAAACTTGTAAAATCCAAATTGGTAATATTCTGTCTAATGTGAAGAATATTAAGATTTTACGGCACACTTTATAGGATGGTCATTTTATTGGTAATACTAAATTTCCGTACCGTTCGTAAATAAATATGCCTGCGTACGGAGAGACTAATACTGTAGAGTTAAACTGATCATTTTGATGTACGCTTACGGTACGCGTAACGTATAAGACCATAGTAATATTGAGGTTCTTTGTGAATGACCAGATAAATTTGTGGCAATTTTACCGTACGCGTACGGTACGCGTACGTTATTTTTTTCGATAACGTGCGTACAGTATGCGTACGTTATTCCGGGAGGTAACGTACGGTCGCACTATGGGTCCAAGCCTCATCCCCTGAAAGCCAGGTACATTAGACAAGCTTCTATCAACTCATATTCTAGCAAAATCATCATCATCACTGTCTTCACTTAACTCTTAAACCACCAGTACCACCACCACCAACACTATCACCACTCTTCCATAAACTGTCATCATCATCACCACCACCATAACCACCACCATGAGATGTGGTAAACTTCTAAGATAAAACCCTATAGATGTTACCGATTGTTGATCTCGTTCTGCCTCCGTAGCTGTGCTTCTCTCTGCTTCACAGACTCCATCTCCTCAAGAATCGTCTGTCGTTGGGCGAAATTCTCTTTCTCAATCATCTGCACAGACAAGAAGAGACCCAGATGCAAAAGAAACCAAATGTCAGAAACCTAAACAAGAATTGCATTAAGAATCTCTGTCTGTCAGTCGCAATATATCTGTAAAACCATCTGATTTTAAACTATTCTTATGAATGAGATGAAATCATCTCAGTCTTATCAACTGTTGATCTTTTATGGTTCATCGTAATCATAATCGTAAAATCAAAATGTTTGAAGTGCTACTCGAAAGCTAAATGCATGGCACCAGCTTATTTGCAAGCGCTGCGTCAAGTCAGAGGGGTTGTCCAGAGATTTCCAGGAAAGATTCAAGTCTTGTTGCCAGAGAGAGGGAGGAGGCAGAGAAGCTGCTAAGGTGGGTTTCACTGAGGATGATCAGGTTGAAGGTAATTACGACTTCATCACAACTCCCAACTTCTTAAGAGCCACTGTAGTTAATTGCACGGCTGGTGTCCTACAAATAACTTTAAGTATCGCTATACAACTAGGATTTTTCTGCCAAAGACACGGATGTAAATTAAACCGCAGATGAATATCAGCCCCAGAGGAATCCTCTTCTCAAACTGTCCAATCTAAGAGCCAAACCAATTTCAAATTCTCATCTGAAGAACAATGACAGGATGAAGAATTTAGAAAAACTTTGTCTGGTCCACGTAGAAAAAGTTTCCAACTGACAAAATGTAAAAGGCAAAGTTGTAGTTTAAAAGATGCCAGATTTCCCAATGAATCAGGCTACACCACACTTTGTAATTTTATTCCAAGTAAGTCATTATTATTATTTTTATTATTATACTTATTAAGCTCCACCATCTAATGACCAAGCATCAATCGATGGCGCTGAGCAGCTGTGAGTGAAGGACTTGCTCAAGGTCCCTACACAGTAACCGTCTCGAAGGAGGCGACATGAACCCATACTCTCTGCGTTACAAGGTGAGCGCTTTAACCAATCAGCTTCCGTGCTCCACAGGAAGTAAGTAAGTAAGTGGAGCAAAGGAATGGACTTAACAACCTCATTATGGTTCTGCATTCGTTCCGTGAAGTTCCTTTCTCGCTCGATCAGCGTATCATGCTTGGCACGATATGTCGATTCCATCTAAAGATGACATCAAGATGACATTAATGATGCAAAGAAGTTGTTTCAAATTATGACAGTTTTCATAAATTATTTTACTAATGGCAGGGAGAGAGAGACAGACAAACAGACAGACAGACAGACAGACAGAAATATGTAGACAGAGAGAGAGAGAGAGAGAGATTGAGAGAGACACAAAGAGAGGCAGAGAGATAGAGACATATACATACACAGATAGAAAGACACAGACATAGAGAAAAAGACAGACCAGAGACAGAAAGAGAGAGAAACAGAAATACAGACAGACACAGACACAGAGTGTGTGGGTCCGTCTTTTCAAGTCAGCTTAAAGGAGTTACTGACTGACCCAACTTGACCCAACTGTTGACTGATTTTGGAGTGAAATCGGTTGGTGCCTTGTGCATTAGACCCTAGCGCCAAAGAAGTTCCTAGTCAATAACAGTACTACAAAGAAATGGTAAAACAGAACAAGGTGCTTGGGACTGTCATGGGATGCGACCGGAAGACTGGAGATGGACTGAGCCAAATGGAGAAGATGCGTTGTCCGATGTGCAAACTGGAACAGGATGGATCAAGTATGTATTTATGTTTGCAAGTATCTCAACACTTAAATAGCGTCTATCTAGCAGATCCAAGATCTTTAGATTAAGCTGAAAATGTTTTCTCAGCTATTTATGGTGGTAAAGTTCTAATTTCAAGTGGGAGACAGTTACAAGAAGATGGTCCAATCACAAAGTCAGTTATGCCAGAGAACGGTATGCCACAGAACGATGCAGCAGAGAACAGTAAGCCAGAGAACAGTATTGCAGAGAACGGTATTCCAGAGATCAGTATGCCAGATAACGCTATGGTTGAGAACAGTGTCCCAGAAAATGGTGGCTGAGGTTCATTAATAAGAATAATAACCAGGAAGCAACAGATGACAGAAGCTGACCTCTCGTCTTGACTTTTCGATCTCCTTCCGAGTGTTTTCTCGTTCTTCAATTCGAAGTCGAGCTAATTCGTTGTCTTTGAACCTCGCAATCTGGTGGAGAAAGAAGTTGAAACAAATTCAATCGAAATGAAGGGGTTAAATGAATTTTACTGCTTCAAGACTATGCCAGAAGATCACAGATGTTGCCATATGACTATCATTACCACCATCATCATCATCATCATCATCATCATCATCATCATCATCATCATCATCATCATCATCATCATCATCATCATCATCATCATCATCATCATCATCATCATCATCATCATCAACATCATCATCATCATCATCATCATCATCATCATCATCATCATCATCATCATCATCATCATCATCATCATCATCATCATCATCATCATCATCATCATCATCATCATCATCATCATCATCATCATCATCAGTATCATTATTATTAAGCATTTATTAAGCACCACTGACTAATGACAAAGCATCCAATCGATGGCATTGAGCAATTGTGAGTGAAGGACTTGCTCAAGGTCCCTACACAGTAACCGTCTCAGAGGAGGAGGATCGAACCCGTACTCTCCACATTACAAGGCGAGCGCTCTACCAATCTGTTACACTATCCTCATTGGCCCATTTAGCATCGGTTAACAACATTTCAGAGGATTCGAAAGAGAGCATTCTAACATATCGGTTGGTTGGTTAGTTTAACGACACCGTGTCATAACAAAGATGATTAGTGTCGCCCTCCTCCTTTGGGACTGGCACTGCCAGAGTACAGGCAGATCATCTTAAGACTGAAGATAAGCTGAAGATGACCAAATACCCAAACCCCATATGGGGGTCAGAGGTCGTGATTGCTAACCGCCATCTGTAGTTCAGAGCGACCGCGCTCCTCCACGTGTCTCTGATAGGCGAGAATTCGCTCCTCAACTGCTGCCACTCGCGATGACCCCCCTTCGTCAAGACTAGAATAGTAGGCATCCACCTTCCGGAACTCCTCCTCTACACAACAACAGTTCTAGGTAAGCTACGAGGTTAGTAGGCAGGTAAGTACGTAGCTAGGTACTCAAGTAAGAGTATGTAAGTAGACAGTTAAATAAGTGAGTAGATAAGTATTTATAAGTATGTAGGTAGCATATGTATATATATAGGTTAATATTTTTAGCAGTCCCTTAAGCTACCCATGGGTGTGAAGTGTTTGTGACTTCATTTTCTTAGCCTCAGCATACGAGGACGGGTGACCAGTCCTCTCCCTTGCCATTTCATCTTCCCACCACCAGTGTAAGGTCAGTGTATTCATTATAGCCAAGTTGGCTGGGGTGGGGGGGGTGCAGGTGGAGCAGAAATCTCAAACAAAATTTCTGCTCTGGTGGAGATTTAAACTCCTGACCTCTCAATTGACAGTCCAGCATTTTAACCACTGCACGTAAATAGGTAAATATATAAATCTAAGGAAAGTAAGAAAGTAATTATGGAAGTTTGTCACAGGAAACTGACAAGGAGGAGGAGAGGTGCACTATATGAATGCTCGGAATGATTGAATGAATGATTGAATGAATGATTGAATGAAAAGAGAGAATTCATTGTTAAAATCCCACCAATGGATGTAACTGGAAGTCGTGAATATTCCGTCTGAGTTCCATTGTCCAGAGTCGGTCGACTGTTGACGGCCGCCATTTCCCTCACAAACTTCCACAAGAATCCAACTGAAACAGAAATAATCACATCTAACCGTTACTCCTCCTTTCCCAAGACACCATGCTTGATCATATGACCCACCTCAACCACGTTGCCTACTCTCCGTTGATGTTGTTGTCAGTGTTGTCATCGTTGTTGTTGGTCTTCTTGCTGTTGCCGATGCTGTTGTTATTACTATTATTACACATGCTCAAGGTCCCTACACAATAACAGTCTCAGGGGAGGAGGATCAAACCCGTACTCTCCGCATTACAAGACCAATGCTCTAACCTATCAACATAGTTATTGTATCCCATTGACACAATACGATATGCTACGTCTGATTATGGTTTGGTTTTGGTGTGCCATCGGTTGATGCCTTGTGCATTACAAGTTCCTCATTTCATCGATAATAATTAACGAGCAAAGCTGAAACTTAAATTCTTTAAAATCTAAAACCCATATTGAAAGAAACGAAGATCTACGTACCATCCTTCTGACCAACTGAAAGATCCGTCTAAAAACAGCAACAACAACAGGAACTCAGAAAACTAAACTGATGAAAAGTGCGTCAATCAGGCATTCTGTAAATCTGGAATTACAATTAATTCTCAATTCGCTATGAGAAGCCTTCTCGGTCATTGAGAGGCTTTAAAAAAAAAGAGCGCTGTGAAAGTCAAGAAGCATAAAATATACAATACAACTGCATTTGATGTTGCCCTCCTTCCAGGGGGATTCAAAACTCCACATAAGACCATACAACAGAACATTGATGGCACTGAGCAACTGTGAGCGAAAGACTTGCTCAATGTCCCTACACACTGACTGCCTCAGTGGAGGATTGAACCTGTACCCTCCACGTTACAGGCTGAGCACTCTATCCATTCGTCGACCGTGTCCCAAGATACATGAATTGCTTAACAGGGTATCAAAATAAATATGGCTTGGTTTGACGACGCCTTGTGCACCAGACCCATAGAAGTTACTAATCAATAAAAGATCCCTGTAGAATAAACCTCCGTTGTTTGTTTATGGACCCAGAAAGCGACTTGCGTCAAGGCCAATACCTCATCTAATCAAATCTTATCCAGTCTAAACTAATCCATCAGACATGATTAATCGAATACTAATCCTTCCTAAATCTAAATCCAATCCATTCGACACAGCAAGAACTCATGATGATAACCTCCATTCCGTCCGTTGAAAGTGACAATGTCTGATTCTCTCTCGACTGTCTCGTTCTTAATCGTTAGTAGTCGAAGCAGAAGACCAGTACAACCAGCCATGGCTATGAAATGTTAACTTCATTTTCTTAGCCTCAGCATATAATAACGGCGGACGGTGAGTCCTCTCCCTCGCCGTCTCATCTTCCCATTGCCAGTTTGTACAGTCATTCTATATCTCAGCTGGCTAGGGGCACAGGTGGGGCAGAAAGCTCTAACCAAATTTCTGTTCTGGTGGGGATCTGAACCCCCGACCTTTTGGCTAACACTCCAGCACACTAGCCATTAGATCATTGTTAGATTAAAAAGGAAACAGAACTGACCAGTGTCTTGTAGAGCTTCGACTGGGAACTAACACGCAACAACTGCAGAAGATCCTTTGTAGTCAGCAACTGGAAGCACAGAATTTTAGCAGACAATACAACTGCTGCCACTATTATTACTACCGTGATTATTATTATATTACTATTATCATTATTATTATAAATATTACTACTACTACTACTACTATTTTTATTATTATTATTACAATTATCAATTAGTAACTTCTATTGTGCCAGTGTCTAATGCACAAGGTATCAACCGAAGGTCCACCAAAACCAAGCAGTAATCAGGAGAATATCCAGAAGATCAATCCTTAAGACTGAGAGGCAGCCTATGGTAGATAAGCAATTTGAAAGAGGTAAGTTTTAAGTTGAGCAGATCAGTCTTAAGTTGAGCAGATAATTTTAAGTTGAGCAATTATAATGAAGGGAGACGAGCAAATGCCAAAGAAACGACATTTTATAAAGAAAACAGAAACTGAATTGATCAAGTAGATTTCAAATTTAAAATATGTGGGGGAGAGCTGTACTGCTACCACACGCGTCCACAGGTGGCGGATAGTGGAACGACCTCTAGATATAGAGGCTAGCTGCGAAATAAGCAGGTATACCCTGTCGAATAAGCAGTCGCGGACCAACAGCGGCAAGGCTATCAGGGCGCGGTATGGGATGTGGGTGGCACCGCATCCTATGATAAAAGCTGCAGATGCTCTATGACGGTCATGTGACAAGGCGAGTACAGGCCGCCTTTAAATAAGCCTGGAGCCCTCGCTGCCTTGCGGGTAGGTGCTTGCACCAAAGGCTAGGTTCCAAACCGAAAGGGGTTGACGTCAGGAAGGGCATCCGGTTGTGAAACTTTGCTCCAAAATTTTCTATGGATCTTCATACACTTTCGATTGAGCATAGGGCTAGGGCGTTCTCTGGAAACGACGCGCATCGTCGCCCGGGCGGTGTGAGAAATCAGCAAGGGACTGCTAGGGCGTACCCCACAAGCGACGAATTTAGAGTTAGGGCTAGGGCGTACCCCGCAAGCGACGACTGTAGAGTTAGGCTAGCCACATGGAATGTGGGGAGCCTTACAGGTAGATCTAGAGAGATCATTGATGTAATGCAGAGAAGAGCAATAAATATCTTGTGTGTTCAGGAGGTCAGATGGACCGGACAGGGAGCCAGAGAGCTGGGAGATGGATTCAAGCTACTGTTTAGTGGAGGTGGAAACAAACAGAATGGAGTGGGAGTGATATTGGACCCTGAGTTTAAGGAGAAGGTGGTGGATGTGACAAGAGTTAGTGACAGACTTATGGCTCTAAGACTGGTGATACAGGGGCAGATCATCAATGTGGTTTCTGGATATGCCCCGCAGACTGGATGTACACAGGAGGAAAAGGACAGGTTCCACGAAGACCTGGAAACCTTGATTAGAAACATACCGAACACGGAGCACCTAGTTGTGGGCGCCGATATGAATGGACATGTAGGCATAGAGGCTGACGGATTTGAGGAAGTACACGGAGGTCACGGTTTCGGTAGAAGAAATGAAGAAGGAGACAGATTATTAGAAGCTGCACAGGGATTGGATCTGGCTATTGTAAACACATACTTTAGAAAATCAGATGAACACCGAATAACATACCGCAGTGGAAGAAATGCAAGCCAGATTGACTACTTACTGGTGAGGAGGGAGGATAGAAAGCATATACGTGATTGCAAAGTTATACCAGGAGAGGCAGTGGTCAGCCAACACAGGGTACTGATCATGGACATGATGGTGCAAACTCAACATCAGAAAAGAAAACAGATCAAGCAAAAGGAACGTATCAGAACTTGGAAACTGAAGGGAGATATAAAAGATGCTTACAAACTGGAGGTGCAGGCACGATTAGCTGGAGCAGAGGAGGTGACATGGGACAAACTGAAAAGCGGCGTGCTGGGGGCGGCAAAGCAGGTGTGTGGAACAACAAAGGGACAAAAAAGGAAGGAGAGAGATACTTGGTGGTGGGAGGCAGAGGTGCAGACGGCAATACAAAGCAAGAAGACCGCCTATAAGAACTGGCAGATGAATCGACACGATGATGGACGGAGAGCAGAATACAAGGCAACCTGTCGGGAAGCTAAAAGGTCTGTGGCAATAGCCAAAAATAGGGCGTTACAACATATGTACCAGGAGCTAGACACCAAAGAAGGGGAGGGCAAGATATATAAAATAGCAAGGGCAAGACAAAGAAGTCGACAAGATAAACAGTCAGTAAATGTTATTAAGGACAAGAATGGTAAAATACTCATCGATGAGGAGGCAATCAGATCCAGATGGAAAACATACTTCGAGGAACTGCTAAATGAAGAAAACCCAAGGGAGCCTCTACAGGAGACCAACCCTGTAGCAGGACCAGAGATGGAAATCACCTATAAAGAGATTGAGACAGCAATTGCAATGATGAAGAACAACAAGGCACCGGGGCCATCTGGAATGACGGCCGAAATGTTTAAGGCACTGGAACAAAATGGGGTTGAATGGTTATATGTCATCTTAAACAACTTCATGAAGCAGGAAAAACTACCCCAAGATTTGAAAGAAAGTGAAATACTAGCGTTATACAAGCAGAAAGGAGATGTGCTGGAATGCGGGAATTACAGAGGAATCAAATTGTTGGAGGTCGTACTCAAGGTGTATGAAAAGATCATTGAGAGGCGTATCAGAGAGCGGGTTGAGCTACATGACAACCAGTTTGGCTTCAGGCCAGGGAGGGGTACAACAGATGCAGTGTTCATACTGAGACAGGTACAGGAAAAGGTTTTAGAAGGAAACAACAAAAGATACTGGACCTTCGTGGATATGGAAAAAGCTTTTGATAGAGTTCCAAGGGATGTCGTTTACTGGAGTTTGAGGAAGAAGGGAGTCTCGGAGGTAATTGTGCGCTTGGTAAAGTCAATGTATGAAGGTGCAAGAACAACAGTGAGGAGCAGTATAGGCAACACAGGAGAATTCGAGATACGAGTGGGTGTACATCAAGGATCGTGCCTGAGTCCTCTACTGTTTATTATTGTGATGGATGCAATATCAGAACATGTAAGGAGAGAGGTACCTTGGGACATGCTGTATGCGGATGATCTTATACTGGCGGACGATGCAGAGGCGAAGATGCAAGCACGTTTTACAGACTGGCAGATGGCAGTGGAGAGCAAGGGTCTTAAGATAAACATCAATAAAACAGAAACCATGGTCTGCTCAAAAACAACGGAAGCAATTGAGATCAGAGACATTGCAGGAAAGTCACTGAAACAGGTTGAAACATTTAAATATCTGGGATCGACCATGAATGCACAGGGTGGCTGCGAGCATGACATCAGGAACAGGATTAAGGTGGCTTGGCAGAAATGGAGAGAACTAACGGGAGTGTTGTGTGACGCCAAAATGCCAACTCAACTCAAGGGAAAGGTATACAAAACAATGGTAAGACCGGTGATGCTATATGGAGCAGAGGCCTGGGCGCTGACAAAAAGGGATGAAGGGTTACTGGAGAGAACAGAGATGAGAATGCTACGATGGATACTTGGGATCTCACTGAAGGACAGGAAAAGAAATGTGGACATCAGAAAGAAGCTCGGGGTGGCATGTATAACTGACAAAGTACGAGAGACCAGGCTGAGGTGGTATGGACATGTAATGAGAAAAGAGGATGATAGTTGTGTGAAAAGAATCATGAATGCAGAGGTATACGGACGCCGCAGCCGGGGACGACAGAGGAAGAGATGGAAAGACACGATACAACAAGACCTAAAACTCCTAAAACTGAAGAAAGAAGATGCTCAAGAAAGAAACAAGTGGAAGAGAAGGATCCGAGTGGCTGACCCCTCTCCAAAGAGGGATTAATTCGAGCCTGAAGGAAAAGAAGAAGAAGATTTCAAATTTAAAATAATTGTTATCAAACCACTTGCTTCATTCTCAGAACTTGACATTGGTATAGAGTTTACTGAATACAGTTCAATGGTTGGATTACAAACTACATAATTTCACTTTAGTCCCAGCATAACTCTATCTCAATTCGGTGAAGAATAGTCTTCACTGGTTTTACAAAAGTAATAAGTAAGTTAAATAAAATAACCAAAGAGATTACATAATTAATGCAACGTCAATTACTAATGAGACTGCCTCATTAGATTGGGTGAAATAATTAGAAATTTTCATTTACTCAGTATCACATAGACAGACAGACACACAGACAGACACACAGATAGACAGAGACACACAGACAGACACAGATAGACAGAGACAACCAGATCAAGAGAGACCAACATACAGGGAGCCAGAAAGACAGACAACCAGACCAAGGTAGACAGAAACAGACAGCCAGACAGACAGACAGAAACAGACAGCCAGACACACAGAGACAGAAACCTTATCTTGTGCCATTCCACTCTCTGGGAGAAAGATGCTGAGCGAGTAATCATATCCGATCTGCTTGAGATGATCAGCAACGAGACTGTTGACGGCTCTGAGGGGCAGGGACTCACCCCCATCGAGGTCATGACCTCCATGACCAACCATCTGGTTCAACCCAAAACCCTTCAGACCAACCACCAGTTGATTGCGAAGCTGTGACTGAAATGAGACATGGATGTAGCTCCATCGTTAAGCATCCACTTGAACATTTCTCCACATGAAACGACTTTCATGAAACAAAATCTTAAAAAGTATAACATCTTACTTAGTCTTACGTTTAGGTCAGAATGAAACTAAGAATTGACACCACAACACACGGAACTGTCTGTAAATTGAATCAGTCAACTTCAAGAACAGCGAACAGTATTTTGTGGTCATACATCAAGAACATGAAATTGTGAGCAAGTTTGCATCATAGCCTCTTTGTGATAGGAGAAACTGCACTTTCTCACATTGTAATTGTACTTAACACAATGAAACCATGACTGAAAAGAATGGTCTTACAAAGTGCTTTGAGAAAGGGGGCAAAGAGAAGCCAAGGAGTTCATGTTGCAGAGCTACATGAAAGCAATGTCACAATCCTAGTTCAAAAATAATAATAATAAAAAAAGTATTAACAATAATAAAAATCGTACTAATTATAATAACTGATCACCTGAAGCTTCCCCAAAAGTCCCTTGTTCTTCATGAACTCCACGAGGCTATTTCGCAGATCTTCCGTCGTCATGACGTTTGCATCTGCGTTGGCAGAAGACATCTTTGAAACAGCATCAACTGAGATGGCCTCACTCTACAATTATTAGTAAACCGCTGTAAAGTGATAAAGTCAGGATCGAAAAATCGATTCTGGCTGAAAAGCAAGCAATCATAGCTGAAATATTTCCTTGGGATATTTAACAACTGCACACAATTGTATAGTTTTGATCAAACAAAAGTATAATATCAGTTACACCCAGTTGCTCATCAGAAATTAATATTTACTATTATATCGATATTCGTGTATTGATTGACATGTTGAGACACTACAACAAGATACAAACAAGTTGAATGAAAAAGATGAGAAAATATTGTTCGAGGTAGAGGTTTAAATTTAAAAATAATGATGACAATAATAATAATAATAATATGTCATATACTGTAATCTAATCGTGACTGATAAGCTTAAAAAATACATTATGATTCATTTATTAAAAGTTCTTTGTTTCAGTGAAACTGTTTATGCAATTTACCCAGAGCATCTTATTCAAGACCATGTGTAACAACACCGCATAAATGATCAAGTTATACAATACAATGCACCACAACTGCATTTGAATTGTCTCTCTTTTGAAACATATTGGACAGAACATCAATGTTTCAGTAATTTGTTAGAGAATAACTTGCTCACAGTGACAGACTGCGAGTTACAAGCGGAACTCTCTAGCCAATTGCTTACCAAACCCTACAAGTTGATGATAGCAACAACTACTTCAGTAACCTGTTGGCAGGTCTGCCAATGTCAGCTAAATCACATGTACGCTCTCTGTCACTAGACTCCCAGATCAGATCAAGATCCCCGACCCTTCATACACTTACCCACCAGCTCTTCATCTCTCACTTTCACCTCCGACTCACCTGTTCGCAATCTTGGCATTACCTTTGATCCACATCTATCCTTCTCTAATCACATCTCCAACCTCTTGCGCACCTGCTTCTTGCATATTCGTGACCTCTGCCGCATTCGACCCATGCTTGACTTTAAAACTGCATCCACTATCGCTACCTCCGTTGTCCACTCAGCTTGATTACTGTAATTCCATTTTCCTTAACCTCGAATCCACTCAAATTAAGCATCTACAACTCACCTAAAATTCTCTCGCCTGTGCGTCATCAGGACACCTAAGCATCACCACACCACTCCCGTTCTTAAATCACTGCACTGGCTGAAAATCCCTGAGCGCATCCACTTCATAGTCCTGTCACCAACACTACAATACACTACAATACTCCCAGCCAAAGTACCTTTCACGAACTCTTCACCATCCAGCCACCCCGGTCTACCCGTTCATCCTCCCATCTCACTCTCTCCCGTCCCCAGTCACTACTTGCCTCAAGTTCTCCAACCGATCTATATACCACACTGCACCTCAACTCTGGAACGAACTTCCCCTCGAATTCCGCATTTTCTCAGTTCCTCCACCAATACCGCCACTCACTCACCGTCATCTACCTTGGGCTCCTCTACTCATGACCCCACAGGCTTTCCACTCCAAACTGAAGACTCATCTCTTCAAGAATTTCTACCCTGATCCATCTGATCCTCTGGCTTCCAAGACTTCTCGTCCTCAACGAAACCCGCTGTAACAGCTGCTCTGTCTCTCCCTGGTCTCTCTGGCAATCGGACTCGGATCACCAATGGATATGTATCTCTGAACTCTGATACGTCGCAGCGCTCGTAAATAAGCTGGTGCTTTGTGCTCAGCTTTACAGTAGCGCTTTAGAAAATTGAAGATTACGATTACGATTAGACCAACTGCGTGGAACAGTCTCCCGACCATGTAAAGAGTGCACCATCTGCGGAGACATTCAAGTCGCGGCTCGACCTTTTAACATATCATAAGACTGTCGTTGATTTCTGAACTCATGCATAGCGCCCCTTTTCGCGACCGCGATATGGGCCTACAGAAATTGTATTACGATTATCATTAGTAGTAGTATTAACAGTAAATAGGGCATGGGTGAGTATTTTACCAGCGGGTATAAACGATACCAAACATGAAAATGATGATACCTTAGACCATAACAATCAAAACGCACCTATTCCCAACTTGCGCTGACGATCCGGCGATTTTCTAGAAATTTTTGAAATTCTGTAGAAACCCATGTTAAAAGTCGATATCGCCATATTTACGTAGAACATATATCACTCGGGGTTCACATTACTTTACGGAAGGACTGTATTGCGGACTCTGGAATGATATATGTTCTACGTAAATATGGCGATATCGACTTTTAACATGGGTTTCTACAGAATTTCAAAAATTTCTAGAAAATCGCCGGATCGTCAGCGCGTGTTGGGAATAGGTGCGTTTTGATTGTTATGGTCTAAGGTATCATCATTTTCATGTTTGGTATCGTTTATACCCGCTGGTAAAATACTCACCCATGCCGTAAATAGCTTCAGGTCTAGTGTAATGGAGACATTTCTAACACACGCTACAACGGTTGTCTATTCAATGTTGACTTAAATTCAATCCATATCCCTTAGAAAACGCGAAACTGTGTACTTCTTTGCTGACATTAAGTAAATGCCGAGTTGCATGGTGCACGAAAAGTATAGTACGCAACAAGCATTAAATTGCTGATCTATTTTCGTATCGTCCTATACAGAGATCGGTTTTAGTTTAAAATGTACAAAACTGTTTGACAGCAAACTTCTAAATTGGTAGATGCTATTTACCGGGAATTAGCGTCGATTTTTTTAGATCAGCAAGTCAGAACATGAACTGTTTTCATTTGAAACCGCCATTACTGAGCAGCAGCAACGCCGTTGTCATGGGTTCCGCCAAGAAACCTCTAAATTTACACTTGAAAACTGTCTCTGCTATGTCTCTCTGCCTCGTACCATTATGGTGGCTATTCGACAGCAGGTCAAAACATCTGACGATCATTGTCCAGTCCTATTCGTTCCATCAGATGTCCTTCAGGTCTAATTCTGCCAGTATACTTCGATGGGTATTAGTCATTATAGGCCTATTCATTGCAGCTATCTGCACTTTATGTGACGACGACCATCTGTGTAGGCCTACATAATGCTGATTAATTAAGTCTAACTTACTGAACCCCGAAACTGCAAGAATTTTGCTCAATGCAGAATTTGACAACATTAAGCTGTGGTCCACACTAAATAAGCTAAACATAAATGTCTTCAAAACCAAGGAGATCATTTTCAGGCGGCCTGGTATCGCGACCTTTAGACCATGCACTGTCTGCCCCTATAGGCCTACCCGGTATTGAGCAGGGATAGTGTGAAGCTGCTTGGAATCATCCTACAGTCTAATCTTTCTTTTTCAAACTGTATTAACTACATTCTTAGTCTAATAAACCAGCGATATTTGCTTATCAATCAGCTAAGCAGGCCCGCCGAGAGGGGAGGGCAGGGGGGGCAAATGCCCAGGGGCCCGGCGCCTTTTTAGGGGCCCGGGCCGGTCCGCAATCAACTTATGAAAAATATTATAATCAGTTATAAAAAGTTTATGATTTATGCCTTTTAAAATATATTATCTGATGCTTAACTACAATCAGTTTAAACTTCAAGCATCTGAATAAAATCACAGTTGTATAAATATAATTATTTTATATAAATATTTTTTTATTTCAGTTTGTGTGTTTTTTTATTTTGTTCGTACGACCCTATGATATAATATTTATATAAAGCCTAAAGAAAGTTTAGAGGCCCGTAACTGCTCTGCCTAGGGGCCCGTGACTGCTTTGCCTAGGGGCCCGGAATTTCTGTCGGCGGCCCTGCAGCTAAGGCAGTAGGGCCTAGGACTACATGTATCACAAGCACTTCAAAGCTGGCCCTGTACAATATCATACCGACCAAAAGACGACTTTTAATTAGCATAAATCAGTCAAAGACGACAATATCCCAATTTTAACTTTCAATTAACATAAAATCAGTATCGAAAATATCGATATGTCGAAGTTTACTTGTGAAAATTGCAAAAAAAGAGTTTGTCGGTAATTTTACGTTGAGGCGGCATGTTCGTCAATGTAACTGAGATGCTGATCTTCCAGATGTCCGATTATATTAATTTTGTATAAATACCATCAAGCGTAGCAAGGATAGCACTTTAAATTGGGTAATTTAATAAGCTTATCATACCTCACAGACCTTACCTTACTTTACCTGACCTTCTTCACTGTGTCTTATCCAAACTAACCCTACTCTTCAACTGCTTTAGGCTTCACCATACCTCACTTCAACTCACCTGAATACCAATTTCCATGCCTTACCTTACCTTACCTTCCTCTCCAGTCCATTTTCTTCCCTTTTTTACCTTCCTTCCCTTCCTTCCATTCCTTTCCTTATCTTTTCTTCCCTTCCTTACCTTCTATTACCTTCCATTCCTTACCTTACGTTGCCTTGCCTGTGTCGTAGGGTCCCACCGTGAGTGTAAGGTGAATAGATTGGGTCGTGGCTACATTGGAACCCAGAGTGATTCATCCGATGGACATCGATGACTTCCTTGGGAGTCGATCAACAGTCCTCTCGTCTCCGGTCTCCCCGATCCAAGTCCCAAGGCACCCGGAAACTACTGCCGCAACATTCCATTGGGAAACTGGAACAGTCCGTCATGCTTCGTTGCACTACCCTGAGGAAATATCCAGCTGTCAGCCTGCAATATAACCTACTGCGGTAAGTTGACCCGATACATACCATGATCCATACAAGTAACATAAAATGGACATAACATACCTACAAACACAAAATCATTCATTCGTCCATTAAATTGTTCTTTCTATCCTACCTTCATTCCTCCGTGCGTATCTTCCTTCATTCGTTTCTTCCTTCCTTCCTTAACTAATAAACTGTTTCACCTAAGTAAGTAAGTAAGTATATCCTTTAATAGTACCAATTGCTAACCGCACTTTGGTTTACATGTAATTCACAGTTATGTATTAGGAAAACCTAATTGTCCATAACAAAGAATTATAAAACAAGGTAGTAATAATAAATCATAATAATAGTTATAAATTGCCAAAAATCAGATAATTTTGTTATCATTATCGAGATAATGATTAATTAAAATCGACTAAATAGAAAAATAAATAAATAGATACAATTCTATCGCATACAGTTTGTTTACAACAACGAACGATGACATAATCGGCATATTTTCTATAAATATCCGGTAAGACTGGCAGCCAGATTGGTAGAAAGTTCGTTATAAAGTTCCACAAAGATTGCAAGGAGGTGGCAGTCAATTGCTGCGACTCTTAAGCTGTCCAAGTAGGCCACGATTTCGTCAGCGTGGACCGATGAAGAAGAATGGGTTTGAAGAAGAATGTTCGTCCAATTTCATTATTACAGACCAAGTTTGATGGTACAATAATGATGGTACAATAATATTCACCTGTTCATTCACGCACACACTCCTTAACTGACTCTGACTGACTGACTCAGTCACTGACTCACTCACTTGATTCGTTCGTTTCTTCATTCATTCAAACTTCATATCTGAAGTGTTTTTATGGATCCATTCTGCCATTGTATGAAACAGATTTGTTGCAACGAGCTCAACAAAACTGCATGGTTGAAAATGCGAGACTCGACCTATTATTATTATTATTATTATTATTATTATTATTATTATTATTATTATTATTATTATTATTATTATTATTATTATTATTATGTCTTATTATGTCTTATTATTATTATTATTATTATTATTATTATTATTATTATTATTATTATTATTATTATTATTATTATTATTTTTTTTTTTTTTTTTTTTTTTTGCCCTGAGGTACTTCGTTCCCTCAGGGTCTTAGAGATTAAATTAGTTGTTTTTTCCGGAACGGCTAACCCTCGTCCAAGTCCTGCTGGGCTGATACCATTGAGCCTCTAAATGCCACCGCGTTAAATCGTTGAATGGTGACAGAGATTCTTTGATGCAAAAAACTCGTTACGCGTGGTATTATTATTATTATTATTATTATTATTATTATTATTATTATTATTATTATTATTATTATTATTATTATTATTATTATTATTATTATTATTATCATTATTATTATCATTATTATTATCATTATTATTATCATTATTATTATCATTATTATTATTATTATTATTATTATTATTATCATTATTATTATTATTATTATTATTATTATTATTATTATTATTATTATTATTATTATTATTATTATTATTATTATTATTAACATTATTATTATTTTTTTTTACCAACAAGCATTATTATTATTATTATTATTATTATTATTATTATTATTATTATTATTATTATTATTATTATTATTATTCTGAAATTTTTTAATGAGAGCTAAAGCTCGCACAGAAATATAAATCTCTTAGTCAGTCGCCAGGTGAAAATATTAGATATCCAGATTCTGAAAGGCCCTAAGAAACATTGAATTATGGGGAACTAAATTGTGTAGGCCTAGTGATTAGCGTACTGGACTGTCAATCGAGAGGTCGGAGGTTCAAATACCAGTTAGGGCAAGAATTTGGTCAATTGTCTTTCTCGTCTTACCTAGGTGAGTGATTGAGTGGCATTGACCGGTGCTGTACGCAGGGGACTAATGCCGTCGGTGGCATCTGTCTCCTTCTCGTTCTCTCGCCGTCTCTCTTTCTCTTTCTAGTTACCAATCTTCTCTATGTCTGTGTTTGTCTGTGTTTTTCTGTGTCTGTCTCTGCTTGTCTATGCCCGTCTCTGTGTTTCTATGTCTGTCTCTGTTTATATCTGAATGTTTCTGTTTGTCTTTGTCTGCCTGACCATCTGTTTCTATACCTGTGTGTGTTTCCGTTTCTCCATGTATCTTCTTGTCTCTCCTTCTGTTTGTCTGTCCATCTATTTGTCATTGTCATTTCGCCTGTAGGCCTACGTCTGCCTGTGGCGTCTGTCTCTGTACCCGTGTGTGCGTGTGTGTGTGTGTGTGTGTGTGAGTGTGTGCGTGTGTGTGTGTGCGTGTGTGTGTGTGTGTGTGAGTAGGTGCGTGTGTGTGTGTGTGTGTGTGAGTGTGCGTGTGTGTGTGCGTGTGTGTGTGTGTGTGTGTGTGTGTGTGTGTGTGTGTGTGTGTGCATCTGTGTCTTTCGTGGAATGCCTCGTCTTCTCTTTGCTTAGTCGGAGTGGATCTGATCCGTCGAAAGGAGATCAGTTCCTCACTGACAATTGCCAGACGCCATCTACGAACAAATCAACGAAAGAACGAAAGAACGAACGACAAAAGAACAGAAGAGCGAAAGAACGAACCGTTACGAACGAACGAACAAAAGAAATAAAGAACGTGCAACTCCTGATGGCCAGCGATCGGTCAATAGGTGCGTTGGTGTGGGAGGGACTCAGAGGAATCTGATGCCAACGATGTCACCTGTCAACCACAGATGACGATTAAGAGTAAGATTAAGATCAAGAGAATTAATAGTAAGGAGTAGATGGAGGAGCATGAGGAGGAGGAAGAGGAGGAGCAGGAGGAGCACGAGGAAGAGGACAACGAAGAGGTGGAGCAGGAAGAGCAGGAGGAGGAAGAGGACTTATAAAAGAAATGGCCAGAGAATGATACTGAACGTCCGGAGGAGGAAACGAAGGAATAGAAGAGCGGGTAGGCCTAGCAGGAGGACGAAAGGAGAAGAAGGATAAGGAAGAAGAAAGGGAAAAGGAGAAAGAAGAGGGGAATAAAGAAGAGGAGGAGTATGAGTTAGAGTGAGAGGAGATGCCATAGAGACAGATAGCCTCCCAACCGATGTAGCGGACGTGATAGGACGACCTGTCAACAGCGCCGGACCCACTCTCTCTCTGTCTCTCTCTCTGTCTCTCTCTCTGTCTGTCTCTGTCTGTCTGTCTGTCTGTCTGTCTATCTGTCTGTCTGTCTAGGTGAGCACGATCTGTGCAGCTTAACCAACAGCAGCAGCCGAAGAAGAGGAGGAGGAGGAGACGCCGCATCCGTAGCATCTCGGTGGAGGCTGGATAACAGATGCATCCGCATTGATCACCAGGCAGACAGGCGGACACATAGACGGACGGACATACAGGCAGATAGACAAACAGACAGATAGACAAACAGACAGACACACAGATAGACAAACAGACAAACAGATATACAGGCAGGCAAGCAGACAGATAGTCAGACAGAGCCACCAACACACAGACAGACGGTCGGATGAGCAGCAGTAGCAGTAGAATTAACAAGTGGTCGTTTGAAACACGTTCTGTCAACACCGCCTGCATCCTCCTCTTCCTCTTCCTCTTCCTCTTCCGCAATCCTCCTTCACGATAAACGAACAGGAGAGGATCAGAGAAATGCCAACTTGAAGACTGGAGGAGCCACAGCGTCAGATCCTCTCTCATCAGAAGCACTTCCTCATTCTCATCCTCCTACATAAGAACAGCTGAGGCTGAGAGTTCACATCGGTCGATAGTTGCAGCGTCATTCGCCAGAGGGAAGATAAAGCGCCGCTCAGCGACTGCCGTGTAAACAAGACTCGCCTTGTGCAATCAGAGCTTCTGTCATTCAGGACGTTAACCAGATTCACAGACAACTGGATTAAACCGAAAGACCAACAGATGGTGAGTTTTTTGGGCGCATACTGTAACTCTCAGTTCATTTATATAGCGCCCGAATCAGTCTCATAATCTCTGCTTACATGATTGTATAAACGTATAAACGTGGATCATAATGTAAACGTGGAATGTAAATGATCGAAGTGACAGAGAGCAGTGCGCATGTCCAATGGCAGGTTGATTGTGGCGCCCTCTCTCCCTGACGTCGCCTTTTGATGTGACGCGTTCAGAAATTAATAAGGCCCAATTCAATATCGTAAACTCAAAATGTCTAAATCGCTTCTCTGAAGTTAAGTGCAGGGCACCAGCTTATTCACGAGCGCTGCGTCATATCAGAGGGGTTGTCCGGAGATCGATGTCCAGTGGAGGCACTGGAGGTCCGGAGTCCGGTTGCCAGGGAGACCAGAGAGAGTTAGATCTGCTGCGATATGGTTGCCAAATGGTTAGAGCGCTCTACCCGTAGCGCGGAGAGCAAGGGTTCGAGGCTCCACTTGGGATGTTACAGCGTAGAGTTCTTGAGCAAGTCCCTCGCTCACAATTGCTCAGCGCCATCGATTGATGCTTGGCCATTAGATGTTCTGTCATACGACCATATCTGCACTTCTGAACTTTCGAAGGAGGGCAATCATGTCAAACACAATCGTATTGTCTATTATTGCATTGATCTCGTTGAGTGGATTTCACCCCATAAACAATAATTGTCCAGCGATTGAATCGAGATATCCACCCTTCAACGCTGAACATCGCATTCTCAGCATTTGTAAATTCAGGTTTCCTCTGAGCCGACCATCAATTGATTTCTTGGAGATTGTGTTTACAGCAGAAGATTAGATCAGATTAGTCCAGACAATGCCATGCCATCATACCATTTCATACCATACCATGCCATAATACCATTTCATACCATACCATGCCATAATACCATTTCATACCATACCATGCCATGATACCATTTCATACCATACCATGCCATAATACCATTTCATACCATACCATGCCATCATACCATTTCATACCATACCATGCCATGATACCATTTCATACCATACCATGCCATGATACCATTTCATACCATACCATGCCATGATACCATTTCATACCATACCATGCCATGATACCATTTCATACCATACCATGCCATAATACCATTTCATACCATACCATGCCATAATACCATTTCATACCATACCATGCCATCATACCATTTCATACCATACCATGCCATCATACCATTTCATACCATACCATGCCATCATACCATTTCATACCATACCATGCCATCATACCATTTCATACCATACCATGCCATCATACCATTTCATACCATACCATGCCATGATACCATTTCATACCATACCATGCCATAATACCATTTCATACCATACCATAATACCATTTCATACCATACCATGCCATCATACCATTTCATACCATACCATGCCATAATACCATTTCATACCATACCATGCCATAATACCATTTCATACCATACCATGCCATGATACCATTTCATACCATACCATGCCATAATACCATTTCATACCATCTCTTCTTCTTTTCCTTCAGGCTCGAATTAATCCCTCTTTGGAGAGGGGTCAGCCACTCGGATCCTTCTCTTCCACTTGTTTCTTTCTTGAGCATCTTCTTTCTTCAGTTTTAGGAGTTTTAGGTCTTGTTGTATCGTGTCTTCCCATCTCTTCCTCTGTCGTCCCCGACTGCGGCGTCCGTATACCTCTGCATTCATGATTCTTTTCACACAACTATCATCCTCTTTTCTCATTACATGTCCATACCACCTCAGCCTGGTCTCTCGTACTTTGTCAGTTATACATGCCACCCCGAGCTTCTTTCTGATGTCCACATTTCTTTTCCTGTCCTTCAGTGAGATCCCAAGTATCCATCGTAGCATTCTCATCTCTGTTCTCTCCAGTAACCCTTCATCCCTTTTTGTCAGCGCCCAGGCCTCTGCTCCATATAGCATCACCGGTCTTACCATTGTTTTGTATACCTTTCCCTTGAGTTGAGTTGGCATTTTGGCGTCACACAACACTCCCGTTAGTTCTCTCCATTTCTGCCAAGCCACCTTAATCCTGTTCCTGATGTCATGCTCGCAGCCACCCTGTGCATTCATGGTCGATCCCAGATATTTAAATGTTTCAACCTGTTTCAGTGACTTTCCTGCATTGTCTCTGATCTCAATTGCTTCCGTTGTTTTTGAGCAGACCATGGTTTCTGTCTTATTGATGTTTATCTTAAGACCCTTGCTCTCCACTGCCATCTGCCAGTCTGTAAAACGTGCTTGCATCTTCGCCTCTGCATCGTCCGCTAGTATAAGATCATCCGCATACAGCATGTCCCAAGGTACCTCTCTCCTTACATGTTCTGATATTGCATCCATCACAATAATAAACAGTAGAGGACTCAGGCACGATCCTTGATGTACACCCACTCGTATCTCGAATTCTCCTGTGTTGCCTATACTGCTCCTCACTGTTGTTCTTGCACCTTCATACATTGACTTTACCAAGCGCACAATTACCTCCGAGACTCCCTTCTTCCTCAAACTCCAGTAAACGACATCCCTTGGAACTCTATCAAAAGCTTTTTCCATATCCACGAAGGTCCAGTATCTTTTGTTGTTTCCTTCTAAAACCTTTTCCTGTACCTGTCTCAGTATGAACACTGCATCTGTTGTACCCCTCCCTGGCCTGAAGCCAAACTGGTTGTCATGTAGCTCAACCCGCTCTCTGATACGCCTCTCAATGATCTTTTCATACACCTTGAGTACGACCTCCAACAATTTGATTCCTCTGTAATTCCCGCATTCCAGCACATCTCCTTTCTGCTTGTATAACGCTAGTATTTCACTTTCTTTCAAATCCTGGGGTAGTTTTTCCTGCTTCATGAAGTTGTTTAAGATGACATATAACCATTCAACCCCATTTTGTTCCAGTGCCTTAAACATTTCGGCCGTCATTCCAGATGGCCCCGGTGCCTTGTTGTTCTTCATCATTGCAATTGCTGTCTCAATCTCTTTATAGGTGATTTCCATCTCTGGTCCTGCTACAGGGTTGGTCTCCTGTAGAGGCTCCCTTGGGTTTTCTTCATTTAGCAGTTCCTCGAAGTATGTTTTCCATCTGGATCTGATTGCCTCCTCATCGATGAGTATTTTACCATTCTTGTCCTTAATAACATTTACTGACTGTTTATCTTGTCGACTTCTTTGTCTTGCCCTTGCTATTTTATATATCTTGCCCTCCCCTTCTTTGGTGTCTAGCTCCTGGTACATATGTTGTAACGCCCTATTTTTGGCTATTGCCACAGACCTTTTAGCTTCCCGACAGGTTGCCTTGTATTCTGCTCTCCGTCCATCATCGTGTCGGTTCATCTGCCAGTTCTTATAGGCGGTCTTCTTGCTTTGTATTGCCGTCTGCACCTCTGCCTCCCACCACCAAGTATCTCTCTCCTTCCTTTTTTGTCCCTTTGTTGTTCCACACACCTGCTTTGCCGCCCCCAGCACGCCGCTTTTCAGTTTGTCCCATGTCACCTCCTCTGCTCCAGCTAATCGTGCCTGCACCTCCAGTTTGTAAGCATCTTTTATATCTCCCTTCAGTTTCCAAGTTCTGATACGTTCCTTTTGCTTGATCTGTTTTCTTTTCTGATGTTGAGTTTGCACCATCATGTCCATGATCAGTACCCTGTGTTGGCTGACCACTGCCTCTCCTGGTATAACTTTGCAATCACGTATATGCTTTCTATCCTCCCTCCTCACCAGTAGGTAGTCAATCTGGCTTGCATTTCTTCCACTGCGGTATGTTATTCGGTGCTCATCTGATTTTCTAAAGTATGTGTTTACAATAGCCAGATCCAATCCCTGTGCAGCTTCTAATAATCTGTCTCCTTCTTCATTTCTTCTACCGAAACCGTGACCTCCGTGTACTTCCTCAAATCCGTCAGCCTCTATGCCTACATGTCCATTCATATCGGCGCCCACAACTAGGTGCTCCGTGTTCGGTATGTTTCTAATAAAGGTTTCCAGGTCTTCGTGGAAACTGTCCTTTTCCTCCTGTGTACATCCAGTCTGCGGGGCATATCCAGAAACCACATTGATGATCTGCCCCTGTATCACCAGTCTTAGAGCCATAAGTCTGTCACTAACTCTTGTCACATCCACCACCTTCTCCTTAAACTCAGGGTCCAATATCACTCCCACTCCATTCTGTTTGTTTCCACCTCCACTAAACAGTAGCTTGAATCCATCTCCCAGCTCTCTGGCTCCCTGTCCGGTCCATCTGACCTC
This sequence comes from Allolobophora icterica, assembly GCA_963556255.1. Classification (NCBI taxonomy): domain Eukaryota; kingdom Metazoa; phylum Annelida; class Clitellata; order Crassiclitellata; family Lumbricidae; genus Allolobophora; species Allolobophora icterica. The sequence goes on along the minus strand of OY744605.1, from coordinate 86,600,654 downwards.
CTGAACACACAAGATATTTATTGCTCTTCTCTGCATTACATCAATGATCTCTCTAGATCTACCTGTAAGGCTCCCCACATTCCATGTGGCTAGCCTAACTCTACAGTCGTCGCTTGCGGGGTACGCCCTAGCCCTAACTCTAAATTCGTCGCTTGTGGGGTACGCCCTAGCATTTCATACCATACCATGCCATAATACCATTTCATACCATACCATGCCATAATACCATTTCATACCATACCATGCCATAATACCATTTCATACCATACCATGCCATCATACCATTTCATACCATACCATGCCATGATACCATTTCATACCATACCATGCCATGATACCATTTCATACCATACCATGCCATGATACCATTTCATACCATACCATGATACCATTTCATACCATACCATGCCATAATACCATTTCATACCATACCATGCCATGATACCATTTCATACCATACCATGCCATAATACCATTTCATACCATACCATGCCATAATACCATTTCATACCATACCATGCCATAATACCATTTCATACCATACCATGCCATAATACCATTTCATATCATACCATGCCATAATACCATTTCATACCATACTCAGCCATAATACCATTTCATACCATACCATGCTATAATACCATTTCATACCATACCATGCCATAATACCATTTCATACCATACCATGCCATAATACCATTTCATACCATACCATGCCATAATACCATTTCATACCATACCATGCCATCATACCATTTCATACCATACCATGCCATGATACCATTTCATACCATACCATGCCATGATACCATTTCATACCATACCATGATACCATTTCATACCATACCATGCCATAATACCATTTCATACCATACCATGCCATGATACCATTTCATACCATACCATGCCATAATACCATTTCATACCATACCATGCCATAATACCATTTCATACCATACCATGCCATGATACCATTTCATACCATACCATGCCATGATACCATTTCATACCATACCATGATACCATTTCATACCATACCATGCCATAATACCATTTCATACCATACCATGCCATGATACCATTTCATACCATACCATGCCATAATACCATTTCATACCATACCATGCCATAATACCATTTCATACCATACCATGCCATAATACCATTTCATACCATACCATGCCATAATACCATTTCATATCATACCATGCCATAATACCATTTCATACCATACTCAGCCATAATACCATTTCATACCATACCATGCTATAATACCATTTCATACCATACCATGCCATAATACCATTTCATACCATACCATGCCATAATACCATTTCATACCATACCATGCCATAATACCATTTCATACCATACCATGCCATCATACCATTTCATACCATACCATGCCATGATACCATTTCATACCATACCATGCCATGATACCATTTCATACCATACCATGATACCATTTCATACCATACCATGCCATAATACCATTTCATACCATACCATGCCATGATACCATTTCATACCATACCATGATACCATTTCATACCATACCATGCCATAATACCATTTCATACCATACCATGCCATGATACCATTTCATACCATACCATGCCATAATACCATTTCATACCATACCATGCCATAATACTATTTCATATCATACCATGCCATAATACCATTTCATACCATACTCAGCCATAATACCATTTCATACCATACCATGCTATAATACCATTTCATACCATACCATGCCATAATACCATTTCATACCATACCATGCCATAATACCATTTCATACCATACCATGCCATAATACCATTTCATATCATACCATGCCATAATACCATTTCATACCATACTCAGCCATAATACCATTTCATACCATACCATGCTATAATACCATTTCATACCATACCATGCCATAATACCATTTCATACCATACCATGCCATAATACCATTTCATACCATACCATGCCATAATACCATTTCATACCATACCATGCCATCATACCATTTCATACCATACCATGCCATAATACCATTTCATACCATACCATGCCATGATACCATTTCATACCATACCATGATACCATTTCATACCATACCATGCCATAATACCATTTCATACCATACCATGCCATGATACCATTTCATACCATACCATGATACCATTTCATACCATACCATGCCATAATACCATTTCATACCATACCATGCCATGATACCATTTCATACCATACCATGCCATAATACCATTTCATACCATACCATGCCATAATACTATTTCATATCATACCATGCCATAATACCATTTCATACCATACTCAGCCATAATACCATTTCATACCATACCATGCTATAATACCATTTCATACCATACCATGCCATAATACCATTTCATACCATACCATGCCATAATACCATTTCATACCATACCATGCCATAATACCATTTCATACCATACCATGCCATAATACCATTTCATACCATACCATGCCATAATACCATTTCATACCATACCATGCCGTACCGTATCGTACCATGCCATGCTATACCATACAATTAGTTCAGACAATACCATGCCATACCAGATTGGACTAGATTAGAGCTGTGGTGATTTTTGGTCAGACTCCTCAGTGGAAGCAACATAATCTAGAACTCGTCGCCATTAAATCGTCATTATTGTCGTTCGCGGGCAAAGTGCATCCCAGCGTCGTATGCTGTACGCCAATCGAGTAGTGCTGGAGGGAGAGTCTGAAGCAGCGAGGAGGACCAGGAGGAGGAGTATGAGGAGGAGGACGAGGAGGAGGACGAGGAAGAAGAGGAGGAGGAAGAGGAGCAAGTCCAGCGGGCATTTAATCAGATAGACATTCAATATGCATGCAGAGGTTTCAGAGAGAAAGCTCGACTGGGAAGAAGAAGGATCAATGGATGGACGATGGGACGAAGGAGGAGAAGAAGGAAGGAAGGAAGGAAGGAAGGAAGGAAGGAAGGAAGAAAGGAAGAAAGGAAGAAAGGAAGGAAGGAAGGAAGGAAAAAGGTAGAAGGAGTTAGAGAAGAAAAGACGGAATGAGAGAAGGAATGATGGAAGAAAGTAGGGAACGAGGGAGAGAAGAAAAAGACTAAGAAAATAAGGGAGGAAGGAAGGAAAGAAGGAGAGAAAGATGGAATGAGGGAAGGAATGCAAGGGAAGAAAGATAGAAGTCAGAAGGAAGGGAGGACGGAACGATGGAAGTAAGGAAGGAAGAAGGAAGCAGAGAGAGGTGGTTGAGTTGTGAATGGATAGATGGATAGCCTACGGATAATGCAGTATCTTATTGAATTATGGGAAATCTAGATGGATGGATGGATGGATGGATGGGTGGATGGGTGGGGGTAGATGAATAGATGGATGGAATGATGGATGAATGGGTGGGTGGATGGATGGATGGATGAGTAGATGGGTAGGTAGATGGATGGATAGATGGATGGATGGATGGATGGATGGATGGATGGATGGATGAAAGGGTGGGTAGGTGGATGGATGGATGGATGTGTGGATGGGTGGGATGAAAGGGTGGGTAGGTGGATGGATGGATTAATGGGTGGATGGATTATGGGTGGAATGATGGATGGATGGGTGGGTGGATGGGTCGATGCACCATGGGTGAGTGGACGAATACGGACGGATGGAGGGAGGGAGGGAAGGAGGGAGAGAGAGAGGGATCTATAGATGGATGGAAATATTTTGCTTAAATGACAATAACTTGTTGAGAGTAAAAGTTCTGTATGGATTCAATCTGTTATTCCAGTCGAAGTAACCAGAGAGACGGATATGTTGCGAGGAACGATCACTTGAGGTTGACTGGAAAGAGATTAAGACAGACAGGGACACGAACAGGGAATGAGACAGACAGACATAGGAGAAACAAACCCAGACCTACAGAGAGAGAGAGACAGGCAGAGAGAGAGAAAGAGAGACAGACATACAGACAGACAGACAGACAGACAGACAGACAGACAGACACAGAGAGACACAGACAGACACAGACAGACAGACAGACAGACACAGACAAAGAGACACAGCTACAAAGACTGAGAGAGATATAGAGGGAGAAACAGAAAAGTCACAGAAGCAACATCAGGAAGAGATACGAAGGGAGACACAGAGAAAGATACAGAGAAGGATTCCGAGACAAAGACAGAGAAAGACAGAGAAAGATGCAGAGACAGGGAGAAAGAGAGATTATGATACAGATGCATTCAGAGAGATACTAAGAAAGACAGAGAAAGAGACAGAGACAGAGAAAGAGACAGAGACGACTGAAAAGATGAAAGGTTAATCCTTGCCACTCCTTAACATACGACGTTTGAAGGTGACAACCATTCATAAAACGTTGACTTGACTGAAATGAAGTCTATTGTTTACAACTTTACACATACATTTCTATAGCGCCAGATTTCATTTCGAAGACAAGTAACGCCGTCTATTGCTCTTCGTTCCAAACCAAAATTCGAAGCGCGATTATCAATACGCCCTCAAATGTACTCAGGGGCGTCTATCCCCCCCCTAAGTCAGTGGAGCAACGTCCATTTTCCCCCTCTTCTTCCCCCTCCCCATTCCTTCCCCCTTAAAATGGTGGCACACACACTGACAAATCTCCTCCCCCCCATTTCTTGGATGGAGCATTTGCTCCAAGGTTTCTATGATGTAGACGCCCCTGATTGTACTCAACCTTAACTTCAGAAAATCAATGTGACTCTGTAGCCCAGTGGTTCCCAACCAGGGGTGCACGCACCCCAGGGGATGCGAGATGGCAGTTCAGGGGGTGCGAGAAAGAGTAGGTAAATTTTTTATCGGCTGATAGAAAATCCGTCATGTTTATACAAATGTCACGAAATTAACCTGTTACAAAAATTGTTTGCATTGAAGGTAGGTCACATTTATTTTATTATAACAGAACTTGATATTAATAAATGTAATAATTGTGTGTGCATGTGTGTACACTTACTGAGCAGTATTTGTATCGTAGTGCAACCGGTGTCTTGCAGTGTTCCGGCATTTGTAGGTCATTATTTATGATTTGAGTGCAATGTCATATTGACATTATATTTGGAAAGAAGCAATGAGTAGGCGTTAAACACCAACTAACCAATCTATTCGTTAAAGTGTACTTTCGTACTGTTTGTGTTGTAAATCGCGGGTAAATCAAAGTCGACGTCAACGGCCCTGGTAGCCGTGGGTCACGGTAGCCGATTGGTTAGATAATAATAATAATAATAATAATAATAATAATAATAATAATAATAATAATAATAATAATAATAATAATAATAATAATATTAATATTAATGTCAGCATTAATAATAATCACTCATCTTCTGACCAATTCATTAAAATTCATTTCTTATCGCCGTCGATGACCTGTCAAGAACTGCGAAGAAGACTCTACCCATAATTCGTAGCGTCATCAATTTCTGTCATCTTTATCGCATTATGGGAAATCTTTCGTCGTCGACAGAGGGCCAACCGACCGACGGAACGTGAATTCGTTATTATAGAAACTGTTCTGATCGACTGGGATAATGTAGGCCGCAGACAGAACAGTTCCTAGTCTTAAATACATGCTGTGGAATTTTATACAATTCTATTATGTTATATTAATTCCTTTCCGTTCTATCATTCCTAAGCGTTGTCTCCTATAATTCTATTGTTCTCCTTTCCTTTCCTATTCCACTTTGTTCTATTCTAATTGATTTCAGTTTGTTCTATTCCAGGGAATTCTAGTCTTTTCTATTCTAATCTTAGAATGTACGGATGTCACAAGATGTGTCCTTGTGGCTGCCACTGTATGGGTGCCTGTGTGACTGTGTCTTAGTGGTTCTGTGTAGTCTGGCAAAGATGCTTCGGAGGTTTCATCTCAGAGAAGAGACAGAGACAGATACAGGCAGACACAGACGGACAGAGGATCTCTCTGTCCGTCTGTGTCTGCCTCTATCTGTCTCTGACTGAAAAGAAAGAAAAAGACACACTTACACACACACTTACACACACACTTACACACACACACACACACACACACACACACACACACACACACACACACACAGAGAGAGAGAGAGAGAGAGAGAGAGAGAGAGAGAGAGAGAGAGAGAGAGAGAGAGAGAGAGAGAGAGAGAGAGAGAGAGAGAGAGAGAGAGAGAGAGAGAGAGAGAGAGAGAGAATCAGACAGATAGAGACTGAGAGGAGAGAGAAAAATAGACAGTCAGGCACAGATTGAGAGAGGGAGGGAGAGCGAGACAGTAAGACAGAGATTAGGAGAGGGAGAGATAGATAGAGACAGAGAGAGAGGGAGGGAAGGAGGTGGGAGAGACAGACAGAGACAGAGACAGAGACAGAGACAGAGAGAGGGAACAGCATCTGGTACTTGAAGAGGAAGATACTGAGGAGTGGCCTTCATCTGCTGCAAAAACAGATCGCTTAATATACAGACGTCAGACTAAACAGCCGTCGATGACCGGTCAAGAACTGGGTTCTCACGGAGGTCAAAGGTCAAGACCGCCAGTGATTTCAAGAGGGTGGGCGAGCAACCACTCCCCATTCCCACCACATCTCCTACGCTTTCAGTAGCAATTTTAGCACTTACCAACAAATAACTGCACTCGATACACGGATAACAACAACAACAACAACAATGATATTACTTACATCAAACACAATTACATCTGGCACTGGACGAGTCGCAAGGTTCAGGACAGGGAGCCAGTGCAGCGCAGGACTTGCCATTTACTTCCCAGATGAAATTCTTCTGCTTGGTGACAGGGACAAGTGTCTGTCTGCGTACAGTATACTCAAGGTGGTTAAACGTAGAGCGCAAAGTAGGCTCGAGACCCGCAACTGGATTTGGATTACATTGAAGTCGTGCTACCGAATAGTTGTCGCAATCGGAGGTCGCCGTGTCGTGTGTTTACCGTGTGTTGATGTCGACCCTCGATTGCTTGTTCTTTTACTTGCACTTTTATTTAACGTGCCTAACTTTTCTATAGAAGATTCACGACGAACTTTGTTTAATTAATAAATGAATTTAATTAAAGAAACAAATATATATACACTAACTCTACGGGAGCTTCCACGTAGTATTAAAGCGTTTAGATATTAAATCGGACTATCTCAAATGTTGCTTCGTACAGCCTAACTACAGATCGTTCTTTCGCGTCAGTCTCTGAATCTGACGGACTATACTCTGCCGCCCCGCTGGTCGTTCCTCCCGATGTTTCTCGCTCGACCGATGTTCACACGTCGCGTTCGTCAGCAGTACAAGTCCCGTGTTCTCCGTTCCCTTCTGTTAAGTAGGAACTCCAGCGTGCATCAGTCAGCCCCCCTCCCCACGTCAAGCTATCGTCAATTAGTGTCAGATTGCTCCTCGATACGCGGGTCGTCGCTCGCCTGCAGCGCGGGCGGTGTCTGGTTACACCATAGCCGCGAGGTGTCCTATTACACCTTGGCTGTGTGGTGTCCGATTACACCTGGGCCTCGCGGCCTTCATTGTTGCCCAAGTGGAGGCTGGCTTTCGTCCGTCATCGTCCTATCTCGACCGGCAACGACGCTTATATCATAATGATGATGCCATCTCGTCGTTGTTGTCGATCTCCTCACGCGACACCTCCCTTCCCGGGGGAGGACAAAGCCAGTCATTGGTTCGCCTCCCGGCTGAGAATGATGTCGTTCCCTCCATCGATTTCCTCCAGACCATGTCCTCGTCGTTCCCATGAAAAATTACAAAATAACAGCACAGTTAGTAATTATTTACAGTTGTCGCGGTGCCTTACATGGTAGTCCGCCTTCTTCCTCAATCATAGTCTGGACAAAAGATCAGTGGGAATATTCAGCGCCCCAGGTCGATATTCAAAAGACATATCGAAGTCCTGGAGGGCCAGAGCCCCTCTCGCAAGTTTAGCACTTGTGGGCGTAGAAGCAGTTAGGAAAGTCAAGGGGGTGTGATCAGAATAGAGGGTGGTCCTTGACATAAAAATCCAATCCCTAAACTTCTTCCACGCAGAAATCACAGCATGCGCTTCGCGTTCCACAGTGGACCAACGCGCTTGCGTAGCATCTAATTTAGAACTGGCAAAACATGTTGGCCGTTCTGTTCCATCGTCTTGAATTTGGAATAAGCGGCAACCGACTGCTTCGTCTGAAGCATCAGTCGATAGACCAAACTCTCTGCCGTAGTCAATTGTCTGCAAACATACAGTGTTATTCAAATCGTGCATGAATTTATCCAGCGCCTTTTGGTGTTCAGCTCGCCAGGGTATCCTAACATGCACCGATTTCTGGGTCCAGTCAATGAGAATTCTGGCTGTCTCAGCCAGGTTAGGGACGAAGTTCCTAAAATAACTGAAGAAGCCCATTAATCTCCGTATGTCCTTTTTGGACTCGGGTTGAGGGATTTTCCCTAGCCCTGCGATTTTCATAGGATCCGGTTCAATGCTCCCTGATCCGATCAGGTGACCTACAAACGTTGTTTGTCGCCTAGCAAACGAACTCTTCTTAATGTTAAGGGTCAGACCCGACTGTTGAATAGTCATTAAGTATTTCTCTAGGTGTTTCATGTGATCCGGCCACGTCATCGAGTGTACTGCCATGTCACTATGTGAGGGAGTGATGATACCTAGGGCCAAAAGTTCGCGGGTCTGCTTCTCCATCTCCGGTTTGAGCAGTTCCGGCACCTTATAGGCTCGCAAACTCTTCGGCCTGAACTCCGCGCTAACAGTGATTGCGTGTTCTAGGACGGGACAGAAACCTGGTTTGTCCGAGAACACATCTGGAAACCTGTCTAACAGACTAAACAGCTGTTTCCGCTCGGGTACCGTTAAGTGTGCAACGGCAATAGGGTCTACTTGTGCACTGGGCCTTGTCTGCCTCGTGACGAAGCTACCCCCCGTTTCCCCGTGACCGAAGTCTTCGTCCTTCTCGAACAGAATGGAGCAATTGTTAATCAATGCTTGCTGTATTCTTTCGTTATATTTGCGAATCCGATTTGCGTGTAGTAAGCGGCTTTTGCCCCCTATTTCCACGATGTATGTGTAGGGCGATTTCACCTGAGCGATGATGGCCGGGCCTTGCCATTGGCCCTCCTTCTTTGCTCCTCGCGCTTCCGATGATTGGATGATGACTTTGTCTATTCTCTCTTTAGGTAAGCACAGTTGTTTTACAGAATGCCCAGCTATTTTGTCTTTATGAAAGGGCAAATTGTCTTCAGTGAAGAAGCTCTTCGCCCCAATTTTCCCGTGGGCCAAGAATGGTGCTAGTGTCGAACATTGTGCTTGTTCAGCCGCCATCTTGTTTCTGCCTACTATTGTGTCTTCCTTGGGTGGGGGTGGTATCTCCGGATTGAAGAATGGCTCTTCATTATCCGTTTCTTCGGGACCGATTTCTCCTACACTCCCACTGTCTGCTTGAGCGACCGTGAAGTAATCCTCGCCTATCAGCGTCCTAAGTCCCTCTACCTCCTCCCCTCTCTCCTCTTCCTCACTCGTCTCAGTCCTTGCGACCGCCTGCGCTTCTGAAATTTGATCTATTTCAGGAGCGCTGGCCGCGTGACTCGAATGCAACGCTGTCTCGCGCAGCAAGTCGGCTGTAGTGGGCGTGATAATTAACGGTTCATTAAGGTCTTTAATGAGTGCCGCCCATATCCGAACATCAGGGGCGTAATTTACCTCCCCCTCCCTGTCCGCGCCGGCCTGAGACCCCTTTAGTCTCAGCCGCACCACGTCCACAATCATTGATTGACCGTTCAGCCCCTTCACCTCTATCTGCTTGACCACAGGTAGGTTGAGCGGCCTGATTAGTTCTGCTCGCGCACAATTGTATTCGGCCCCGCTATCTATTAGAGACGATGTCACAGGGAGCCCTGTAATATACACTTTCATGTACTCTCTTACATAAGTCTCCTCCACGTCAATGCAATCCGGGTTTGTCGGCAATGCATGCTGTTCTATCTCTTGTATCAATGGTGGCCCGTCTTGTCGCGTCTCGCTTTGTCTGTCTGCCTGTCTGCCTTGAGCTCTGGTCACGGTTGGCTGGACCGCACACGCGCTCACCTGCTTGCTTTTAGTTTGTTTGTTCTTCGAACACAGTTTAGCTCTGTGGTCTGGAGAAAAGCATAGGAAACAAAGGCCACGCTTTCTAATCTCGTCGGGGGTTGGACGTCCGTCTGTCCTGTTATTTGTCTGTGTCCCTCCCGGTCGGTCAGTCCACGTGTCCGTCTGTTTAGCTGTCGTCTGAGGAGGTGCTGATGCTTTCGCATAGCGAGCCTCCGTCTTACCCGTGCCTAGACTATGCTTCGTATAGTCATTTTCCCAAGGGTGTGTAGCGACATAAGTGTCAGCCGCTTCGGCTAACTCTTTGTGCCCTAACCACTTCTGCTGCTCTTGACTGAGGATGAAATTCAAACATCCTCTGGGCAACATTTCTTTCATCTTATCTGCAATCAAGAGGCTCGTAACCTCATCAAACGTCATTGCCTTGCGATCTTGCAGATAGTAAGAAAGTAAGTTATGCAATCTCGAAGCTAATGTTGTGTATGATTCATCTACCGCCTTTTTTGCGTTCATGAATCGATCTCGTAAAGAGACTGCGCTCACTTTGAACTCTTTCAACAAGAAGGTTTTTAGCTTCCCGTAATTATCAAGCTCCTCTTGTGTGAGTCTGGCCGTCAATGCTCTGGCCTGATTATCTAGACAGGTCAAGAGTAATCTGCTTCGAAGGTCGTCCGGGACAGCGCAAGAGTCGAATAACCTTTCGCAGTGCACAAAGAAACCAGGGATTTGCGCATGGTCGCTGGGGAATCTCGGTAAGAGTCCTCGCAAGCATTCACTATATGTTTTCATTCGTCCTACGACCGAATGCCTCAAGTTGTAGTCCCTTTCGTCTCTGAGTCTCCTCTCTGCGTCCCTTTCCTCTCGGACCTCCTTCTCTCTCTTCTCTGCCTCCTCCTTTTCTTCTCTCCTCCGCTTCTCCCCCTGAAGCCTGAGCTTCTCAGCTTCCTCTCTCTCTTCCCTTCTCCGCTGCTCCTCCCGAAGCCTCAGCTTCTCAGCCTCCTCCTTTTCTTCTTTCCTCTGTTTCTCAGCCTCCTCCTTTTGTTCTTTCCTCAATCTTTCCTCCTTCTCTTCTTTTCTCCTCTCTTTCTCTTCCTCTCTTCTCTCTTTCTCTTCCTCTCTTCTCTCTCTTCTCTCCGCTTCCTCTCTCGCTTCTTTTCTCAGCCTTGCGGCTTCCTCTCTCTCGTATTTTAAGCGTTTTAATTCGTATAACGGCGTTTGCGCTGCCGAATCGATATTGCTTTCTATGCTACCCGTGCTTACTTCCTCACTTACTTCTGGCGGGGTTTCCCGTCCAGACACAATTATTTCAGCACTCGCCTCTTGGAGCTGGCCCGTATTCATGGAACCCAATTCCTCCTCTCCTAGTCCCATCTTTGTCAGATATGCGACTAGTCTGTGACGGGGCATGTTCAGCACCTTCACTCTTTTCCCTACCGACAACTTATCCATCTTCCAACAGTCCGCTCACTAGTAGAAAAAGATAAGTAAGTTAGAGGAGAGTCACCGTTGGTCAGAAATCAAAGAAAACAACGTCCTAAAATTCTACCACAAATACAACAAGAACAGAACTGAGCAAAAGGAGCTACGCAAAAGCCTCGGCTATTCGCACACCAATCCTCATCCAGACCTCAACCGCAACCTCACAGCTTACCACGACTACCAGTAAGGACTTACCCTCTGATACGTCGAGCGTGTTCCGTCTTTTGGTATCTTGGCTGATCCGCTGTCCTCCGTTGCCACTCCCGTCCGTCGTTGCTAGCGATGGTCGGTCGTCCGTTGGCGCTCTTGTTCCTCGTCCTTGCCTGTTGCTGTCGGTTCCTTCGAGTCCTTCGTCCTCAGGAGTCCGGCACTCGATTTCTCCAGTTGCGAAGGGTTGTATTCGCCGCTGGTCCCGATCTGTTGAGATTCCTCTTTCCGTTTCCGGTTCCGCTTTTCGTCGTGACGTCTTCCGTTGAAAACCCTGTCGACTGCGCCAATGTCGCAATCGGAGGTCGCCGTGTCGTGTGTTTACCGTGTGTTGATGTCGACCCTCGATTGCTTGTTCTTTTACTTGCACTTTTATTTAACGTGCCTAACTTTTCTATAGAAGATTCACGACGAACTTTGTTTAATTAATAAATGAATTTAATTAAAGAAACAAATATATATACACTAACTCTACGGGAGCTTCCACGTAGTATTAAAGCGTTTAGATATTAAATCGGACTATCTCAAATGTTGCTTCGTACAGCCTAACTACAGATCGTTCTTTCGCGTCAGTCTCTGAATCTGACGGACTATACTCTGCCGCCCCGCTGGTCGTTCCTCCCGATGTTTCTCGCTCGACCGATGTTCACACGTCGCGTTCGTCAGCAGTACAAGTCCCGTGTTCTCCGTTCCCTTCTGTTAAGTAGGAACTCCAGCGTGCATCAGTCAGCCCCCCTCCCCACGTCAAGCTATCGTCAATTAGTGTCAGATTGCTCCTCGATACGCGGGTCGTCGCTCGCCTGCAGCGCGGGCGGTGTCTGGTTACACCATAGCCGCGAGGTGTCCTATTACACCTTGGCTGTGTGGTGTCCGATTACACCTGGGCCTCGCGGCCTTCATTGTTGCCCAAGTGGAGGCTGGCTTTCGTCCGTCATCGTCCTATCTCGACCGGCAACGACGCTTATATCATAATGATGATGCCATCTCGTCGTTGTTGTCGATCTCCTCACGCGACAATAGTCCACCGTAATTTAATGTAAAAACATTTATTTTACGCCTTTCAAGCTCCTCCCAAAGTAATGCACAATTACATTAAAGACAATCACATCTAAGGCAATTACATCAAACACAATTACATCAAACACAATTACATCAAACACAATTACATCAAACACAATTACACCTAGGACAGTATCTCAGCTTTTTTCTCCAAAGGAAGATGTTTTTGCGACTGCTCCTTCTCTGTCGCTGGACCCACCGCGTGGACAATCTTCCCAGTCATGTAAAGAATGCGCCATCTCTGGAGATATTCCAATCACAACTCAAGACCTCTCTATTTGAACTGTCATTTGACTGTCAATGGTTTCGTAACCCACGTATACGCCACAGCGTCATTTTCTTCGACCTCGGCTGCACTACGGCGCTACATGAATCATATTATTACTATTTTTATTAAGAGTATTACATCGATCAATGAACCATAAAACAACTGCGCAACTGAGGAGCTACGAAGAAAAAAAACGAGTTCCATTTTCTCAAAGGCTAAATAAATTCCTATTATAAAACTCGGCATCATTCAGGAATCTCTCCTTTTTCACGCACCTGCTGGTCTCTTCTGCCCTGGGAAAAAAATATTCCGATTAATAACAGATATACAGTTAATGCATTGTGGAAACACCAGCTGCAGAAACCCAAGTGTATTTGAATCGGAAGTGCAGTGAAAACGCAGCTGCCCCAACGAGACTCTAAGGCATTGTAAATCTAAATCTCCGAAATTTCTTATCACTACATAAAGATTGCATCAGTGAGATCAGACATTCTTCGCATCATCGACATTGGCACTATATCAAATGAAAGGGAAAGCGATCCTTACTACTGCTACTACTACTACTACTGCTGCTGCTGCTGCTGCTGCTGCTGCTGCTGCTGCTGCTGCTGCTACTACTACTACTACTACTATGCTACTACTACTACTACTACTACTACTACTACTACTACTACTACTACTACTACTACTACTACTACTACTACTACTACTACTGCTACTGCTGCTGCTGCTACTGCTGCTGCTGCTGCTGCTGCTGCTGCTGCTGCTGCTGCTGCTGCTGCTGCTGCTGCTGCTACTACTAAAGAAAATGAACGAAGGAGATGAAGATTGAGGGAGAGAAGGAGGTGTAATTGTAATTAGTAACTTCTATTGCGCCGATGTCTAATGCACAAGGCATTGATCGATGGCACACCCAGACCAAGCTATAATCAGGTCAATTATATCCAGATCAGTTCGTAAGACAGAGAGGCAGCCTATGGTGGATGAGCAATTTGAAAGAGGTAAGTTTTAAGTTGAAAACGAAATGAAGCAATTAAGCGACTGAGCAGAGTACACACAGACGCAGGGAGAGCGTTCCAAAAAGTAGGTCCAGCAACCGAAAAAGCTCATTCACCAAGAACGGTTCTGGATTTAGGTATGACTAGACAAAGATAAGCAGATGACCTTGTTGAATAATGATATGTCTGAGGAACAAGAACTGATTTTAAGTTCTATGACTGGCCAGAGTTCAAACTTTTATAAACAAATGAGGTGGAATATATAAGAAGACACCTTACACTGAATTCTGCTTTGTGTCATTCAACTGAACATTTCTTATTCTATGTTGAACGGAGATGTTTCAACCGACACTGAGTCTCCTTGAAGCAGAGTCTGAGTCTGAGTCTGCCACGGTCTGTACGACTGTACGTGTCAGCCGTGTTGTATATAACTCTGTTCAACAAAGAGTTTCGACCTAAAAGCCACTAAGTGTCTGGATATCTTACGTCTGCTGCAGCTCTTAAGTACTAAATACGTCATTTGTTAAGTGGTCCATTCCGATACACAACATACATGCACATACACACATACATACATACAGGTATATACAATTATACATACGTGCTCTTGTGAGTTACCTAAAGGGCGCTATACAAATGCTCTGATATATACATACATACACACATACATACATAGATACTTACATAGACGTACATGTCTAGTATTAGTTTGTAGTTTTCGTAACTGACGATCTCTGTTCCTCCGCAAGAGGGAGGGGGTGTGGCGATGGAATGAGGTCATAGGTCACCAACTTCCGGTCATCGATGGTCACCTTTGCGTCAGGTGTGTGGGTGGGTCTCGATCAAAGTACGGCTGGTTATCTGCGACCGATGCCTGGTCGGTTGCTGCTGCTGTGGTGGTGGTGGTGGTTGATGGGGGAAACGTTGGCACTTTGATGCTCTACAGTGATTAGTCACGCAACACTGCTCTCCTCTGTAACGGACGATGAAATATCGCCGTCACGGCTCGGTGAAATTCGATGATGCGAAATCAACGATCCTCCCATACTCCTCTTCTTCCTCTTCATCCTCCTCCTTCTCACCATTCTCACACTCCTTCCTTTCCGCAACACACTAGCTCTTTCCTCATCCCCCACATCCTCCATCTGCTCTTGCTTATTCGACTTCACCCATTTCTTCTCTGTGTCTGCAAGAAATCCTCTGAATATTCCTCAGAATTCCTCTACTAATTCTTCAGAAATTCTCTAAATATGCTGAGAAAAATGTAGTATGATGTCGAAGAACATATAAAGCAATGCTGACGAATATGCAGAGGAATGCTGAGGAATGTGTAGAGGAATGCTGAGGAATATGTAGAGGAATGCATTTTTCTTAGCAGTCCTCTGCATATTTCTCATCATTCATCCTCATAACTCACCGTCACTGATCCCCTTTCTAGTTTGTTTTCATCCGAGGTATCTCTCTTTTCCCTCCTACTTTCGTCTTTCTCTCGCTTCTTCCTCTTTCCTATTCTTATCCAGATCATCAGTTGCTCCTCCTCCTCCTCCTCCTCGTCCTCGTCCTCGTCCTCTTAATTAATCCTATTCTTCATTCTGAAGAACGACCAAGATGTCGTTCTTTGGTCGACTTCTGCGTCTCTGCATACTACACAGATCAATGAGAGGACCAACTTTATTTATAACAGAGAATTCTTCTCCCTCCTCCTTGATCGCCTCTCCACTTCTTCCTCTTGCTGACGAATATCTCTCCAATCTGCTCAGTCGCTTGTCTCATTTCTTTCTCAACTTAAAACTTACCTCTTTCAAAATGCTCATTCACCATAGGCTGCATCTCTTTCTTATGGACTCATCTTTTGGATATTGACCTGATTACGGCTTGGTTTGGTGTGCCATCGGTTGATGCCTTGTGCATTAGACATTGGAGCAATAGAAGTCACTAATTAAATATCCGTATCTCATTCCTTATTTTCAATGTTGAACAAATGTCTTCCCTTATCTCGCAAACAAATCGTTTGTCAGAATAATATTGGATCGAATATTTCCTTTTGTGCTGCACACCGATGCTGCTACTGCCTATGCGGCTGCTGCTGCTGCTGCTGCTGCTGCTGATGATGATGTTGACAGATGACGGCTGCTTTTTCTGATAGTTTCTTTTTCTGAAAGCTTATTTTTATGAAGGCTTTTTTTATGGAAGCTTCTTTTCTTTGAAGCTTCTTTTTCTGAAGCTCCTCTGAAAGCTTATTTTTCTGATATCTTCTTTTTCCGAAACCGTCTTCTTCTGAAAGCTTTTTTCTGACAGCTTCTTTTCCTGACAGCTTCTACTTCTGAAGGCTTTTACTTCGGAAAGTTTATTCTTCTGAAAACTTCTTCTGAACGCTTCTACGTTTAAAAGCATCTACTTCTGAAAGCTTCTTTTTCTCCAGCACAGTGTCTATGTATGTATATATGTATATATGTATGTATGTACGCATGTATAATATTGATGTATGTATCACGTCACTTCTATAGCTCCTTTTACGTATCCTCCCAAAGGCGTTGCAATTGTGTGCTTATGTTTTCCGTCCGTTATCCATTTCTTGCACTCGTCCCACATCCATCTTGTAATCCTTCTGCTTAAGTCTTGTGTTGGACAGAAACCAGATTGTCGTTCACTTTGAACTCTTATATTCTGTAAATATAAATATCTCCTAAATTTCTCCAAAATTTCTCAGCTCCACAAAACAACTGCGCTATATCAAAACAAATCCGAAAGAGCCAGAGGTCAATGAGGTCAGTTTCGGTGCCAGGCTAGAATCACTAGAGGAGGGGAGTCAACACCATTGTAATGTTTATTCTTTCTGGTTCCTTATGTCAAAGTCATCGTCTGTCTGGTTATCTCCTATGTCTCTCCCTATGTCTCTCCCTATGTCTCTCCCTATGTCTCTCCATATGTCTCTTCCTTTGTCATTCCTTGTATTGCATTGTATTGCACTGGAACGGAACACCCTGCAGTGCAATTTAACACTCACTCTCTCTCTGTCTCTGTCTCTGTCTCTGTCTCTGTTTCTGAGTTTATTTGCAATTCGCACTTGTTAAGCCTCCATAATCATACAATTATCCTCTCTTTATCCGTTCTCTCTCTCTCTCTCTCTCTCTCTCTCTCTCTCTCTCTCTCTCTCTCTCTCTCTCATCTCTCTCTCTCTCTCTCTCTCTCTCTCTGTCTCTCTGTCTCTCTCTCTCCTCTCCTTCTCGCTGTCTCTGCGTCTCTCTACCTCTCTGTCTGAGTGGGTGATTCTTTCTCTCTCTGTCTCTGTCTGCCTCTGTCTTTCTGTCTGCCTCTGTCTGTCTGTCTGTCTGTCTGTCTGTCTGTCTAGCTGTTCCTCTAGGCCCTTCTCTGTCTCTCATCTTTATCTCTAACTCCATTTCTCCAGATCCATCTATCCATCCACCCAAAAGACCCACCCACCCAAAAGACCCACCCACCCACCCACCCACCCACCCACTCCACCCACCCACCACCCACCCACCCACCAACCCAACCGTGGCCCACCCACCACCCACCCCACCCACCCACCCACCACCCACCCACCCACCCACCCACCCACCACCCACCACACCACCCACCCACCCACCACCTCCACCCAACCGTGGCCCACCCACCCACCCACCCACCACCCACCCACCAACCCAACCGTGGCCCACCCCACCCACCACCATACCACCCAACAACGACCCAAAACCCATTCACCCACCCATTACCCATTCACCCACCCATCACCCACCCACCCACACCATCCATCAATCGATCCATCAATCAATCGAATGATGGTCTCTGTATCGAACGAAGGAAGATCTACGACGAAATACATGCAATCGGATACTCTCGTCTCATCCATGATTCCCATCAAACATAACTCTCTTTCTCTGTCTCTCTGTCTGTCTCTCTGTCTATCTCTGTCTCTGTCTGTCTCTCTCACTATAAATATAAAATATATATATATAATATATATATATATATTTATATATATATATATATATATTCCCAGGGCTGTAGTGGTAAAAATTTGAGGTGAGTATACGCTACCGGTGACCAGCGGCGTAAAAAAAAAATTTGAAGACCTTTTTTTAGGAAAAATTTCTGACTTTTCACCAATTCTCAGAAAATTTTCAGACTTTTTACGATTTCGTCTCTGAAAAAGTTGATGACCTTTTTTTTTTTTTTTTTTTTTTTTTTTTTAGTCATTCGCCCTAAAAACCGTTGAAAACCTCTCTTTTTCGGAAAATTTTATCTACAGAGGTAAGTATACGCTGTATACCCGCGTATACCCGCGTATACCCTCATGGGTATACGCTCTCGAATTTCTCTAGAGGTAAGTATACGCTGTATACCCGCGTATACGCTCGACTACAGCCCTGTATATTCCAATCCTCAACCATTCATTCCTTTCATCATTTGCATTCGATTCAATGCTATGATCACAAAATGATCATAGTATGATTAGGCCTATGATATATGAGTAGAGTATGATCGAGA